>CM029012.1:183873338-184285838 GCA_016801055.1 Panax notoginseng
AAACCAAATATTCAAAATGGGTTCTGTTTTATTATATAGATTAGTACTATTATAATTATTAATATTATTATTATTATTATTACTATTATAATAATAATTATTATTATTATAATAATTATTATTATTAGTAGTACTATTATAATTATTATTAGTATTATTATTATTATTACTCCGTTTGTGTGTGTGAATAAGAGAGGAGAAAGAAAGATATTGTGTGTGAACATGAGAGAGAATAGGATGTAGGGGTGAATTTGATTTTGGGCGAGAAGAAATATGAATATTTAGATAAAGTTGAAAAAATTAAGTTAGAATCAATCTTAGCCGTCCTTGTACTTTGTCAAACCAAATATTCAAAATGGGTTCTGTTTTATTATATAGATGGGTTCTGTTTTATTATATAGATAATTGTTATTATTATTATTATTATTATTATTATTATTATTATTATTGTTGTTGTTGTTGTTGTTGCTGTTGTTGTTGTTATTATTACTATTACTATTACTATTATTATTATTATTATTAGTATTAATATTGTTATTATTATATTATAATTATTATTATTTTAAATTAAAATTAGAATGAATCTGAACCGTACTTGTGCTTTCCCGTCCAAGTCAATCAGAATGAATCTGAATCTTTATTATATAAATTACTATTACTATTACTATTATTACTATTTTTATTATTATTATTATCATAATTATTAAAATAATAATTATTATTACTATAATTATTATTATTATTAGTACTATTATAATAATAATAATAATTATTAGTACTATTATAATTATTAATATTATTATTATTATTAGTACTATTATAATAATAATAACAATTATTATAATAATAATTATTATTATTAGTACTACTATTATTATTATTACTCTGTTTGTGTGTGTGAATAATAGAGGAGAGATAAAGATATTGTGTGTGAACATGAGAGAGAATAGGATGTAGGGGTGAATTTGATTTAGGCGGGAAGAAATATGAACCTTTAGATTAAGTTGAAAAAATTAAGTTAGAATCAATCTGAGTCGTCCTTGTGTTTTGTCAAACCAAATATTCAAAATGGGTTCTGTTTTTTTATATAGATTAATACTATTATAATTATTAATATTATTATTATTATTAGTACTATTATAATAATAATTATTATAATAATAATAATTATTATTATTATTAGTAGTACTATTATAATTATTATTAGTACTATTATTATTATTACTCCGTTTGTGTGTGTGAATAAGAGAGGAGAGAGAAAGATATTGTGTGTGAACATGAGAGAGAATAGGATGTAGGGGTGAATTTGATTTGGGTGGGAAGAAATATGAGCCTTTAAATTAAGTTGAAAAAATTAAGTTAGAATCAATCTTAGCCGTCATTGTGCTTTGTCAAACCAAATATTCAAATGAGTTCTGTTTTATTATATATATATATATATATATATAGTCCACTTCAGTTGAGGGATCCCTCAAATAGTGTTATTTGAGGGATAGTGCGCTCAACCGTTGGATCTGTTTTAATAAATTTATGTGGCTTAGATTTTACATCTTATGTATTGAATTGGATAACTGTTGCATTGGATGTGTTGGGTTATTTGTAAAATCTCAGCCAAATAAATTTATTAAAACAGATCCAACGGTTGAGCGCACTATCCCTCAAACCCTCAAATGAAGGGGACTATATATATATATATATATATACACGCACATATTTTCAAAAATTAGAGATGCATTTTCTTTATTATAAATTTCAAAATTATAAATATATTTCTGTTTTCAAAAAATAAAAATGACAGAATTTTTAAATTGTCACTATTGTTTTTTTCAATTAATCGAGCATGTCACTACTATATATTTATAAAATAGTCAGGATAAGCTACAAGGAAAAAGATATTTTCTTAAAAATTATTGTTTTACAACCTATATCTATAATTCTAAACTTTTAGAATTTTTTTCCAGAATGAGAGTTTTTTCAATAATTATTTGTCTTCATCACTTTTTTTTTTTGCTATTTTAATATGATTTGTAACTGATGAAAAACAGTTCTTACACTTCACTAAAAACCCATAATATTAATTCATTTTTCATGCAATTGTTTTTCATTTAGTTAGGCTATCTGACTAAATTTTCTAATTTTTTACTCCTTTGTTTCACCAAAAAGTCTTACTTACAAAATTTGTGAATATAAAGTCTATGTTTTCATTCCATATACTCCGTTCCAAAATTAAAAAAATAATAAGACTTTTGAGGTTAAACGACGATATATTAAACTTCAAAATTAATAATTCATAAAAATTTAGAACGAAACGAATTGTAATTAATAGTTTTTATTATATATTATACAATTATAATAATTGTATCAACTAAAATTAAATAAATTTACATCAATTTAAAATTTAATATGCTGTCAATTTACCTCAAAAATCAAATTATATATTTAATTTTAAAACGGATACAGTAATTATTCTAATAGTGTAGTATAATAATGAGATTGTGAGGACAAGTTTAAAACATATATTTTATTTTGTACTATTATCACTAAAAAGTGAATTTCATTTTGTGAAACGAAAAAACAGACCAATAAGACAATATTTGTGAATAGTAGGATTATCGTCTAATGCAAGTGAATATATTATTGTCAAAGGAGATGAGAACATGACATATATAGAATAACTATTTAAGCAAGTTATGATGTACTCCATTTTTACATATTTTCTTTTTTTTTTTGTCCGTTCTAAAATTAAAATTAGAGGAATATTATTATTTTTAGTCTTAAAATGATGTGGAGTATGCCATTACTTTATCTCTTAGTTGAGTACTATCATGTCATAGTAATACTACACATACAAAAGACTAGTAATTAGTTAAAAAAAATAATATTCTGAAAAGCTTGGTAATATTCTTCATCTTACCCGTCTGTTGGAAGGTTTTCAGCTTTTTGTGGAAGACGGCGGTCTTCTAGATATTGGTATGGTTGGGCACCTTTTTACTTGGAAAAAGCGTAGGGGTCTCTTGGATGGTGTTGAAGAGCGTCTTCATCGTGCTCTTGCTTCCTCAGCTTGGTGTTCTTCTTTCCCTTATGGTAAGCTCCGTAATATTAAAATTACTATGTCTGATCACTCTACTATCCTTCTAGATTTCCTCCTTTCTTCCCAAGTGTATAGAACCCGCACTTTTAAATTCGAGAACGCCTGGCTAAGGGAACCACAATGCAGGGGCATGGTTGAGTCTAGTTGGGTGAGTACTGCAAGTAGCCCAATCCAACTAAAATTAGAAAGATGTGGAGAGGATTTACTGTGTTGGGAGAAGTCTTTATCTCGTAGATTTAAGGAGCGTATTAAAGACTGTCGGGCTCAAATGAACTCCCCTCGATCCAGATATGATTCAGTCTCTATCCACCAATTTGAAGAGGCTAAAAGGAACTATAATAAAATCCTAGCTCAGCAAGAGGTCTTCTGGAAGCAAAGATCAAAACAACATTGGTTAAAGGAAGGTGACTGCAATTCTTGCTATTTCCATATTTTTTGTCTCCGCCAAAAAAAACGCAATTCTATTTCTCAATTAAAAGACCAAAATGGATACTAGCAGACTTGGGATTCTGATCTTGCTAACTTGCTCACGTCGTATTTCAAAGATATATTTTCTTCTCGTGGTTGTGTGTCAACGAGATTATTAATAACATTGACACTTGTTTATCTGAGGAGCAACAAAATTTTTTGATTGTAGATTTTACCCATGATGAAGTGCAGGAGGCTCTTTTCTCTATGGGTCCAGATAAAGCCCCGGGTCCGGATGGTATGAACCCGACATTCTATCAGAAATTTTGGTTTATTATTGGTGCGGATGTCTCTTCCGCATGTCTTGATGCTCTTCATAATTCCTCCTTCCCGATTGGTCTTAATCATACCAATCTTATCCTAATTCCTAAGAAAAACTCATCGAAAGTGGCATCTGATTTACGGCCTATTGCGTTATGTAACGTCCTTTATAAAGTAATTTCGAAGATGCTGGCAAATAGACTCAAAGTTGTTCTGAGCAGTTTAGTCTCCGAGTTCCAAAGTGCTTTCATACCGGGAAGATTGATAACTGATAATATTATGATTGCTTACGAGGTATCCCATTATTTGAAGAGTAAGCGTTAAGGTCGTGATGGTTATGCAGCCTTGAAGATTGACATGAGCAAGGCTTATGATAAACTTGAATGAACTTTTTTAAAGAGGGTGATGGTTCGAATGGGGTTCCCGATTAAATGGATTAATTGGATGTTAATGTGTATTCAATCGGTGACTTATTCGATTGTTCATGGGGGGGCTTTGAAACTGAAATAGTCACTCCTTCTGAGGGTTAAGGCAAGGTTGCCCCCTCTCCCCCTATCTATCTAACTTATGTGCGGAAGGTTTCTCGGCCTTGTTGAGAAGATATGAACGGCGATGACTTCTTCATGGCTGTAAAATTGCCCAAAGCGCTCAAGTTATATCTTATTTATTTTTCGTCGACGACATCTTTTTATTCTTTCGAGAAAATATACGTGAATGTGGCATCATCAGAGCTTGCATCAATGATTATGAGCGAGCCTCGGGTCAACAAATCAACTTCCAAAAATCTTATATTTCTTTTAATGTGAATACTCATTTACCTTTACAGCATTTAATTTGCTCTTCCTTGAATGTTCAACGAACTACAAGCCATGGCAAGTATCTTGGTCTACCCTCTTTTGTTGGAAGAAATAAGACCCAAATTCTTTCTTTTCTTAAAGAGAAGTTTTGGTCTCGTTTGGCAAGCTGGAAGAAAAGGTTCCTATCAAAGGCCGACAAGAAAGTTTTGATTAAAACAGTTGCCCAAGCTCTACCAACGTATGCTATGAGTGTTTTTCTTCTTTCTTTGAATTTATATGCGGATCTTGAAAGAATTATGAGCAGATTTTGGTGGCGATCTAACTTTGGAGAGTCATCGGGTATTCATTGGAAGAGCTGGAATGCTCTCTGTGCTCGCAAACAATTTGGGGGACTTGGCTTTCGTAAGCTCCACGAATTTAATTTAGCTATGTTGGGTAAAAATGGTTGGACACTGTTAACTTCCCCCAATTCTCTTGTTGCCCGTGTCTACAAGGCTAAATACTATAGAACTGATTTTCTGCATGCCAACAAGAAGAATAACGCTAGTTTCATCTGGAGTAGTATCTTGACTGCCCAGGATCTAATTAAGCAGAATGTTAAATTGCGAGTGGGAGATGGTTCATCTATCAATATTTGGGCAGACGCTTGGCTCCCTGATAAAGCTAACCCTCGAATTTCCTCTCCTCCGATTCCTTGGTTGCTGTGTGCGTCGGTACAGTATTTGATGATCCCAAATGAATAGTGTTGGGATACTGATTTAATCAATGATCTCTTCATTCCTCGAGATTGTGCTCTAACTCTACAGGTACCTCTTCCTGCTCTACGTTCCTGTGATAATATTTTCTGGTGCAAGGACACAAGTGGTATGTATTCAGTCCGTAGTGCCTATCGAACTCTCATCGCTCATTTGAATTTTATTAATCCTGCTCATTCCTCTCAAATTTGAAAGAAATTATGATTGCTAAAGATCCCTCCTAAAGTGCAAAATTTAATTTGGCGCATTTGCCAAGTTTGTCTTCTAACCAAAGAGAATCCAAGACAAAGACGAGTTAATGTAGATTCCTCTTGCTCAGTTTGTGCTCAGTCCATGGAGACGACTTCACATCTATTTTTTCACTGTCCAGTTGTTGTTGAGTGTTGGAGACTTTCAACTTTATTGCTTCCCTCTCTCAATGGTGCTAACATTATCCAATGGATTGAAGCTCTTATTATGGGCAACGACAGTGAGGTCATCCAACTGTCTTGTGTGCTTTTATAGTCTTTATGGAAGAATCGAAATGATGTGGTTTGGAAAAACTTGCGTAAACGGCCTTCGACGATTGTCAACCTGGCTGTTTCCTTTCTTGCTCAATGACAACATGCCCAAATCCTCATAAATGGTGACCTACTCTCTGATCAAAATTCCGACGTTGTGAGCTGTTGCAAACCTGCGGTTGGCTGAAATGTACTGTAGATGGAGCTGTGTTCTCATCAGAAAGTAAGTTGGGTTTTGGCATGGTTCTTAGCAACTCTGAGGGGACGATGATAGCAGCTCGATGTGGTTCAATTTCGGGTCCTGCAGATTCTGTTTTGGCCGAGACAGTTAGCTTTAAGAAGGCTTTAAGTTGGCTTAAAAGACTTGGTGCTTCACAAGTAATTGTTGAATCCGACTCTTCCATATTAATACAAGCTATTCAGGCTTCATCTTCCTCTGCGAATTATGTGGGTTTGGTGGTGAATGAATGTAAGGATTTGATTGCTTCTATAGTCAATTGTCGCATCTATTTTGTTAAGAGGTCAGCGAATTATGTTACACATCTCTTAACTCGTGCTTCGGATTCTATGTCTGATGTCCAAGAATGGAGCTTTATTCCCCCTCCTTTTATTTGTAATGTTCTAAGCTTTGATCTCCAATTATGAAATTCAATTTTTCCTCAAAAAAAAACACAAACTAAAATGATGTCAAATTGTATTAAGTTGATAATCCTTCGTACATGGAAAGACCCGATGATTATAACCGATTACAGTCATAAGCATCATTTAATTTTTAGTTTTAACTTTTACTTCAACTCACGTAGCACATTGCCAGGAAGATGGGGGATGTTTGCCTAAGACTTTATGTAGATATAAATTTCTGCAAGCAAGCTTGACAATGAGTTTAGCTTAAAACTGAATGATGATTGTGACGACCTTCGTTCCGGACCAAAATCATCTCCATTTCAAATAAATGGAGACTCCATTTCATGATCTAGATTTAAAATGTATTGAAATGTGACATCAATTGACCGGAGAGAGAACATTTTAAATCTGAACTATGAAATGGAGTCTCCATTTATTTGAAATGGAGAGAATCCTGGTTCGCTCCCGCTGGTGGGGAATTCCCTGATGATGTTCTTATGCTACATTTGAATTGAAGTAATGAAGATAAGAATAGATTAAAAACAAATTGTGTTTAGTTACGATTGGAATTGATTGAACCATTCTTATTTCTCCCAAATTTATGAATTTTATTCTTTGGGGGAAGGATTATAAAATAACTCATTCCAACTATGGAATGAATCATTCCATTGTCCATTCCATTCCTTCAATCCAAACGTAACATTAATTCTTAAACATTGTTCCAGCTGATGAACATCACCAGCTGTATATTTCTCACTTACCTCACAATTATAGTAGAGTTGACTGAATATTATACACAAAAATAAAACAGAAAAACATATGCTAAGCTTTTCAACAACCCTTGGTAGCTTGGGAGGTGTCTATGCAGGCTGCTTTATGTCATTGTACAGACTCTTGTTTAAATTAGAGTTGGTTGATAAGTCATATTTCAGTTGAGTTGATTATGCAGGTTCCGATGTGATGCTCAAATATCCCAAAAAGGGGAAAGAAAAAAAACAGAAGTCTCTTATTATTTTTTTTATGGTTCTTTCGGTTGTTATGGAAACAATATCATAACTGATTTTCTAATCTGTTGCAGCAGATTCAATCAAATGAATCACCAGAGTTTTATGAAACTTGGTTTAAGCATTTCATCCTCTAACTACACAATATCCTACTACTTGCTTTACTTTTAGGACATTACCTCAGTTCTCAGATATTTTTGCCCTGGACTGCAGGTGGCGAATGCCGTGGACCATGTGCAATGGGGAACAGATGCTCTCCAAACTGCAAAGAGCTTGCAGAAGAAATCGAGAAAATGCATGATGATAGCCATAATCTTGGTCCTGGTCATCGCCCTCATCATTGTGCTTTCTATACTGAAACCATGGAAGAAATGATCAACAGGGAATGCTGAGCAATGACAATATCTAGCCTGGTTTATGACTACTTTTATAAGCATACATCTTTACAATACGAACAAGTGATCCATACTTGTAGCAAAAATGGCTTACCTATAGGGTTTGATCCTTTCTATTTCCTGTTCAATTCTTTATGCTTGCAATTTTTTGGCTCACTGTATTTTGTTCTCCTGATAGTCATTATTTACAGAAAACAAAAAATCTACAGTACATGCATTCACAGTTTGATCATTGATTCACAATTTACATTTTTGTGGAAATAACATATATATAGTGATATTATAGGCAACAAGATCGACGCTAAGCAGTGTGATGTGCAGATAAATTTCAAGGTAAGGTCTAGAATATTCTTGATAACTACAATTAAACAGACCAACAGATCAGGACACCTCTGAATGTGTTTGAATCTCAAACTGTAACAAATCTGTCTGCGAAGTGTACTTCCACCTTATGCTGTGCTGGCTAAAACACGTAGTAAGATGCTTGTATTCCCAAAGCATTGCATCTCTAATAGATGAAGACTAGCTAACACACAGACATTTACACATCTCTAATGCGTGTGTAACTTTTTGAAGTCAATTCGAGATAATCTCAAATTCAAAATTGATATGGATTAGTTTAGTTTAGACAATACATTTATAGGAATTGCAAACTATCTAAATAGTACTACTGATTACAAGTTTTGAAGCTTTCAAAAGTTAAATGAATTACATCAATTTTAGATTTGAGAATACGTCAAATTGACTTAGAAAAGTCAAATTTGAGCCTATATTTTGGAATGGAGGGAGTATATTAGATTGGGAGCTAGCATGTAACTCACGAGTTTAATTACTTTTGAAGCTCTTTAGTTATCTAGATTGTGTTAATTACTTTTAGAATTCTCTATTTATCCAAATATAATGGATTGAATGCTTGTGTATAACTCATGAGTCAACTCAAGATTAAACAAAAACTTGACTGAGTTGGATAGTACTATAAACTACTTTGGCTGTCCCTTTATATATTTATAAAGATGCAGATAGTATGTTGCATTGGCATTGCCATTTTTAATTCTTTTTGGTTGAATAAAAAAAAAGGCCAGGTTAACCAAATTATAGCAATCCTATTTACTGATGGTGTTAACGTAGTAACATCTAACCTGCTGGGTGCCTGATTTGAGGAGCTCAGATGGGTCTGAATTCGCCGGAGAATGGCAGGTGTTTCTTCATATCAAGTTTAACAATAACTTGATCCCAACCCCACATACGGTATAGTAGATAAAGCTGACAGATAAACAAGAACAAGCCTGGTTTCCATAAGAGCTTAAACTCATGATCTCACCGTATCTAAACTTTGTTGTGGAAATGAGCCCAGACCGCGCTATCACCCTTCTGTGGTGTATATTGCCATTTGAGCTCCTTGGGCAATCTGGCTTTTAAGAAAGCACAATAGCAGTTGAACCAAGATTGCGGTCCTCAACTTTTCTGATCAGTTTTCTGAAAATGACCCAATTTTCAGCTCCAGGATTACCTTCAACTTTCATAATTGTACTTTAAGTGATCCTGAAGTTTCTCAGTGCAATTCTTTCCATCAAACCTACAAAAGCTGTTGAAGCAGAGCTATAGAATATTAGGGAATGTAAGGTTGTTATTGCAATATAAGCATAGTGCTATATGTTCAATTTGTTTTTTGGTCCTAATAAACTTCGCTAGACAAATGTGTCCATATGAACTTCGTACAACTACAAGTTCCATATTCAGAAAAATCTCATATACAAGGCTAGATGCATAAACATGTAATTTGTTTGTCAAAACCCTTAATGCATGTGCTCCTTTGACTACGATGCATCATTCTCAGATAAAAGAAAAGTTGGTACTTGATTTAATGGGATGAACTAAGCAAAATTCCAAACACCTTTAAGGTGTCGCAACAGTTAGTTCTTGATTGATTTTACAATGCACGAGCATATTATAACGTTAAACAAAGATGCAAATTCTAGCACAAGTACTCTCGTAGCGTCATCCAAGACAGACTGCAAGTAAATACACTGAATGAATAAACTATTTAATCTCAAGGTGCCACCAGTGTTACTCGAACTCATCATTTTTGGTGGAGTACCTATGTCGACACGACACTGGTACGGGTGCGAGATTCATACGGGATTCGACAATATAAATCTGGATACGGCTGATTTTGCAGGTGGTTCTTCGGAGAAGAAAAAGAGAATGGATCGACCCAAAACTGAAATGGGTTATAAAAAAAACGTCGCAAGAACAAGAAATCTATTCCTAGTCGATTGATCGATTATTCGATTCGCAACGAATTCAAAAGATCGACGTCTCAGAGAACTCAGAATATCTTCGCCGAAAAACGCAACAACGATCGTCGATCGGCAGGTATGTCCGATGTCTTTTTTTTCTCTTCCCCTTTTCTACTAACTGAGTATTGAGAGAGAGAGAGAACGAGACAGATGATGATGGCAATGTCGTCTTTTATTTTTTCCCTTCCCCTTTTGTTAGCCTTTTTACTATGTTGAAGGTCTCTCTGACTCTCTGTCTATATATATACATATATATATTTATATGTATAAATTTAAACATATGTAAATTTATATACATATATATATATATAAGTTTATATATATTTAAATATATATATTTATATATATAATTATATATATATATAGGGAAAAATGTATATATTTATATATACATTTTTCCCTATATATATATATATATTTATATTCCAAACAACTTCTATAATATATGATATATGCTTCTTATGTTTACTGTTTAGCTTTTTTCCCTCATATCATTCATTTCTATTAATTATATTATATTCTTTTTTTCATTTATTTTTTGATTAATCAAACATGGAAAATTAGTGGTTATGCCAAAAGGCACATCAAAGAGCCATAAAAAATGTTCCATTCTATTAATGTAAAAAATATTTATTATTTGACATATTAAATTTAAAATATGAAAAAATATATTATATGCCGTATCCTCGCACCCGTGCCTAAGGATTCGTATCTGCGTATCCTCTATTTTGACTTCACACGTGTAAAACACTTATATTCGTACCCGCACCCGAGTCCGAGTAACACAGGGTGCCACCATGTCAGGAAAGGGTAATTGAAAGTAGTACTCCCACTGACCCAATAAAGTGTCATAATTCAAAATTATTTGTGACCGACAACACACAAAGATATAATATTTTTCATATTTCTTTTTTTAAATAATTGCAATTTAGATTATGAAGAATGATTTAATAAAGATTATGGAGTATTAAAAAATATTATTTTAACTATCTAGCTTGAATGCCTTAAATCCATGGCGAAATCAAAATTTAATAGATGGCACTCAAATTAGTTTAGAGATTTTTATTTTTATTTTTTTAATTTAGATAAATTAGTTAAGGGAAGTATTTGGTAGGTGATGTCCTAGATATTCATAGATGGAAAGTTTACCATCTCCATAATCAATTTTCTTGTCCGAGATATGGGAAGATCAGCAAAACACATCAAACTGTACTAATAGGAAGAGAACAACAATAGAGATACCTACACAATATTATAGAGGTAATGCATAATTATGGACGACTCTCTCCTTTACAAATATTAGTGACCTGCCTACATATAATTTTAATGAAAAATTGATATCTTGGAATCCAACTCTCTATACATCTACTGAGATAGAGACAAACATATACACACACACACCCATATATATTCCATTAAGTGACCATATTTATAATTTAGTTTGCCTTAGTTTGAGGCCAAATAAATCATTTTTAAACATTCCGATAAGTGTATAATTGTTTACATATAGAATTAGAAGTAATTCTATCATTTTTAAACATTCCCACAAGTGCAAAATTATTTACATATAAAATTAGAAGCAATTCTTAATAAGTTTTGTTACTCATACCAAGATGGCTGCATTCCATCAAGGTAAAGTAAGTATCCATTATAGAAACAAGATGAAAATGGTGGCGGATATGAAATTTTAACAAGATGATATATTACCCAATAGAAACAATTTGGGACATCGATATTTGAAACCTTACATTACAGCACCAAAACCTAGTAAAGTATTCATCTAGGAACCACTTACTGGGTAAGAAATATTCAGATACACACTAGAGATACCAAGAACCATATATTACTAAACAAAGTTTGTGATAATCTACATCCTTCTTCAAATCATAATCCTCCCTTTATTTTGCACAGTTTTAATACGATTAGCTAATATCTTTATAGCTTGTGAGGATGCAAATGTGGCGTTGCCCCTTTTCATAGGTCTTCCCCTTACAATAAACTAACTATACCTGTTTTACCCATAGCTAAGCTTGCAAATAGTTCTTTGAATACAATCTACCATTCTTTTATAAAGTACTATATGGATGTTTAGCTCTAAATATTTACATGTACTGTAAATTTTAATAAATCTTATCTAGCATTTAGAAATGGCAGTTTCAACCGTTGCCGCAATAACTTGATCTGCTCCAAACCGAACTGGATTGGATTTTGACCTTTAACAAGAACTTAAATGGAGATGGGGAGAACCAAAAATTAATAAACTGAATAGGCTTATCCATCACGGCCAATACAATTACTGAATTGGCAATTTATTTTTTTGAGGGCTTCCTAAAGTCAGCAGCTCGTTGAATAAAAACCATGTTTTCCATAGTGCATATACTTTATCGGAGATGAACATATAAAAGCAAACAGGAAACAATTAAAGATCAGATACATTGAATCAAAACACTGATATTCTGTACTACATAATAAACAGGTATTTCCGTATCAACAGATCATGCAATATCATAAATAAAAGGCCTTTCTACATAACCAAAATAACAATTAATATATATCAAGAAGTAGATCCGTTCGATAAAATATTGTAAGTTGAATTTTCTATCCGAATTATAATGAAAGAATATGTTTTTAGTAGTTAAGTAGAAAGAAATTTAAAAAAAAATCTACCTTCAAAAGATTACACGGAGGAGCAACTGTATAAACTTTGGCAGCCGATTCAAGCGTTTACCAAACCCTAATTTGCTTAGAATTTGGTCCAATTCTGTTTCAGCGCCACCGATATTGAAGGAACCAAGAGACGGGAAAGCGATAGCTAATCTTAGTTGTCCCAGCAGGCAGCACCAGACAAAACACAAAAGGTTATAAATTAAGGTGAGTTACAGTTACCTCCCTTGAGGTTAGAACTTATTACACATAGAACCCTTCTTCTTTGTATAAACGTACTAGACGTCCTCAAACAGTCGAACCAATATTTTAATTACAAAATTCCCGCACAGACAACTTTCTATCTTCTACCAACATTATAACGACTAAATTACCTTCCTCAATTTTGTTAACTGATAGGCTCGATGAACGGCCCAACCTCGGCCTGACCCAAAAGTGTAGCAGTATGGTTCATCCTTTGCGGCCTAGTCTGATTAAAAGAACCAAATGTTTAAGGGAGCCCAATTATAAAAAGTGGCCAGGAGTTAATAATGTGACGTTTAGATTTGTGGTCTTTAGGCCCAATATAATAGGTCCAAACTATATTCTTCTAGGTTCATAATAACGGTAACTTGAGGGCGGCTCATGCAGGTGAGATGGGATGCTTTGTCGCCTTTATCACTTGCACACCACTTTCTATCTATAATTATTATAATAAGATAGAATCTAATATAAATTTGGACGGAAAAGATTCATTCTAATTGATTTGAGCAGAAAATACAATGACGGTTCAGGTTCATTCTAATTTTTAGAGGAAAGGGTGGTGGGAGAGGAAGGAGGAGAGAGAAAATGAAAGTGAGATTGTTAATTGAAACGGAGAGAGAGATGATTTCGTTACGTCGTGCATTTAGGCACAAACAATTACTAGTATGATGATAAGATAGGCCGAATGAACGTTTTCTAATAAGAGGTAAGTATTAAAGGAGCACAAGGCGGCAGAAAAGAGGTTAGACTTCAAACAGTTCAGCTCTATTCGAAAAAAAACTCGAGTACGTTAATACTTAATAATATGATTTAAATTTGATCACAAAAAATAATTCGTATAAAAATATGAGTAGAATATGAGCAATGTTATACTCAATTCGTTTATGATTCAAACTACTTGAATTATCGATTGTGATTCGATACATACTCGATTCATACAAATTTAATTAGATACTTGATACATTCACTGATGTTTTTTGAATATGGGGCACCGGCTTAAGATGAACAATTAATCCATGTTTAGACCACGAGAGATCACAAAATAAAAGTGTGCACGTCCCAAAAAACTTGAATCTGTTGCTCATTAACAAGCACTGTCTGATTCTCTCTGAATTTCCACTGTAAATTCTTAATATTGATCAAAACAATCCCATATATGCTAATCCACATTTCTGGGTCTTTAGGTCCGGATGTCAAAATTTCTACAACAATTTGAAATTATTTCTTCCTGTTGTCCAATTTTATTTCGTGTAGAAAAACTTTTATTCCCAAAAATATGTTCCTTCTTATAAAACAAAACAACGTCAATTAAGGCGGATCTTGCTTTCATTCTTTTATAGACCTTTTTGCAGTAATCCCCTAACAATAACACCACCCCTTCATCACAAACTAGAGCAACATAAAAATCTATACACAGCTCAGGACTTCCTGAATATTTAGCATAAAGTAGGTCCAGTAGGCCTCAATTTGGTTTCTATCGACGTCGAAGGTTTTGTATCCTTTCTTGGCTCAAAAATGTTGGGTTTGATGGTTCTCACCCACATAAGTAAGCTTTGTCCTTGGTTTTTCTTTTGGCAATCAAAATAGGCAGCTTGTTTGATTGTTCACGTGACAAAAATAATTTAGTGCTTGGTGACTCACGGAAAAATGAAAGGACTTTGTCCTTTGGCTCATATAAGCAACATGTGCTTAATATATATATACACACAGCCGATCCTGTCCGGGAGTCCCGGACAGGACTAAAATGCGGACTCCAAAATTATTAATTTTTTTGCTTTTTTTTTTTAAAATAACTAAAAAAAAATATTTAATATTTTATGGAACTGAAATTTTTCCATAATACAGTGTTTTGGAGGTGATTTGAATACCTATACAAAAAAATGGTGGTACAGTCTGCACAGACTGTACCACCATGTTTTGTTATACGTACACAAATCACGTCCAAAACACTGTATTATGGAAAAATTTCAGTTCCATAAAATATTAAATATTTTTTTAATTGTTTAAAAAAAAAAAAAGCCCGGACGGGATAAAATCCGGGCGTCCGGACTGGAACCGGACTCTCTCTCTCTATATATATATAGGGTTGCTCCACAGTAACCGGTTGTTATGGATGAAACCCCTATATATATATACAAAATCTTTCTCCAACGATATAAGATAGCGGACCATGAGCGAACTTTGAAAAAAAATACGCGTGTCGCTGACATGACCGAAGCGAGTTGTGAAATATGGGCCAGTTATAATTGACATAGAAACCCCATTCTCCAACATGTTTAATTTCTGAGTAAAATTTAACAAAAATGAGATACAATCGGCAGTTGAGTACTCCATTGAATGTCATTAATTTGTACGTGGCCATACGATATAATTGCTAGATTTGTGTCATTAGGTCCTCGAAGGTAGGCAATTTCTTTTGGGAATGCTCAGATTTGTGTCTTAATTTTAATGGATGTATACATGGGCTGTGCACTGTAATTAGTTCCTTTTGTTCCACCACTGATGTTTTGTTGGCTTTATTTAAACAATTTTTTTGGGTTCCATCACAGGGTTATTGTGGTGAGATAATTTGAGTGTTTATTCAAATTAAGATATCTTTGTATTCTCTCAGTTTATTACAGTATATTTTTGGATATCGTCCCTTAATTTTTACTTCTTAATTTTAGAAGATTTTTATGTAAAAAATATTAGTGTCTTGAGCTTATTTTCATTTTATTATTTCCTAACCGTAATTATTTGAATGGTAATTTTTCCGAACAAAAAGAAATGCCAAGGCTTTAGGTCAATTTTGCAAGTTTGGTGGTGATCACTTTCTATATTGTCAAAAGAAATGCTTGATGGAATAGTTCCTTACGTTCTTGTTCTATAAAATATATAGTCACGTTTCGCCAATATCACCTGTTGGGATATTTCACATGAATTTTATATTGGATAAATTCAAGAGTATAGATGGGTTAATAAGTATTGTAGAGCCTCAACCTAATAAGTTAACATTTTATATAAAGAGATGGTACAACATGCTTATTGAGTCAACCTAATAGGTTAACTTTTTAGGTAAGAAAATGCTGTCTACATAAATGTGTGCTGCATTGGTGATGAATTTATAATTCCGCTACATCCCCAATCTATGCATAAATGAGTGAAAGCATTAATATTTCGATAAAATATGGAGGGCGAATATTAAGACTAAATGTCTATATTTGCCTTCTACTAGTACATTATAACAATTAATTATCGGATAAATGGTCAAGGAAGGTCAATGTAGGGGGTCACCCTTAAGAAGTTAAGATCATCTAACGAGAGATTTAATTTCGATTAACGTATAAATTAACTCAATACTTGTCTTATTCAGCTTAAAAAAAATAAAAATAAATGGCTTCTTCCTTCAAGAAGATGCACTATTACTATTTTGAAAAGAAAATCTCCCAAGGATTCACGCACTACGTAAAGCCAATTTGATGAACAGGTGAAAATTTGCATGCGTTGAACAGTGTGAGTTTGCCTCCAAAAGAATGCCAACACAGGAATGATCGATATGATAGAAATAATTCTCAAGCATGGGGTTGTGGGTTGGAGGTTTTCGTAATACAAGGATCAATAGCTAGTTAATAGAAAAAAAAAATTCACATGTTGTAACCTTAAAATCGATTTGCACCCTAAACTTTATTTTGAATTAAATGCATTCAAAACTTTATGTTTCAATACAAATTATTTTAATTTAAAGGGCGAGGAGAGTGCAAATTATTTTAAAATTTAAGATGCATTTAATTCAAAATAAAATTTCGGATACAATTCGATTTTAGGGTATAAATTGGAGATTAGTCTAATATATATACTAGGGTTGTCTAGGACATGGCCTTGCTGGTAAAAACGTGGGATGTTTTAGAAGCTTGGGCCGCATGGCTTAAGCTGGGCCTTATAATTCTTAATTATACAGAATTGGCTGAAATGAACATAATAAATAAGCAACCAGGAAAACATGAGCCCTATATAATAGACAAACTAAGGCCCGGTGAAAAACTGCATGCAGAATCTAATACTAGTTTATTTAATTTTCACCGAACCAAAAAAAGAAAAGAAAAACTAATTTCTTGTTTACCTAAATTCATCACTGGCTACGTGTAGTTGTTGATAAAGATTAAAGAGTAGGTATCCTATTCTTTACTCGTGAGTTGTTAAATAAAATTTTAATCTCCTGCAATCAATAAAAGAATATGTTGAAATGGATTTGATGTTTTTATTTTCTGCAAATATATATATATATTGGTTTTTAAAATTTACGTTTTTCTAATTGTATATATATATATATATATATATATATATATATATTATTTTGTTTTCTATTGTAAATTGTTTTAGTTGGTTTTATCTTTTTATTTATTCTAAGTTGTTGTAGTCTTATTAATTTTGTCCATTTTCCCCCTACCAAAAGAGTTCTTTTTAATTTATATATTTGTTGATAGAACGACATAATGTTTGCCATCATAATATTTCGTTAACATGTTACTACTATTAAATTAAAAATTTATTAATTTTAAAAGTAAACATAGAACAAAAATATATTATTGATATTTGTAAACTTTGTAATGAGATTATATTTTTTTGAAAAGAGGGAGAAGATACTAACCCAACATATATATATATATATATATATATATATATATATATATATATATATATATATATATGGAAAATGATCCATAGCAAATATTTGTTATGGATGCAAATTAGGCAAATAGCATCATATCTGTCCATTCTATAAATCAAGAGCGCAGATTAAAAAATATCAATGCCTCTACGCGTAGCGTACCGTGAAAAACATTACAGCCCTTACGCTAGTTCAACTAGCGTACACTAAAGAAATTTTCAAATCCCAAACTTACCCCCAACCGATCGCACCGTATAAGGCAGCCAATAGTCAATTTATCTTATAACACAGACACGGCAATCAAATGGCAGCTATGTCGCTGATGTAAAATACAGACGAAGGAAATTCCCAGATCTACATAGTGCAGACTCAGGAATTAGAGAGCATATTGAGTTAACTAGATAGTAAAAACTTAAATTAGTCACATTATGTTGTAGAATTTTGACTAAATCATACCATTGTAGCAATAAGAAAGATTTTGAAGTAACTGGAAACTAGAATTGCCAGCACTATATCTTTAGATCTGTGCACAGAGAGCAGATACACAAGCAAAAAAATGACAAATATTTCCTCTGTTAATTAACAATATGCTGAATCAAGAATGATCACAGTATCTCATTCTTATAATAAATAGTGTGCAATTATTATGCTTTATGAAAGAACATTTACTTAATCATGGCGTAAAAACATGCTTTCTAGAATGCAAATTAGTCCTTTTCACCTCACGCTATTTCGTCTGGCGTACGGATATTGTTATTTTTTAATCTGCGCCCTTGATTAATAGAATGGACAGATATGATGTTATTTGCCTAATTTACATCTATAGCAAGTATTTGTTATAGATCATTTCCCTATATATATATATATATATATATATATATATATATATATATATATATATATATATATAGCTAGAGGATCCTGTTGAAGAAATTAATTATATTTTTATGAAAATAAGTACTGTTATTTAAAAATAAAAATGAGTACGTAAATATTGTCAGAAACAAAATTAAAAATGGAGCCTAATTTTTGTAATATTTAATTTCACAACAAGAATGGATACAGTGAAATCCAAATATCAACCCAGAAGTTATAAAATTAATACCCTATATATATATATAATATATGTAGAGTTATCTTCCAGCTTCAACTAAAAGATAAGGGAACTAACTAAACAATATTAATTGCACATCCAAAACTTTATTATACGAAGAAATAGATCTGGGATATGCATGATTTCATTGGTTAAAATTGGAATATGTAGAAGTCCAATACTTCTCAATTTCCACCGCAGTTCTTCTAGGAATTCTTCCAGCAATTAAGGGCCACCTGCAGATCATCAAGATCAATCAGTTAGGTAATTAACAATTCGTTATTCACTAGTACTTAGTTATATACTAGATACAAATTCCCGCGTTGCGGCGAGATTATTCAAATTTTTAGTAATAAATGTGTGCGTACAATTAATAAATTAAAATATAATAAAAAAATAGTATATTATTGTGCGATGATCAAATTTTACATAGAAAAACAAATGAATATACATATTTCAAATCCTGGTGCTAGTAGGTAACAGCATTTTATAATCAATTAATAAAAGGGAAAGTATATATTTTTGTTCTGTGAAGTAAACAATCATGCTTACTACAAAAGTTTTACTGCAAAATGTGTGAGGGAAGCTTGAATCAAGCTAAATAAATATTGACAAAATCATATTGCTATGTCCTGCAACAAGTGCGAAGTAGGACATTGATCCCAAAAATTTTGTAAGAAAAATTAACACTTCCAAAGCCTTAATATCCTTAATCTTATCAAACCCTTAAATGTGATCAAGCATACTTATTTATGTAACTTAAAATGAAGATACTAAATATAATTAAATTAAGAAATAAACCCAGTTCCTTACTGTTGATATAAGAAACGTGAATAGCTCTAATCTAAACACAAACTTTCCAATCGAAAATCTATCAAAATTTTTAATTAAACACGATTGACAACACAAATATCAGATCAATCAAATCAATTGCAAACATTATTCCGCATATCAGCAACTAAATGCAAATGCAATAATCTCAAATTTTAGCACATAATATCTAAAAATTTAGAAAATAGGTAAACCAATGAAATAATTTCACCTGTTTCTGAGTTATGTTTCACACTCCTGTATATAGCTGTAACCTGTAAATAATAATGTGTGTATTTAATAGAAGAAAGACAGAGAGACAAACGGAAAAGAAGAGGAAAATTGACCATGAAAAAAAAGAAGCCATGGTTGCTATTCACGTATGAGAATAAATAATTAGCCTAATTAATATACGTATATATATGTATGTATATGCATGAGGATTAGGTCAGGTGATCGTTAACATTATTTCAAACTCTAATTCAGTTAGGAAGTTTTATCCATATAAAATTTTGTTCATTGGTTGTTGAAGAGATTAAATTCTACTTGATTTGTTATTATTTATTCATAATTTAAAAAATGATAGGATATAATTAAGATAATTAGTTTGTTATTATTTTTTCATAATTTTAAAAAGGATAGGATATAATTAAGATAATTGAGACATAATTAAAATTATTTAAGATGAACAGGTGTTGAATTTGTAGAAGGACATATGTCAATATATGGTGCCATGTACTGTGATTTAGTATATATAATAGATAATAGATTAGAAGAATTTTTGGAAGCTAATAAATTGAAGTTTTAAAATGAATATGAGAATAATTTTTAATTGCATGGAACTATGAATGTAAGACCCCGAATTTTATGAAATAAAAGTATTCAATTTTTCTTATAATTACTATTCAGTAAATGGTTAAATTGATAAAAGTTTAAAGTTATGGGTGAAATATGAATTTTTTTTTCAAAATAAGCAAGTGGTTATAAAATAATCATTGTTGTCGGGGAATATTCGTTTGGTCGTGGAATATTCTTTCTGTCGGAGAATATTCGTACGACGGCGTAGCTATTTGTGGGCCCCATAACGAATAACTGTCGGGTGAAGAAAAACGACAAATTTGAGTTTTTACAAATAACGGCGTAGTTGTTATCGTTAATACTGTTGAAATACCCGGTGGTTAAAATACAGTAATACGCGTTATTGCACAGTAGCACACGGTATTGCACAGTATTTTTGAAATTATTGATTCTTACGTAAGAAGGCACTACTCAATAATTGTTACAGTAATTACTGTTCAATATTTTATTTTATTGATTCAATAATTGCTACGTTGAAATTTTATATTATTGTTGTTCAATAATTGTTGCTGCACAGTATTTTCCATTATCAGATCAATAATTCATATTATTTAGTATTATTAGATAGCATTATTGGCAATGTCTAGAAAGTACTGTCTAAGGAGAGGTTTGGTCATCTAATTGCGCGCCAGTAAGGAGAAATCCTTATTGGAAAGCCCCCTCTTTCCTGGGAACGGCCTGGTTGTCATAAATGCGATTCTGTAATATTATTTGTGAATAATTAATTATTGATTCATATGATAAGGAAATATTTATTTTATGTGGATATAAATGAGGGATATATTTTTGTGGTTAAAAATGAAGGAGTTAATGTTGAGGTTTTTGTCAGTATTTTTGTCGGAATGGAGGTATTAAAAATCAGGGTTTTTGAGATAGTTTGCGGGGGTTATAATTTTTAATCCGACCGTTGGATCGTGGTAATTTTTGGATATGTTATACATATATAAGTTGAGTATATGTCCACAAATTTTGAACCGTTAAAAATGAATGTATGATTTGTTATGAATTTTACGAGATGACTGGTTCAGAAATTGTTGAATTTTCGGAGTTTATTATTTTGGTGGAAAATTCTAGAATTGGTGGGCTCCACTTGTGGTTGGTGAAGAAATGTGCTGAATTATATTTCAAATGTGGTGGGTGGGAATAGTAGCAGGTAAAGCCATCAGGTTGCAGGTCAAACCTACCAAAATTTTCCTATAAATAGAGGGCTAAGTTAGAATTGAAAATCACACCAAACACATAAGCTTTCTCTCTTTCTCTCTCTAGATTATTGAGTGTATTTTGTGAGTATTTAGATACTTGGTGAGTTGCTATTCATCAGTGCAAGTTTCCTTCAGCCTTATACCGATCAGAAGTACTGCTCTTTTGAAGTAAGAGATTGTAAGGGATAG
This sequence comes from Panax notoginseng, assembly GCA_016801055.1. Lineage (NCBI taxonomy): Eukaryota > Viridiplantae > Streptophyta > Magnoliopsida > Apiales > Araliaceae > Panax > Panax notoginseng. The sequence goes on from CM029012.1 coordinate 183,895,241, forward strand.
TAAGGGATAGTAAGGGATTTTAAGGGTTGTTATGATTTTCAGTTTCGTAATTTTTCTGAACTTCAAAAATTCTGGAAAAATTTGAAATGATATTTTGATGAGTTTTATTGATTGTGTCCAAAAATGGTGATTTTTGGATGTATAGATTGAGAGTTATGAATTTTATGAGAAAAGACTATTTTAGAAGTAACAGCTTATAATTCCTTGTGGTTAACTCCAAAATTGATGAAATTTTTATTGGGAGTACATGTATATGAAAGGAGTATACTCTGTGAATTTCAGAATTTTTAGATAAAAGTATAATTTTTGATAAATGTCTAAATATTCGGCTATTTTGGCCATATGAAAAATAGTAAATGACTTTTAAAAATTCTGAGAAAAATATATGTTCACTATGGGACTATATTATGCTAAATTCCAGAAAAGAAATATTTTTGGAACGGATTTGGTATTTTTCATGAAAATAGTCTAGTTATGAGAAAATGAATTAAATATGTTATGTGAAGTAAGAAAATTGGAAAATAGGATTTTATGGCTTGAGAATCCTATATATGAGGTATATGCAGATTTTTGATGAGGGTTTTGGTTATTGATGATGAAATCTTAAGAGTTGGCATTTTATGATGATTAAATGCATTAATTAGTAAAGTGTAAACAATTTAAATAAATTGTTTATAAGCTTAAGAAATGTTATTCTTTCAATATCATTATACCGAAATATTGGTATGAATTTTATTGTGGAATTTCTACTTTTTTTAGTCGGTGTTACTATTCACGAGTTACTATTCACGAGTTACTATTCATGAGTTACTATTCACGAGTTACTATTCACGACAAAATTGGTTTCTTTTACTAACCAAATTATAGTTGATTTATGAATATTACTCTTGAGATTAAATCTATATGTTGATTATATTGATTTTATTATCATATATAACATTTTTATAACCCTGATGTTGAATTTCTCTTTCACTGGAGTGTAAAGATGGGTAGATTATTGGTATGATCATGACTAGGGTTCTCTTTGGCCTGTAGTGCAAAGTTGAATTGTGACTGGTATGATCATGACCATTGAATTTAAATTGAATATCTTTAGCTTAAGTGTAAAGATGAATTGATTAACATGGTTATAATTATGGTGTATATAAATTCTGAAATGATTATATATTTCTTTGAGATATGAATATATTTGGCCTGTAGTGCAAATATTAATTATTGAGGAATATCTTTGGCCTGTAGTGCAAAGATGAATTGTAGATGAATATCTTTGGCCAGTAATGCAAAGATGAACTGTTGATGAATATCTTTGGCCTGTAGTGCAAAGATGACTTGTTGATGAATATCTTTGGCCCGTAGTGCAAAGATGAAATTATTAGTATGATTATGAACAGGAACTGTGATTTGGTATAACCATGATGTTTGATGTTTCAGGTGATGAAAATTATCTTCGTCCTAGATGAGAAGAGGAATTTAGAACTACAGTTATGATTATGAGTTATTCATATGATTGTGGACCAGAATTGTTGATTGATGTTACAGGGATAAAACATTGTTGATGGATTTTTAACATGGAGAAGATAATAGACTTTATAGTCTATTTGACTCTTCTAATGGATTGCTCGTTCCGCTGCAACTATGGTTGAAATTTTTATCATTTACCATATGTTCTAAATCTCTGATTTATTATTGATGAAGGCTACTGATAATTTAATTATCTTTAGTCATGATATTCTTTACTGGCTAGTTGTGCTCACCCTTTTGCTTCACAATTCCTTTCAGGTAATAAGAGTGTAGCTGGGTCGAGCGAGGGTAACGGGGAAATAGAACAGTGGTCTCTAGCTGTGGATGTTCTCCCGAAGCAGTATAGAAAAGTTCATTTAGTAGTTATATTTGGTGAATCCAATAGGGTAAGGTGTACCCAACGTTGGAAGGGTGGTTTGCCACTATCATACAAGATGTCTAACGACATACAACCTCGTGTCATCATAAGACAGGGTTGTGCTCATCCACTTGCTGAGTATATCTATGAGCACTACCTATATAATCTTGATGTTTGTTAGAAGTATAATTCTCAATTAGAGACAGTGGAGATAATGATAAGTCAAGAGAAGACTCACCATTGGGAAGAATATGATAGTAACCTTCTCATTTTTCTTTGGGGTCTATTGGGTCAACCAAGGATAATTCTGTGGCCATATGATATCTATCATAACCTAGACGCGTGGCCTCCCATGTACGAAGGTTTCCTTGAGCACTTCCCAAAGATTCTAATTTCTAAAACAGTTTTTGACTATACCTTTATGTAAGGTGTTATTGTGAGGTGATGTCCACGGTTGGAACATGAGTCACATTTGGTATATATTTGTATCCAAACTCACAGCATATGTGTTGTTGTATTTTGCACGACAATTGTTGTAATAAAGTTGTAGTTATTTTCTGTACCATGTATTTGACGACTCAGAATGGGTTGGGTGGAATGAACCTATTTTGGGGTCGTTACAGTTGGTATCAGAGCTATAAGTAAAGAGCCCCGAGCCTCTCGCTGGTGACTTCCTGTTGATGGGGGATGCACCAAAGCCAGACTCTCCGTAGGGGACGCCGTTCTGCGGTGGCAAACTGATAGGTACCACTGTGAGGTGCTGTCCACTGATGGGACATTTGTCACAGTTGGTATCAGAGCTTAGGGATATGATCTCTGGCGGAGATCGGGGAATATAACTAGGAGGGGAGAGATGCGTAAATCCTTCGCTAGTGTGTCCTACCTAAGCTTATTTGTTGGTTAGTCATAATATTGGGATATTATGTGATATGTTAATTTGTTTAATTAACCCTTATTTTACGGCAGTATTTGAGAATGGCAGCTGAGAATGCTAACAATGGAGTGAATGAGACTGTGGGGATACCTCTAATCACTAACCATGATAATGTGATGTCAGACGAAGAAGGAATTAGAGATATCTATGTGGTGAGTGAAGAATTGATAGTTGCACCCGAGATAGTCGCAGAGGTAACAGCTGAGACTGAGGAAGAAGAGGAAGAAGAAGTACCAGAGGAGAGTTTATTAGAGGTATTATATGATCAAAATGTAGAATTTCAAAATCGTATTCATGAGTTAGAAGAGCAGGCAGAAGAACGACAGGCGGTCGTGGAACAAAAGGATGCAACAATTCAAGCTTGTGTTACCCGATATGTGATGCTTGAACAGAAGCATTCTTTGGCAGAGTATAAGATGATAAAAATGGAATCTGAGCTGAAAGAAGAAAAAATTGAACGAGTGAGAATAAGTGATGCATGGGCAAAAGCCGCACGACACGTGGATATTGTGGAAAGAGATGTTCGATCTAAGAAGGCTAAAATAGATGATATGAATTTCTCTTTTTGGAAAGCAATTGGGAGAACCCAACATCGAGTTTTGAATTACCCTGTACATAGCGGTCAACCTGAATCCGATATGGATCGAAGATTGATGATTCAGATCATGAATGAGGAGTACGAAGAGGCAGTTGAGGGAGGAATATGTCCTATAGAAAGGTATATTCCAACGGTAATGATGACGCCAAATGCTGCTCCAGACAAGTCAAAGCCGAGTAGTTCGAGGGATGGCGGTTGTCATGACTTCCCAACAAATGAGGAACCCAAATGAAGTTATCATGGGAGATGAGCAATGGAGAAATCATGATGATCTGAGAGATAGAATCTGAAATGGAAGCAAGGTATTCTCAACTCTTCGAAATACCAGGTACGTAAATTTCGGGGACGAAATTTCATAAGGAGGGGAGATTGTAAGACCCCGAATTTTATGAAATAAAAGTATTCAATTTTTCTTATAATTACTATTCAGTAAATGGTTAAATTGATAAAAGTTTAAAGTTATGGGTGAAATATGAATTTTTTTTTCAAAATAAGCAAGTGGTTATAAAATAATCATTGTTGTCGGGGAATATTCGTTTGGTCGTGGAATATTCTTTCTGTCGGAGAATATTCGTACGACGGCGCAGCTATTTGTGGGCCCCATAACGAATAACTGTCGGGTGAAGAAAAACGACAAATTTGAGTTTTTACAAATAACGGCGTAGTTGTTATCGTTAATACTGTTGAAATACCCGGTGGTTAAAATACAGTAATACGCGTTATTGCACAGTAGCACACGGTATTGCACAGTATTTTTGAAATTATTGATTCTTACGTAAGAAGGCACTACTCAATAATTGTTACAGTAATTACTGTTCAATATTTTATTTTATTGATTCAATAATTGCTACGTTGAAATTTTATATTATTGTTGTTCAATAATTGTTGCTGCACAGTATTTTCCATTATCAGATCAATAATTCATATTATTTAGTATTATTAGATAGCATTATTGGCAATGTCTAGAAAGTTCTGTCTAAGGAGAGGTTTGGTCATCTAATTGCGCGCCAGTAAGGAGAAATCCTTATTGGAAAGCCCCCTCTTTCCTGGGAACGGCCTGGTTGTCATAAATGTGATTCTGTAATATTATTTGTGAATAATTAATTATTGATTCATATGATAAGGAAATATTTATTTTATGTGGATATAAATGAGGGATATATTTTTGTGGTTAAAAATGAAGGAGTTAATGTTGAGGTTTTTATCAGTATTTTTGTCGGAATGGAGGTATTAAAAATCAGGGTTTTTGAGATATTTTGCGGGGGTTATAATTTTTAATCCGACCGTTGGATCGTGGTAATTTTTGGATATGTTATACATATATAAGTTGAGTATATGTCCACAAATTTTGAACCGTTAAAAATGAATGTATGATTTGTTATGAATTTTACGAGATGACTGGTTCAGAAATTGTTGAATTTTCGGAGTTTATCATTTTGGTGGAAAATTCTAGAATTGGTGGGCCCCACTTGTGGTTGGTGAAGAAATGTGCTGAATTATATTTCAAATGTGGTGGGTGGGAATAGTAGCAGGTAAAGCCATCAGGTTGCAGGTCAAACCTACCAAAATTTTCCTATAAATAGAGGGCTAAGTTAGAATTGAAAATCACACCAAAACATAAGCTTTCTCTCTTTCTCTCTCTAGATTATTGAGTGTATTTTGTGAGTATTTAGATACTTGGTGAGTTGCTATTCATCAGTGCAAGTTTCCTTCAGCCTTATACCGATCAGAAGTACTGCTCTTTTGAAGTAAGGGATTGTAAGGGATAGTAAGGATAGTAAGGGATTTTAAGGGTTGTTATGATTTTCAGTTTCGTAATTTTTCTGAACTTCAAAAATTCTGGAAAAATTTGAAATGATATTTTGATGAGTTTTATTGATTGTGTCCAAAAATGGTGATTTTTGGATGTATAGATTGAGAGTTATGAATTTTATGAGAAAAGACTATTTTAAAAGTAACAGCTTATAATTCCTTGTGGTTAACTCCAAAATTGATGAAATTTTTATTGGGAGTACATGTATATGATAGGAGTATACTCTGTGAATTTCAGAATTTTTAGACAAAAGTATAATTTTTGATAAATGTCTAAATATTCGGCTATTTTGGCCATATGAAAAATAGTAAATGACTTTTAAAAATTCTGAGAAAAATATATGTTCACTATGGGACTATATTATGCTAAATTCCAGAAAAGAAATATTTTTGGAACTGATTTGGTATTTTTCATGAAAATAGTCTAGTTATGAGTAAATGAATTAAATATGTTATGTGAAGTAAGAAAATTGGAAAATAGGATTTTATGGCTTGAGAATCCTATATGAGGTATATGCAGATTTTTGATGAGGGTTTTGGTTATTGATGATGAAATCTTAAGAGTTGGCATTTTATGATGATTAAATGCATTAATTAGTAAAGTGTAAACAATTTAAATAAATTGTTTATAAGCTTAAGAAATGTTATTCTTTCAATATCATTATACCGAAATATTGGTATGAATTTTATTGTGGAATTTCTACTTTTTTTGTCGGTGTTACTATTCACGAGTTACTATTCACGAGTTACTATTCATGAGTTACTATTCACGAGTTACTATTCACGACAAAATTGGTTTCTTTTACTAACCAAATTATAGTTGATTTATGAATATTACTCTTGAGATTAAATCTATATGTTGATTATATTGATTTTATTATCATATATAACATTTTTATAACCCTGATGTTGAATTTCTCTTTCACTGGAGTGTAAAGATGGGTAGATTATTGGTATGATCATGACTAGGGTTCTCTTTGGCCTGTAGTGCAAAGTTGAATTGTGACTGGTATGATCATGACCATTGAATTTATAATTGAATATCTTTAGCTTAAGTGCAAAGATGAATTGATTAACATGGTTATAATTATGGTGTATATAAATTCTGAAATGATTATATATTTCTTTGAGATATGAATATATTTGGCCTGTAGTGCAAATATTAATTATTGAGGAATATCTTTGGCCTGTAGTGCAAAGATGAATTGTAGATGAATATCTTTGGCCAGTAGTGCAAAGATGAACTGTTGATGAATATCTTTGGCCTGTAGTGCAAAGATGACTTGTTGATGAATATCTTTGGCCCGTAGTGCAAAGATGAAATTATTAGTATGATTATGAACAGGAACTGTGATTTGGTATAACCATGATCTTTGATGTTTCAGGTGATGAAAATTATCTTCGTCCTGGATGAGAAGAGGAATTTAGAACTACAGTTATGATTATGAGTTATTCATATGATTGTGGACCAGAATTGTTGATTGATGTTACAGGGATAAAACATTGTTGATGGATTTTTAACATGGAGAAGATAATAGACTTTATAGTCTATTTGACTCTTCTAATGGATTGCTCGTTCCGCTGCAACTATGGTTGAAATTTTTATCATTTACCATATGTTCTAAATCTCTGATTTATTATTGATGAAGGCTATTGATAATTTAATTATCTTTAGTCATGATATTCTTTACTGGGCTAGTTGTGCTCACCCTTTTGCTTCACAATTCCTTTCAGGTAATAAGAGTGTAGCTGGGTCGAGCGAGGGTAACGGGGAAATAGAACAGTGGTCTCTAGCTGTGGATGTTCTCCCGAAGCAGTATAGAAAAGTTCATTTAGTAGTTATATTTGGTGAATCCAATAGGGTAAGGTGTACCCAACGTTGGAAGGGTGGTTTGCCACTATCATACAAGATGTCTAACGACATACAACCTCGTGTCATCATAAGACAGGGTTGTGCTCATCCACTTGCTGAGTATATCTATGAGCACTACCTATATAATCTTGGTGTTTGTTAGAAGTATAATTCTCAATTAGAGACAGTGGAGATAATGATAAGTCAAGAGAAGACTCACCATTGGGAAGAATATGATAGTAATCTTCTCGTTTTTCTTTGGGGTCTATTGGGTCAACCAAGGATAATTCTGTGGCCATATGATATCTATCATAACCTAGACGCGTGGCCTCCCATGTACGAAGGTTTCCTTGAGCACTTCCCAAAGATTCTAATTTCTAAAACAGTTTTTGACTATACCTTTATGTAAGGTGTTATTGTGAGGTTATGTCCACGGTTGGAACATGAGTCACATTTGGTATATATTTGTATCCAAACTCACAGCATATGTGTTGTTGTATTTTGCACGACAATTGTTGTAATAAAGTTGTAGTTATTTTCTGTACCATGTATTTGACGACTCAGAATGGGTTGGGTGGAATGAACCTATTTTGGGGTCGTTACAGTTGGTATCAGAGCTATAAGTAAAGAGCCCCGAGCCTCTCGCTGGTGACTTCCTGTTGATGGGGGATGCACCGAAGCCAGACTCTCCGTAGGGGACGCCGTTCTGCGGTGGCAAACTGATAGGTACCACTGTGAGGTGCTGTCCACTGATGGGACATTTGTCACAGTTGGTATCAGAGCTTAGGGATATGATCTCTGGCGGAGATCGGAGAATATAACTAGGAGGGGAGAGATGCGTAAATCCTTCGCTAGTGTGTCCTACCTAAGCTTATTTGTTGGTTAGTCATAATATTGGGATATTATGTGATATGTTAATTTGTTTAATTAACCCTTATTTTACGGCAGTATTTGAGAATGGCAGCTGAGAATGCTAACAATGGAGTGAATGAGACTGTGGGGATACCTCTAATCACTAACCATGATAATGTGATGTCAGACGAAGAAGGAATTAGAGATATCTATGTGGTGAGTGAAGAATTGATAGTTGCACCCGAGATAGTCGCAGAGGTAACAGCTGAGACTGAGGAAGAAGAGGAAGAAGAAGTACCAGAGGAGAGTTTATTAGAGGTATTATATGATCAAAATGTAGAATTTCAAAATCGTATTCATGAGTTAGAAGAGCAGGCAGAAGAACGACAGGCGGTCGTGGAACAAAAGGATGCAACAATTCAAGCTTGTGTTACCCGATATGTGATGCTTGAACAGAAGCATTCTTTGGCAGAGTATAAGATGATAAAAATGGAATCTGAGCTGAAAGAAGAAAAAATTGAACGAGTGAGAATAAGTGATGCATGGGCAAAAGCCGCACGACACGTGGATATTGTGGAAAGAGATGTTCGATCTAAGAAGGCTAAAATAGATGATATGAATTTCTCTTTTTGGAAAGCAATTGGGAGAACCCAACATCGAGTTTTGAATTACCCTGTACATAGCGGTCAACCTGAATCCGATATGGATCGAAGATTGATGATTCAGATCATGAATGAGGAGTACGAAGAGGCAGTTGAGGGAGGAATATGTCCTATAGAAAGGTATATTCCAACGGTAATGATGACGCCAAATGCTGCTCCAGACAAGTCAAAGCCGAGTAGTTCGAGGGATGGCGGTTGTCATGACTTCCCAACAAATGAGGAACCCAAATGAAGTTATCATGGGAGATGAGCAATGGAGAAATCATGATGATCTGAGAGATAGAATCTGAAATGGAAGCAAGGTATTCTCAACTCTTCGAAATACCAGGTACGTAAATTTCGGGGACGAAATTTCATAAGGAGGGGAGATTGTAAGACCCCGAATTTTATGAAATAAAAGTATTCAATTTTTCTTATAATTACTATTCAGTAAATGGTTAAATTGATAAAAGTTTAAAGTTATGGGTGAAATATGAATTTTTTTTTCAAAATAAGCAAGTGGTTATAAAATAATCATTGTTGTCGGGGAATATTCGTTTGGTCGTGGAATATTCTTTCTGTCGGAGAATATTCGTACGACGGCGCAGCTATTTGTGGGCCCCATAACGAATAACTGTCGGGTGAAGAAAAACGACAAATTTGAGTTTTTACAAATAACGGCGTAGTTGTTATCGTTAATACTGTTGAAATACCCGGTGGTTAAAATACAGTAATACGCGTTATTGCACAGTAGCACACGGTATTGCACAGTATTTTTGAAATTATTGATTCTTACGTAAGAAGGCACTACTCAATAATTGTTACAGTAATTACTGTTCAATATTTTATTTTATTGATTCAATAATTGCTACGTTGAAATTTTATATTATTGTTGTTCAATAATTGTTGCTGCACAGTATTTTCCATTATCAGATCAATAATTCATATTATTTAGTATTATTAGATAGCATTATTGGCAATGTCTAGAAAGTTCTGTCTAAGGAGAGGTTTGGTCATCTAATTGCGCGCCAGTAAGGAGAAATCCTTATTGGAAAGCCCCCTCTTTCCTGGGAACGGCCTGGTTGTCATAAATGCGATTCTGTAATATTATTTGTGAATAATTAATTATTGATTCATATGATAAGTAAATATTTATTTTATGTGGATATAAATGAGGGATATATTTTTGTGGTTAAAAATGAAGGAGTTAATGTTGAGGTTTTTGTCAGTATTTTTGTCGGAATGGAGGTATTAAAAATCAGGGTTTTTGAGATAGTTTGCGGGGGTTATAATTTTTAATCCGACCGTTGGATCGTGGTAATTTTTGGATATGTTATACATATATAAGTTGAGTATATGTCCACAAATTTTGAACCGTTAAAAATGAATGTATGATTTGTTATGAATTTTACGAGATGACTGGTTCAGAAATTGTTGAATTTTCGGAGTTTATTATTTTGGTGGAAAATTCTAGAATTGGTGGGCTCCACTTGTGGTTGGTGAAGAAATGTGCTGAATTATATTTCAAATGTGGTGGGTGGGAATAGTAGCAGGTAAAGCCATCAGGTTGCAGGTCAAACCTACCAAAATTTTCCTATAAATAGAGGGCTAAGTTAGAATTGAAAATCACACCAAACACATAAGCTTTCTCTCTTTCTCTCTCTAGATTATTGAGTGTATTTTGTGAGTATTTAGATACTTGGTGAGTTGCTATTCATCAGTGCAAGTTTCCTTCAGCCTTATACCGATCAGAAGTACTGCTCTTTTGAAGTAAGGGATTGTAAGGGATAGTAAGGGATAGTAAGGGATTTTAAGGGTTGTTATGATTTTCAGTTTCGTAATTTTTCTGAACTTCAAAAATTCTGGAAAAATTTGAAATGATATTTTGATGAGTTTTATTGATTGTGTCCAAAAATGGTGATTTTTGGATGTATAGATTGAGAGTTATGAATTTTATGAGAAAAGACTATTTTAGAAGTAACAGCTTATAATTCCTTGTGGTTAACTCCAAAATTGATGAAATTTTTATTGGGAGTACATGTATATGAAAGGAGTATACTCTGTGAATTTCAGAATTTTTAGATAAAAGTATAATTTTTGATAAATGTCTAAATATTCGGCTATTTTGGCCATATGAAAAATAGTAAATGACTTTTAAAAATTCTGAGAAAAATATATGTTCACTATGGGACTATATTATGCTAAATTCCAGAAAAGAAATATTTTTGGAACGGATTTGGTATTTTTCATGAAAATAGTCTAGTTATGAGAAAATGAATTAAATATGTTATGTGAAGTAAGAAAATTGGAAAATAGGATTTTATGGCTTGAGAATCCTATATATGAGGTATATGCAGATTTTTGATGAGGGTTTTGGTTATTGATGATGAAATCTTAAGAGTTGGCATTTTATGATGATTAAATGCATTAATTAGTAAAGTGTAAACAATTTAAATAAATTGTTTATAAGCTTAAGAAATGTTATTCTTTCAATATCATTATACCGAAGTATTGGTATGAATTTTATTGTGGAATTTCTACTTTTTTTAGTCGGTGTTACTATTCACGAGTTACTATTCACGAGTTACTATTCATGAGTTACTATTCACGAGTTACTATTCACGACAAAATTGGTTTCTTTTACTAACCAAATTATAGTTGATTTATGAATATTACTCTTGAGATTAAATCTATATGTTGATTATATTGATTTTATTATCATATATAACATTTTTATAACCCTGATGTTGAATTTCTCTTTCACTGGAGTGTAAAGATGGGTAGATTATTGGTATGATCATGACTAGGGTTCTCTTTGGCCTGTAGTGTAAAGTTGAATTGTGACTGGTATGATCATGACCATTGAATTTACAATTGAATATCTTTAGCTTAAGTGTAAAGATGAAATGATTAACATGGTTATAATTATGGTGTATATAAATTCTGAAATGATTATATATTTCTTTGAGATATGAATATATTTGGCCTGTAGTGCAAATATTAATTATTGAGGAATATCTTTGGCCTGTAGTGCAAAGATGAATTGTAGATGAATATCTTTGGCCAGTAATGCAAAGATGAACTGTTGATGAATATCTTTGGCCTGTAGTGCAAAGATGACTTGTTGATGAATATCTTTGGCCCGTAGTGCAAAGATGAAATTATTAGTATGATTATGAACAGGAACTGTGATTTGGTATAACCATGATGTTTGATGTTTCAGGTGATGAAAATTATCTTCGTCCTAGATGAGAAGAGGAATTTAGAACTACAGTTATGATTATGAGTTATTCATATGATTGTGGACCAGAATTGTTGATTGATGTTACAGGGATAAAACATTGTTGATGGATTTTTAACATGGAGAAGATAATAGACTTTATAGTCTATTTGACTCTTCTAATGGATTGCTCGTTCCGCTGCAACTATGGTTGAAATTTTTATCATTTACCATATGTTCTAAATCTCTGATTTATTATTGATGAAGGCTACTGATAATTTAATTATCTTTAGTCATGATATTCTTTACTGGGCTAGTTGTGCTCACCCTTTTGCTTCACAATTCCTTTCAGGTAATAAGAGTGTAGCTGGGTCGAGCGAGGGTAACGGGGAAATAGAACAGTGGTCTCTAGCTGTGGATGTTCTCCCGAAGCAGTATAGAAAAGTTCATTTAGTAGTTATATTTGGTGAATCCAATAGGGTAAGGTGTACCCAACGTTGGAAGGGTGGTTTGCCACTATCATACAAGATGTCTAACGACATACAACCTCGTGTCATCATAAGACAGGGTTGTGCTCATCCACTTGCTGAGTATATCTATGAGCACTACCTATATAATCTTGATGTTTGTTAGAAGTATAATTCTCAATTAGAGACAGTGGAGATAATGATAAGTCAAGAGAAGACTCACCATTGGGAAGAATATGATAGTAACCTTCTCATTTTTCTTTGGGGTCTATTGGGTCAACCAAGGATAATTCTGTGGCCATATGATATCTATCATAACCTAGACGCGTGGCCTCCCATGTACGAAGGTTTCCTTGAGCACTTCCCAAAGATTCTAATTTCTAAAACAGTTTTTGACTATACCTTTATGTAAGGTGTTATTGTGAGGTTATGTCCACGGTTGGAACATGAGTCACATTTGGTATATATTTGTATCCAAACTCACAGCATATGTGTTGTTGTATTTTGCACGACAATTGTTGTAATAAAGTTGTAGTTATTTTCTGTACCATGTATTTGACGACTCAGAATGGGTTGGGTGGAATGAACCTATTTTGGGGTCGTTACAATGAAAGTAATTAATTAATCGTAGAATAAATTTATTAGGTACATAAAAAGTAGGTAAAATAAATAAAAGTCTAATATTAAAGAAAATTTACTTTTCAAATAATTAGAACTAATTTTTCATAAAAAGCAAGTTGACCCTATCGTGTTTAAATTGATCCAATCTGGTTGTTGCCTAAGAGAGTTATCTAATTAATGGATCCTAAAATAATGTGGTTGTTGATAATATCCATAAAATAAGGTGATCAATATATAATATTCTAAGTAATTGTCAAGGGTATTTTTATCAAAGGCAATAAGAAGCATTAATTAGGATGGACATGTGTTAAATTTATAGATGGACATGTGTCAATATATTGTGTCATGTACTGTGATTTAATATATATAATAGATAATAGATTGGAATAATTTTTGAAAGCTAATAGATTGAAGTTTTAAAATGAATATGGAAATAATTTTTAATTGCATGGAATTATGAAAGTAATTAATTAATAATAGAATAAATTTATTAGACACATGAAAAGTAGGTAAAATAAATAAAAGTCAAATATTAAAAGAAATTTACTTTTCAAATAATTAAAACTAATTTTTCATAAAGAGCAAGTTGGCCCTATCGTGTTTTAATTGATCCAATTTGGTTGTTGCCTAAGAGAATTATCTAATTAATAGATCCTAAAATAATGTGGTTGTTGATAATATCCATAAAATAAGGTGATCAATATATAATATTCTAAGTAATTGTCAAGGATATTTTTATCAAAGGAAATAAGAAGCATTAATTAAGATGGACATGTGTTAAATTTATAGATGGACATGTGTCAATATATTGTGTCATGTACTGTGATTTAGTATATATAATAGATAATAGATTGGAAGAATTTTTGGAAGCTAATAGATTGAAGTTTTAAAATGAATATGGAAATAATTTTTAATTACATGGAACTATGAAAGTAATTAATTAATCATAAATTAAATTTATTAGGCACATGAAAAATAGGTAAAATAAATAAAAGTCTAATATTAAAGGAAATTTACTTTTCAAATAATTAAAACTAATTTTTCATAAAAAGCAAGTTGGCCCTATCGTGTTTAAATTGATCCAATCTGGTTGTTGCCTAAGAGAGTTATCTAATTAATGGATCCTAAAATAATGTGGCTGTTAATAATATCCATAAAATAAGGTGATCAGTATATAATATCCTAAGTAATTGTCAAGGGTATTTTTATCAAAGGCAATAAAAAGCATTAATTAGGATGGACATATGTTAAATTTATAGAAGGACATGTGTCAATATATTGTGTCATGTACTATGATGTAGTATATATAATAGATTAGCGTGATTCAAATAATTGAAAAAAATTTTAGAAGCTAATAGATTAAAGTTTTAAAATGAATATGGAAATAATTTTTAATTGCATGAAACTATGAAAGTAATTAAATAATCATAAAATAAATTTATTAGGCACATGAAAAGTAGGTAAAATAAATAAAAGTTTAATATTAAACGAAATTTACTTTTCAAATAATTAAAACTAATTTTTCATAAAAAGCAAGTTGGCCCTATCATGTTTAAATTGATCCAATCTGGTTGTTACCTAAGAGAGTTACCTAATTAATGGATCCTAAAATAATGTGGCTGTTGATAATTTCCATAAAATAAGGTAATCGGTATATAATATCCTAAGTAATTGTCAAGGTTATTTTTGTCAAATGTAATAAGAAGCATTAATTATGATGGACATGTGTTAAATTTATAGAAGGACATGTGTCAATATATTGTACCGTGTACTGTGATTTAGTATATATAATAGATAATAGATATTGGAAGAATTTTTAGAAACTAATAGAGTGAAGTTTTAAAATGAATATGGAAATCATTTTTAATTGCATGAAACTATGAAAGTAATTAAATAATTATAGAATAAATTTATTAGGCACATGAAAAGTAGGTAAAATAAATAAAAGTCTAATATTAAAGGAAATTTACTTTTCAAATAATTAAAACTAATTTTTCATAAAAAGCAAGTTGGCCCTATCGTGTTTAAATTGATCCAATCAATTGTCTAAGAGAGTTATCTAATTAATGGATCCTAAAATAATGTGGCTGTTGATAATATCCATAAAATAAGGTGATCAATATATAATATCCTAAGTAATTGTCAAGGGTATTTTTGTCAAAGGCAATAAGAAGCATTAATTAGGATGAACATGTGTTAAATTTATAGAAGGACATGTGTCAATATATTGTGTCATGCACTATGATTTAGTATATAGAATAGATAATAGATTGGAAGAATTTTTGGAAGCTAATAGATTGAAGTTTTAAAATGAATATGAAAATAATTTTTAATTGCATGGAACTATGAAAGTAATTAATTAATAATAGAATAAATTTATTAGGCACATGAAAAGTAGGTAAAATAAATAAAAGTCTAATATTAAAGGAAATTTACTTTTTAAATAATTAAAACTAATTTTTCATAAAAAAACAAGTTGACCCTATCGTGTTTAAATTGATCCAATCTGGTTGTTGCCTAAGAGAGTTATCTAATTAATGAATCCTAAAATAATGTGGCTGTTGATAATATCCATAAAACAAGGTGATCAATATATAATATCGTATGTAATTGTCAAGAGTATTTTTATCAAAGGCAATAAGAAGTATTAATTAGGATGGACATGTGTTAAATTTATAGAAGGACATATGTCAATATATTATGTCATGTACTGTGATTTAGTATATATAATAGATAATAGATAATAGATAATAGATAATAGATATAATAGATTTGCGTGATTCAAATAATTGGAAGAATTTTTGAAAGTTAATAGATTGAAGTTTTAAAATGAATATGGAAATAATTTTTAATTGCATGAAACTATGAAAGTAATTAAATAATCATAGAATAAATTTATTAGGCACATGAAAAGTAGGTAAAATAAATAAAAGTCTAATATTAAAAGAAATTTACTTCTCAAATAATTAAAATTAATTTTTCATAAAAAGCAAGTTGGCCCTATCGTGTTTAAATTGATCAAATCTGGTTGTTGCCTAAGAGAGTTACCTAATTAATGGATCCTAAAATAATATGGCTGTTGATTATATCTATAAAATAAGGTGATCAGTATATAATATCCTAAATAATTGTTAAGGGTATTTTTGTCAAAGGCAATAAAAATCATTAATTAGGATGGACATGTGTTAAATTTATAGAAGAACATGTGTCAATATATTGTAGCATGTACTGTGATTTAATATATATAATAGATATGAAGAATTGAATTTGATCATGTGTATATATATATATATGAATTAATTAATGAACCCACCTCTCTCCAACCAATTTATACATCCTAGTGATAAGGTTTTTCTCATCTTCTGAGAATTCAAGCTTTGAATATAGAGCACTCTCTGTGACAAAAATAAAAATCCCATCAAAGGTTAGGTACGTAGAGATTAATGAAGAATCCAGAAGAGAAATCATTATGAAAATTAATGACCTAATATATATATATATATATGTATGTATGTATGTATATATATATACTTTGAAGAACACATGCAGCTAGCCGTTTGTTTGGGATGAGGAGTACGTACCTTTAGAGTCCCCTGAAGCATCAATAGAAGTAGAGTACTGATCCAAGTCAGCCATTAAAGTTGAGAAAATGAGCTATATATGTATATTAATTTTTCTCTGTTGAAGCTAATTATAAGGTTTTGTGATGGAAATGGAGGGTCCTAGCTAACTAGGGTAGATTATTATATATATAGATAGGAGATGAAGAGTTTTTAAGATAAAGGTCTTTGATCTAGACAAGAATGGGAGCTGGGAAATATATATAAAACAAATGAACATTGTGGGCCCATGTGCAAAATTAGGGTTCACATGACCTAATTAAATTAAATGCACAATTAGGGTTCCACGACCTCATTAAATGTGCAAGTTAGGGTTCGCATAACCTAATGGAATGAAGATGAAAAAGTCAGAAATAAATGTGCTAGACCGGGAGAAGCCTCCACGTGTCCCGAGGCGGAAGACTCGTGGAGGCGGCTCATTTTGGGAATTGATTGAGGGATTGGATTGGTGGCTAGAAGGACAGGGCAATATGGGCATTACTCTAAGGACTAAAGGGTATTTCTGAAATTTCCCTGAAGGCATGTGCCTTGCACATGACTACTTTCCAGAATACCCTATAAATACCCCTTCCATTCCATTTGGAAAGGGGACTTCTCTCCGGACACAAGACTCGGACTCTTTTAGTAGCTTAAGGCTCGGATATTCCACCTAAAAAGCACTAACAAGATTCGAACACTCTCTCAACTCGAAGAACCGAAGAAGGCTCTTGGAATCCCAATAACCCTAACACGGTTTCCGGATTCTAGGGGTTCTGCCACGCGTCGTTGGAGTAATCGCCCACCTGTCGTTCTCCCCTCTACAATCAACTAATCAATTCCGTATTCTTCGTGGATTTCTCTCCTCCTCAGCCAACACGAAACCCTAAGCGAGCAAGGCGCGATTTTCTTGCCCACATTTATTTGGCGACTCTGCTGGGGAGGTGTAGAATTCGTGAAGGGTATGCCCACAACTCGAAGTGGGAGAATTACAGGAAGAGCTGCTTCACCAACAGATAGCATTACCTCGCCGGATCCAGTTCCAAGACAAGTATCTCAAGCATTCCAAGGCGCAAACCTGGATTTTGACCAACCACTTGTTGAAGACGTTTCAGAAGAGAGTTCGACATCACCACATATGACTAATCAACAACAAACCAACGCAGGAAGGCAAGGCGAGGATGCAGGTGGAGACCAGACGAATGCTGTGCAACTGGAGATGCTCAAGGCATTGAAGGAAGCACGAGAAGGACAAGGGATGATGATGGCCATGATGCTGGAAATGCAAAGGAAGCAAGAGGAGATGGGGAACTTCCGCCAGCAGTTGATGCAGATTCCTACGTTTAAGGCCATGTTCCCAGGAAGCTCGCAGGGGGGACAGGTAGGAGTGGAAGACAACAACAATGGCAGCAACAACAAAGAGAACCAGATTGTATCGCCCTTGACGGAAAGTCAATCGGTTCCAATAATCAACTTGGAGGCCCAACACAGCGGTGACGTGCCACAATATAGGTTGGAAGTAAGCCAACCTCAGACAAACATCATCCCAATTGCTCTCCCATCAATTTCACAGGTGCAAATGCCAACCATTCCAGGCGATGTCCAACGAGTGAGCCAGCAACTTCCACCAGTGCCGACTTTGCATGACGCAAGTGTGCACCAACCAATCTCTCTACCATATACACCGCCGATACCACAGTATATCTCAACACCCCAGAGAGTTCACACCACGAGCCAGTATGTGACGAAGGATGATATGATCGATGTAATCAATCAACTTCGTAGGCAGACATCTCGACCCTCGGAGTTGGACTTTACTCCGCCTTACCCAGCACACATTCGGAGGCAACCTTACCCGGTAGGATATATCGAGCATCCCCCGCAATTTCCAAAATACAACGGGGAGAAAGGAAATGCCAGGGAACATATTGCCAGGTTTGTAGAGTCGATGTCTCCGTGGCTGGGATATGATGAAGTGAACAACCACAACTTGTTGATGCGGGAATTCAACAAAACTTTGACAGATAGTGCCTTTAGTTGGTACTACAATTTGGAGAAGGGGTCAGTCCATGATTGGGATGACCTCAAATTACAATTTTTTAAGAAATTTTTCTATGTGCAGAAACAGGTAACCATTGTAGAACTCATGCGGTTCAAGCAGAAGCCAAATGAGGAGCTATCAGATTACGTTGACAGGTTCAGGGCCCAGGCACAGAAGTGTGCAGAGCCGATTGAAGAAAAGAACCTGGTCAGCATTTGCAACAATGGTGCCTTAGATTCCTTCAAGCCCCACCTCATTACCAAGGCTTGTGATTCCTTCGCGACCCTCTCAGCTTTCGCACAAGACTTGGGAGGAATCATGACACTGCCCACTAGCCATGCGACGGTTACATGGAGGGGCAAGAGAACAGCAACTGTGGCTTTGGCTGACTCTCAGTCAAAACCACAAGGGGGCAAGAGGGAGAAGCATGAGAAAAATTTTGAGCGAAGCAAAGGAAGGCCTGGAGATAAATATGCAAGAAAGTCGGTCCCGGAGGCTATCACATGCAGTGAGAAAGCATTCAGAGGCCTATACGAGCAATGGATTGAACATGGGGTGGTGAAACCCCCAAGGCCTAGATTTGCAGTGACGGAGGAGATGAAGAGAAGGCCAGACTTCTGTGTTTTCCACCAATACGCGGGACACTCAACTATGGATTGTTATAGCCTGCGTAGGATATTCCACGAGAAGTTGGCAAATGGGGAGATTGAACTGGGAAAGGAAAGCAGTGTTCATGACAAGCCACTGCCAAATCACAAGGGAAAAGAAACATGCAACACTGTTATCCATAACATAATCCCAGAAGTGGAGATGATGGTGGAAGAAAAGGAGGAGTGTGACCCAGGCCTGCAAGTGACAGCATTGATGAATGGGGCCAAATTCAGAAATTTTTTCGATCAGATAGGGTTGGCCAAGGAAGCAAGGATTGAGGCAACCAGGGCAATAATTAAGGCCGCCGAGACACAGGAGACTTGCATGGCCATAAGCAAAGGATTTGTGAAAACAATGGAGGAGGAAGCAAATAAGATATCTTTCTCTAAAGCTGATAGAGAGATAAGATACCCGCACAACAGACCACTGTATGTGACAGCGATAATCAATGGCATCGAAGTGCGGAGGGCATTCATTGACAATGGAGCATCTGTAAATATTATGCCCTACACCATGTTCAAACGGTTAGGCCTGTCAGAGAAGAAGATAGTGAAGGAACAAACAAACATTACAGGATTCGCTAACCAAAGCACGAGAACCCTGGGACATATCAAGGTAGACATGCAAGTTGGAAAAATCCGAGGGCCTGTAATGTTCCATGTTGCAGAGGTAGATGCAGCATACCATATCTTGCTGGGAAGGGCTTGGCAAAATGACTATGGGGTGGTACCCTCAGTCTTTCATCAGTGCCTGAAAGCTATCTGGAAAGGGAAAGAAGTGAAGGTACCAGCAACTCGGAATCCCTTTGGACCAGAGGAGGCACACATCACCGAAGCAACTTTCTTCGATGATGTCGCTGAAGAGGGAGAGAACCAGATCGCGAGGCCTGATTCCTTAAGACTAGCAAGCTGGAAGGAAGTGCAGGAAGATAAGTTTGTACCTGCAGAAAAAGTAAAGAAGAAGACCTCGGAACATGGAGAATGTTCCAAAGATATGAAGCCAGTCGTAGTGGACTTGGAGAAGGAAGGAAGAGAAGAGAAGAAAAGGCCAGCAAATCCTGAAGATGCCAGAAATATAATAAATGCCAAGCGGATAGCACAGTCCGAGGATGGCCAAAAGACAAAATGGGAGAGGGTTGTAAAACCCGACGGAAAGGTAGTGTTTCGATTATGACGGTGCAAGGGGGAAGAGCCCAAAGAAGCGTTCAAACCCAACAGCTCAGGAGGTGTCCCCCACTCCAGCAATAACGAAGGAGAAGAAGTTGTACAACAGAAGGTAGAACCAGCTCCAGAATGCTTTGAAGATAGGCCAAAACCTCAACAAAATGAATTAGAAGAAGTTGATTTGGCAACAGATGGAGGAATGCCGAGACCAACTTATGTCAACAAGGAGCTTGAGGCTAACCAGAAAGAGGAGCTCATACAACTACTGCGAGAGTATAAGGACGTCTTTGCTTGGAATTACGACGAGATGCCCGGAATTGACAAAGATCTTGTGGAGCACAATCTAAACATAAGTCCGGGAATGAAGCCAGTGAAGCAAGCACCTCGCAACTATGCACCCGAGGTCGAAACCCAAATAAAGGAAGAAATCAAAAAGTTACTGGAAGTAGGGTTCATCAAGCCAATCCAACATCCAACATGGCTTTCCAGCATCGTACCGGTAAAGAAATCAAATGGACAGCTACGAATATGCGTCGATTTCAGAGACTTGAACAAGGCATGCCCGAAGGATATGTACCCATTACCCAACATAGACACCTTGGTAGATGCAACGGCTAATCATGAGATGATGTCTTTCATGGATGGGTTTGTGGGCTACAATCAGATAAAGATGTCCATGGAAGATGCAGAGTTGACAGCCTTTCGTACCCCGTTTGGGAATTTTTACTATGTAGTAATGCCATTCGGATTGAAGAATGCGGGGGCAACTTATCAGAGGGCAATGCATGCTATATTTCATGACATGATTCATGATATAGTGGAGGACTATGTGGACGATGTGGTAGTGAAATCCAAGAAGGCAACAACTCATGTGGAGGACCTGAGGAAAGTGTTTGAGCGATGCCGAAGGTATAAGTTGAGGATGAATCCGAAAAAGTGCGCCTTTGGAATGACGGCTGGAAAATTCTTGGGCTTCTTGGTGCACAACAGAGGTTTAGAAGTGGACCCAGGCAAGGCAAAAGCAGTTACAGAGATGCCCCCACCAAAGACGCAAAAGCAGTTGAAGAGCTTTCTAGGGAAGGTCTCGTACATGAGAAGATTCATGCCAGCATTAGCCGAAGTCACAGAACCTTTCGGCAAATTACTAAAAGGAAAGGCACAATGGGACTGGGGGCAAGACCAACAACAGGCCTTTGAGAAAGTAAAAAGAATTTTATCTTCGGCACAAACGATGGTAGTGCCACAAAGAGGAATGCCGTTGCAGTTGTATATCACATCTACCAAGAAGTCTATAGGAGGATTGATCACGCAAGAGGTGGATGGAGAAGAGAAACCTGTATATTACATTAGCCGGATAATCAGAGGACCGGAAACCAGGTATTCACAAGTAGAGAGGCATTGCCTAGCGTTGGTGTTCATTGCGCAGAAAATGCGACATTATTTTCTAGCGCACGAAGTAATGATTGCAACAAAAACTGATCCGATCAGATACCTATTAACTAGGCCAGCATTAGTAGGAAGACCTGCTAGATGGATGATGATTCTTTCAGAATATGACATCAAGTGTGTAACACCAAAGGCAATCCGATGTCAAGCCTTGGCAGACCTGCTAGCTCAATTTCCAAACGGAGAATATGAGCCCCCTTCTGAGGATCTTCCGGGTGGAGAAGTGGAATCAATCGACTTGATGGATGAAGATCCAGAATGGTGGAGTTTGGCTTTTGATGGATCATCTGCAGAAGGTAAAGGCGGAGCAGGAGTGGTGTTGACCACCAAAGAAGGAAATGAAATATCCTTGTCGTACAAATTGGACTTCCTTTGCACAAATAATGAAGCAGAATACGAGGCGTTCATACTAGGATTATTAGCGGCTCAAGAATTGGGAGCCAAATATCTTAAAGTAAAAGGAGATTCAAACCTTATAGTGCAGCAGATAAAAGGTCAATTCGGAGTGAAAGAACCCATCTTGGCGCCGTATCGAACTGTAGCACAAAAGGTGATGGAAGCTTACAAGAAGGTGGTGATTGAATATGTGCCAAGAGGACAGAATAAACAACCGGATGCACTAGCAACAGTAGCATCTCGAGTCTATATTCAAGGAGAAGACTTGAATGTGAAGGTAATGAAGAGAACCCTCCCAACCACGGTGCTAAACTTGTTCCCCAAAGACATGATAGACGATTGGAGATATGACATCTCCCATCAATTGCAAACTAAGGAAGGAACAATACCAATTGTAGAGCTACAAAAGTACAGCATCATCAAAGGTATCTTGTATCACAAAGAAGCAGATGGTGTATTGACACGATGCTTGGGGAAACAAGAAGCAAGTAAAGTCTTGCATCAGGTGCATGAAGAGAATTGTGGGTTTGCAGACATAGGTCTGTATCGTAGGTTGCAACGCCAAGGGTATTATTGGCCTGAAATGAAGAAGGCAGCAGATGCCCTACAACGGCACTGTGTTTCATGCCAAGAATACCCTGGGGAGGATGAATGTGCTTTCATTGATGATATAGTGGATTGGCGAATTCCTTATGTGAACTTCTTACAAAACGAGATTCTTCCAACCGAAAAGAAGGATGCAATTATAATAAAGAGGAAGTCGCAACGATTTTTTCTTACAAAATGGAGAATTGTTCAGAAGAGGTTTCAATGGCAAGCCCCTACGGTGTCTAGAACTAGGCGAAGCCAGAGATTTGGTCTATCAAATGCACAAGGATGAACATCAAGGGGGAGCCAAGTTGTACAAACAACTTATCGATCATGGTTACTATTGGCCAAAGATGGAAGGAGATTGTCTAGAATTTGTCAAAAAGTGTCATATTTGTCAAATACATGGAAACCTGATACATGCTCCCGCCGTGGATTTGCGCACCTTAGCAACACCATGGCCCTTTCATACATGGGGAATGGATCTTATAGGTCCTGTACACCCTAATTCTAAGGGCAACATATGGATTTTAACTGCCACCGAGATGTACACAAAGTGGGTGGAAGCCATACCCTTGAAGAAGGCCACGGGACCAGCAGTGGCAAACTTTATCAAGGAGCACATCATTTGCCGTTTCGGGATCCCGAAGATCATTTTGTCCGACAATGGAACCCCCTTCATCAATAGAGACATCAAAAGTCTGATGGAAAGATACAGGGTGAAGCATTATAAATCATCACCCTACTACCCGAAAAGCAACGGACAAGCAGAAGCGACAAACAAAACCTTGATAAAAATCTTATCAAAAACCTTAGACGATCATCCGAAGAAATGGGCAGAACAACTACCAATAGCATTATGGGCATATCGAACTTCAAAAAGAAAGCCTACAGGCGAAACCCCATACGCTTTGGTTTATGGTGAAGAAGCTATCTTGCCCACCGAAATAGAAATACCTTCGGCTCGAATGAGACTTCGAAGCTTAGTCGAGGAAGAAAGCCGACCAGCCGCCCTAGAGGCCTTAGCTGACTTCCGAGACAAGGCTAAAGAAAAGCTTGAACGGTACCACGAAAGACTGCGACGACAATACAACACCGCGGTGGTACCACGACAAATTCTGGTGGGAGACCTGGTCCTCAAAACGGCAACTCAAGTTATGAGGGGGACCCCAACCACCAAATTTTACCCCAAATGGGAAGGCCCGTATAGGGTACGAGAGATCTCCGAAAGCGGATATTGCAAGATATCTCGTGTGGGATCAGATGCTGTCTCAGGCCCATTAAACTTGAAATGGGTAAAGAAATATTACACATGAGAAGAGCATCACAAAAGTTATACTTTCAACTTCAAAAGTAATCGAGGAACCTGACTTACAGCCCTCGAAAGTTACACTTTCAACTTCAAAAGTGATCGAGGAACCTGACTAACAGCCCTCGCAAGTTACACTTTCAACTTCAAAAGTGACTGAGGCACCTGAGTATAAGCCCTCAAACCCAAAAGTTACGCTTTATCTTTAAAAGTGAAGAATGTTATGCTTTATTCGATAAAAGCAAGAAAGTTATACTTTATCTCTAAAAAGTGGCAAACGTTTTGCTTTCTTCGATAAAAGCAAGATTTATTATATGAAACGTTATGCTTTCCGTCAAAAGCAATTTTTTAGCAATAAATTGACAAACTTTCACATATACGCGAATGTTTAATTTAAAAAAAAAAAAAAAGAGTATGAATTCAAGTGTTGGTTTGTGAGAAATATATGTATCTTTGACAAAATTCATGTTTTCTTATAACATCTATTGTTGTCTTGGAATATTAATTTGAATAACTTGAGATTCAATAATAAAAAATTGAGTTTTAAGGAATCATTCAAATTAAAGGCAATCAACAAAGTTAAAGAAACCACGTTCTGATAAATGAAATATGTGTGAATGAGTTTCTGAAACAGGAAATTGAAAAAATAAACTACTACAATAAGTTATGATCTAAAGGCCACGACATATCAAAATGAAGAGGAGGCACAACTAAAGCTTCCAAGTCAGCAACGGCAGCATCTCGAATCTTAAGATTTGCAGCTTTCAGCTCCCTAACCTGTTGGGTAGTCGCCTCTAAGTCCCGGCACTGACGCTCTACCTCCTGAAGTTTTGCCTCTAAGTCCCGGCACTGACGCTCTACCTCCTGAAGTTTTGCTTGTAAGTCCCGACGCTGGCCTCTTAAATTTTGAGACTGGCTCTTCAATCTGTTTGCGGCATCACCAAGCTCAGAAAGCTGCACTGAAAAGGATTCATCTTCACATTTACGTACAGCAACCTCCGAACGTAGTGAAACAAGGTTAAAACTCGACTTGAGAAGATCCAACCTATCACGAAAAGGAGACATATCAACACCTACGGCTGCAAGGTCATCTACATCATCGCTAAACTTCTTCAAGTCCTCAACTCGCAAGGAATATAAAGAAAGAGTATGCAATCCAAGAATAAGGCCTGCGAGCTGATCTAGAAAGAGGGTTTGGGTGGAAGTTGTCTTAATAATCAGCCGGTCAAGAATCTGCGGGAACCGAGCTAGGAGACGCTCCAGACTTTCCTGACTAGAAGACGATATCTGGAAACCCCTCCAAGAAATAAGATCCCCACTTGGATTGAAGGAAGCTCTAGCAGGAGCTACTTTAGAGGCCACCATAGAATTTGTCGAGACCAGGGATGGAGGAGCAGAAAGATGTTGTACAGCTAAGGATTCCTCGAAGCCTTGGTCACCTGGAGGATAACCAAGGTCACTATCCGAATGGAGAACAGCAAATAACGCGAGTGCCTCAACGGGCAAAGGCAAATCTTTCATTCTCTCGTTCTGAAAACAAGATGTCAAAGCACAATACATTATAAAAAAAAAAAGAGAGCAAATGAAATTCATCTTCAAGACAAATCACTCATGGATTAAGGAAGGATACTCACAATATAGTCAATGGAAAAGGAGTCGGGAGATGCCACAGAAAGGGGAATGTCATTCATCCCATCCAAAGTACTATTAACAATGCCCTCCCGAGCAATCACCACCTCGGTAGAATCCTTCTGGGGAGGATGAACATCACCAATAGTTTCAGAATGATTCTCCCTCGGGGAAGTAAGAGTCTCATCAACATCTTCAGACTCATCATGGGGAGGATGAATAGGAAGGTTTAAAGAAATTGCTGTATCACCCACAGCAGGACTCGAGCTTACATCAGACAAAGTATCCTTAGCATCCAGACTAACACAATCGTCGCGAGGAGTAGATGACTCAATATCAACAAGGATCGGTTGGACGGGGTCACGATTAGTGGAAGCCGCTGCGGAAGCCACCGCGAAAGCCGCCGAGGAAGCCTCATTTGAAGTACTATACATTAACCCAAGAGGAACATCATCATCATCATCATCTTCATCAACCACGGTAACCTAAAAAAAAAAATAATAATAATAATAAAGGAAATAATTACTCAATGATATGTGAAAGCAGTAATACAAGGGATGAAAGAAAATTGAGAATAGTACGGCAAATTACCAAATTTCTACGACGCTTCTTAATCGGATCCTCGGCTGCCGGGATACTAGGATCAACATTATCGAGAGGGCGTTTTGCTAATGGCTTTATGATAAGCCTGATAGGAGGACGACTGACTGGAACCACGGCAGAAGCAATAGGAGGAGCTATCTCAGAATCAGTAGTAGTAGCTGCTCTCGTTTTAGAACGAGTAACTCTCATCTCCTCGGCATCAGAGGATCCCGGGGGAGGAGCTAGAGAGGACACCCGAAATGGAGCCCGTGGTGGAAGACTCCTGGAAGTAGTGGGAACCTGTGATGGAATGATCTGCTTAGGGGGAGACGACTTAGGCATCAAAATGTCACGCTCAGCCAAGCGGCTACTGGCTGGCCAAAGTGCTGAGCGAACATTGGGCTTGGGAGAGCATAGCAGCCGGCCCCATTGAAGACGTTGTGAAATAGAGACCGGCAATGAACAAATCAAGGTATCATCCTCCCATCTTTTAAGGTTGACTTGCCAGTAATTACGTTCTCCAGCGGTATATCGCCCGCTTCGGGAGTCATCTGGTATGACAAAAGGAAGGGGTCTATGGGGATCACTTGATGGCCTCGGAAATGCCCATGTAAAAGAGGAGGAAGTAGAGACGAAATTGAGAAGAACATCCTCATAATTCCCCCGGCAGGTGTGACCGAAAGGGCGTTCCTGGTCGTATCCGAATTGTCTCATGACCCTGTGAGGAGAATATAGTACAGTACCAAAACTATTATTCTCGAGGAAATATGGAAGCTCTGTGGACCGAAGGAAAACGAACCAAGACAGTGCGGAGCCACTCAAACTATTTCTGCTGAGGTTGGAGAAGGTACGAAATTTATGCTTGTAGAAGTGAGGTAGATGACCGCAACCCCCTGAAACGACGGTATAAGGACGAGCAGTGAAGCATGAATAATCATCAAGGAAATGTCGCAAATCCGTACTGTCAGGACTAGAACGGTGATCAATCCAGCGTAGCATGCGAGGAATGATGTTGCGTGGTGGGAGAGAATGAGATTTTTTCTTTCTTGTAGAAAGATGTTCAAGATCGGAATAGCCCGGAAAGCGCTCGAAAAGAAAGATCTGAAGGAAGGAGCATGGAATGAAGCAACTGACATCATACCTGAGTAAATAAAAAACAAATATATATATATATATATATATTATAGAAAAGGTTGAAGGAAAAGAAAGGCAGTTTGAATGACAATTAAATATAAAATATGAAAGTGATTACCTCCCAACAGATTCTTTCATGGCAAGGGTTGTTTCGTCTAGGCGACGATATAAGGTCCCTAGGAAGAGAGGAGCAAGGGGAATCTCCGAGCCTCGGGATAACAATGCCGCCAAACTAAACATACGGGCAGAAGGACCGTCTATGGGAGACCCAGGGAAGATGAAACGGGACAACCACATAACTAGATAAGCTGCCAGAGGAAAGGGGCAAGTCTCTTCACGGAAGGCAAGAACAGACTTATCGTAAACTGAGCTGTTCCACTGGTTGGTCTTGTAATCACGGAAGAAATAGCGCACCCAGGATAACCAAGAATTCTTTTGCCGACCTGAACTCTCGAAATCCGGAAGGAGCGTATCACCCTTGAAGCGGGAAGTGAAGTGGGAAGATTGCCTGAAGGCTTCCATCAAGTAGGCAACGCATTCGTTATCTCTAGTGGACATGTTAGAAGGGCCGCAGGAGTTCGAAGCAACAATGGGAAGGCTACAAGACGAGATTCAAAAAAAATAAAAAAAAAAATAAAATAAAATAAAAATAAATATATATATATAAAAAAAAATGAGAATGAATGAAAGGAATAAAAGAAGAAAACTTACTGGTAGAGGGCATAAACATCCTCTAGAGTAGGGGTGAATTCCCCCCAGGCAGTGATGAATGTGCAAGTAGAGGAACACCATCGTGAGATCAACACAGTAAGTGCGTTATGATCCTGGTAAATTCGTAGGTCTCTACACAGTTGAACACAACGAAAGATACTCGCATTCTTCAGTATTTCCACATATTCAGCGTTGTCAAGGATCTCGTCGGTCCAATCTTGCCATCCTTGAATGCGAGCAGATGAATCTGACAGGAAGCGAAGGGGACTGAATGGGTACTCTTGCTTCTCTATGCATAGGCGGGGAATACAATCGGCATGAGGAAAGTCATCCCAACCTCCAGAAGCTGGGGCATACAGAAACAAGCCTTCTTTTTCTGGGGGTGGAAAACTCGTACGGTCATAGTCTCTAACTCTATCCCAAAAGACGTCAGAAGGACCAAAGAAGGGGGCTCTCCCCCAATCAGTGATGAATGGGGATTCATTGGGAGTTCTTAGTTCTGCAGAGCATTCGGGAGAGAAGGCCTACAAGCAAGGGGAAGTTCATT
The DNA here is from genome assembly GCA_016801055.1 of Panax notoginseng. Classification (NCBI taxonomy): domain Eukaryota; kingdom Viridiplantae; phylum Streptophyta; class Magnoliopsida; order Apiales; family Araliaceae; genus Panax; species Panax notoginseng. Next base: position 183,923,910 of record CM029012.1, read on the forward strand.
ATAACAATTGTAAGGAAAGCATATCAAGAATGTCAAGTAAACTATATGAACACGAAGTACTCACCATAGCAATAAGGAGCGAACGTCCAATAGTTGAGCTTCAAAACACCTGAAAACAAGAAGAAACAATGTCAGAAAGATTGAAGGAGTACATTTATGCAAGAAAAAATTCCCGAAAATTTTTAAAAAAAACTTCGGACAGCCAAAATCCATCCTTCGGAGCCTTTTTTGGACTTAAAACAGCATAGGTCATGGCTACGCGATGAGTTTTGAAGGGCTCGTCGATACGGTCGTTTTGATATATTATAGGCCCCAAAACTCCAAATGACGCTTCTAATAGTAGAGGCTCGTCGTCCCGAACTTCATTTTTTCGTCCAAAAACGTGAATTTCTGCCTAGAGTTCACCCCCTAGGGTTCGGCCCCCCTAGGGTTCGGCCCCCTAGGGTTCGGCCTCCCTAGGGTTCGCCCCCTAGAGGTGCGGTCATCTGGAGTGGTTTCGTAGCATGCAAGCATATCAATTTTTCTCTTTTCGCGTTTTCGTCAAGGAAAAATGTAAAGCCACACTTCATTATCCGAGCAAAAAACCAAGATGTACTCAAGGTATTAGGGCTCGGAAGTTCAAAAAAAAAAAAAAAAAAAAAAAAAAAAAAAAAGGCTCAGCCCTAGGGTTCGGCGCCCTATAGGGTTCGGCTCCTATAGGGTTCGGCCACCACCTAGGGGCTGCTCCTTCAAAAAAAAAAAAAAAAAAAAAAAAAAAAAAAAAAAAGGCTCAGCCCTAGGGTTCGGCTCCTATAGGGTTCGGCCACCACCTAGGGGCTGCTCCTTCAAAAAAAAAAAAAAAAAAAAAAAGCTTCGGCGCCCTATAAGGTTCCGCCTCCACCTAGGGGGGTTGTCTCCTTCAAAAAAAAATGATGAAAAAGAAGAACAGAGGCTAAGGTTCGGCCCTATTGGGCTCGAACAGATATGGATTATTCCCTCATACCTTTGAGATCCTGTTGCTCTATCGAATCAACTGCTTGGGATGAATGACTGATCTTTCACCTAATCAGAAGCAAGACATGCGGCGAGGGATTATGAATAGAGACTTCTTACTTCTCCAAAATAAAGATAAGTAAAAAGTTTATATTTTTTCGAAAAGAATAAGATTAAAGCTTGATTTTATTCCCAAGAGAAGAATAAGATTAAAAGCTTGATTTTATTCAAAAGAGAAGAGATGATTTTCGAAAATGGCTCATATATATATATATATATATATATATATATATATATATATATATATATATATATATATATCAAATAAATAAAGATTTGGGGTTTAAAATAAAGAAAGATTGGATTTTATTTCCAAAATCCAAAATATTTGATTTCATTTTCAAAATAAAGAAAGATTTGATTTTATTTCCAAAATAAAATCCAGTCTTTGATTTCCAAAATAAAATTGAGATTTAATTTTATTTGGTTTGATAAAAAAAGAAAGATTTTGTATACCCAAAATAATAAAAATTTCTTTTATTTATTGAATGCTATTTGATTATTTTTCTTGTTTTCAATTTCCAGAAAAAATAAATAAATAAACAAATCCAAGGGTTTGGCTCACGAGTATTTTTTCCTTTTACTAGGACCATGGTCTTCAAGACCCGTGAAGTGAAGTCACGCAGAATCGTCTAAAAGCTGAAAGTGTTCTTGCGCGATCATCTATTTGGAAATGCGACTCTCGCGCAGGGGGCAAATGTGGGCCCATGTGCAAAATTAGGGTTCACATGACCTAATTAAATTAAATGCACAATTAGGGTTCCACGACCTCATTAAATGTGCAAGTTAGGGTTCGCATAACCTAATGGAATGAAGATGAAAAAGTCAGAAATAAATGTGCTAGACCGGGAGAAGCCTCCACGTGTCCCGAGGCGGAAGACTCGTGGAGGCGGCTCATTTTGGGAATTGATTGAGGGATTGGATTGGTGGCTAGAAGGACAGGGCAATATGGGCATTACTCTAAGGACTAAAGGGTATTTCTGAAATTTCCCTGAAGGCATGTGCCTTGCACATGACTACTTTCCAGAATACCCTATAAATACCCCTTCCATTCCATTTGGAAAGGGGACTTCTCTCCGGACACAAGACTCGGACTCTTTTAGTAGCTTAAGGCTCGGATATTCCACCTAAAAAGCACTAACAAGATTCGAACACTCTCTCAACTCGAAGAACCGAAGAAGGCTCTTGGAATCCCAATAACCCTAACACGGTTTCCGGATTCTAGGGGTTCTGCCACGCGTCGTTGGAGTAATCGCCCACCTGTCGTTCTCCCCTCTACAATCAACTAATCAATTCCGTATTCTTCGTGGATTTCTCTCCTCCTCAGCCAACACGAAACCCTAAGCGAGCAAGGCGCGATTTTCTTGCCCACAAACATGAAGAAGGGTAGTTGCCAGAGGTAGTTGGAGTTCGACATTACTACATGTTTTTTTTTTTGCTAAAATAATTGGAGTATTTGTCACACAGATTACAATTTTCTAATTTCAACAACTAATATAATATATTTAAAGGGCGCGTGCCCACCATGTTTTTTATGTGTATTTTGGTCATAGACCCACCATTTGTATCAGTTCAAATCTTCTGTTTTTAATTTTTTTTTCTTTGTTTTTTCCCCCTCCTAAAGGGCTATAAACTTGCAAGACAACCTCTTTGTTTCAATTTATTTTTTATTTCATATAAGAAATATTTGGGGTTGTTTTATTTCAATTTTTGAAGCAAACTTACGCGGATTTTGGTCAAAAGATCAAATTAGAGGTTGCTTTTCTGATTATTTCATAACCACTATATATTTTGAGTTCATATATTTAGACTTTTCAAAAAAATATTAAAAGAATTCTAAAAAATGTTAATACCATTTTTTTTGTCGCATGTTTAAGTGATAGAAACTTATTTTTCAAAATTACTTCATTGTTTATTTTAACTAAGCAAACATATATGATTCGGATAAACAATTACAAATTAGGGAGGTATAAGTAATTTATCGAACTTTAAAATTTGTTCATATTTAAATCATTTATATTTCAAGTCGAACTCGAATCAAACTTTTAGTCGAACGAGTACGAATTGAACCCAAATTGTTTGGTTCATTTTACAACCTTACTTATAACTAATTGCTCCCCCCTTTCAAAATTAAAGATACAATTTCTTTTGAGGTTAAATGACGACATATTAAATTTTAAATTGATCATGTAAATTTATTTAATTTTAGTTGATATAATAATTATAATTGTATACTATATAACAAAAATTATTAATCACAAAATTTATTTTATTCTAAATTTTTATGAGTCATACCAATTTTAAAGTTTAATATATTGTTGTTTAACCTCAAAAGTCAAATTGTATCTCTAATTTTATAACGGATGGAGTATAAATTAAGAAAAATCTTATTTACAGATTTTTTTTTTAAATGAAACAAACAGGTACGTACATAGTTAACTTTGTTTCATTTTTTTATAAATTATTGTTACAAAATTAATGATCATGTCATTTTAACTGTAATATATAAACTTGAATTACATAACTTTTAATTAAATGTAGAGTTTTGCAAATTAAACATTTATACAGAAAACTCTTTTTTGCTTGGGGAACATTTATGCCAAAGATTGATGACAATATATATTTAGAAATTGATATTCAAATTTCAAATAGAAGTCATTTAAAACTTAATAAAGTTATATATTTACGACCTTAATATTATAACTAACCTAGTGCATGTAAATCCCATATATATTACGTGTTTAATTTATTACACCTTAAATGTGGACGATGCACAAGCTCAACTCGTTTAAATAAAGCTTATTATATATAAGTTTATATAGAAACTAACTCTCAAGTAATCTCACCTTTTTCTCCTTTATGTATATAATTTGTTTATTTATTTTAACCAGAAATTAAATAACATGGCGTTAAGAAAGAGCCTAGAAAGTATGAATGAAGATGTAACATTGAAAGGCCTTCCAAAATAATAAGTTTCATCTGAGCATAATGTAGTTATGCATTTTACATCTTCAAGTTAAAAATTAAACAATTAAAAAGTTACCAAAAATGCAGATTTACATATATTGAATGACTAAGATTTAAAATGCAACGCATTTAAGATAAAATCTCCCCAAACATACAACTTTTAAAGAATGATTATCGACCAAATCAATGCATTAATTTGTGTCTATCAACGTTGTTAGAGGTAGATAACTATTTATTATATATTTGCTACTATATGCTAATTCACAAAATCAATCTCCAAACTCTTCATATTTTTCCTGATTTGAAATAAAACTAAGTAAGAAGATGAAGATATATTTAATTTGAGTGCTTATATATACACACCCTAAGCTAAGAAAGTGACTAATTTATTTATTCTTAATAAATGAGACATCAATTCACTTAATTACTACCTCCGTTAATTTTAAAATTAGAAATACAATTTGACTTTGAAGTTAAACGGCAGCGTATTAAACTTCAAAATTGGTATGACATGTGTAAATTTAGAATAAAATAAATTTTATAGTTAATAGTTTTGGTTATATTCTGTACACGTATAATAATTGTATCAGTTTAAATTAAATAAATTTATATCAATTTAAAATTTGAAATGTCGTCGTTTGATCTCAAATTGTATCCTTAATTTTAAAATGTAGGGAGTATAATTTATCCATTTTACCCTCAAACCTATTACATATAATAAGTACGGGATATAGCATAATTTGATTTTACAATTACTAATTGTTTATCATTTTTTATAAATAAAACACAATTGCTAAAAATTTTCATATAAAAATAATCTTATCTTTATGGCAGATAAATATATATATAAAAAAACTAAAAATCAGTAAATGCTTTGTCCTGAATCATTTCTAAGGCGTGGGTCGTAGTCTTTAAATTATTGAGTTTTATTTTGGTATTTGTATCCCACCAGCATAATACAGCGGTTAATTGCAAATTTACAATGTTCATTTATCAATTGATTATTAGAATTTTTCTTATTACAATAATATTTCCTTCTTTGATTACAATTTCTTAAAATGTTTGTTTACTTTAATTAATTTTAAATAATATTATTTATTTGAAAAATCAAATTTTAATTATAAATAATTTTTTGGATACACGCATGTGTGTGCCAAGTTTTTAGAATTTAAATTAAAAAATAATATTAGCAATTGCATTTAATTTTAAAAAATTATAAAATAAAGTTTTATTTTATCTTGTAATTAATGTGTGTAAGAGGCTCATGAAGGATAACATTGGTAGATAGTAAATATGTAAATTAGAATATCAAATTAATAAAGATAAATTAGTCATTTAAATGTACAATTATTAATATAGGGTGTGCATATATAATATATCAATACTCAATAACTTTCATTAATTAAGACTCTTATATATGGTTGGTCCACCCGAGCATCTAAGCAGCTTGCACTTACTTTATAAAATCTTATTATTTAAACTATAAGAAAGAGAGAGTTTAATCTGAACACACTTAAATAAGTCAAACCAATTTTACTTTCACAGTAAGCGTTAAAAAATTATGGTAGTAGGAGTAGTATTTTGAAATTATATTAAAAGAAAGGAATGATATTAGGGATTATATATATTAATTCTTATGTTTAACTAACCAAAATATGATTTTGAATAATAAAAAAAAATATTACGGGAAAAAAGAATGGACCCGATCAATCATGAAACTCCATGAAAGTAGGTGTCATTAATATGAGATTTCAAAAATGGTAATAACCAAAATATTTTTATGGAATTATTGCATGCAACTCTTGCATGTCCACCAACATACATAATCAAGTAATCTTTCCTATTTCAAAATTAAATTGCTTTCCATATGTAGGAGATTGAGCATTAAACTCTCTCTATATTTAAAGAACAAACGTTCTTCCTTCAGACTTCACCCATCTCATCTTTATTGTTCAAACCCTAATCTAAACACCGACAGATTTTTAACCATATGGAGCCACATAGCTCCGAACCCTGTCCTTCTGAGGCTTCTAGTATCTCTGCCGCCTCTCAAACATCTCATTCTCAAGATGAGAAGAGGATGAAAATGAAAGAAAAAGTTGTGGAACTGGAAGATTATAAATCCCAATTTCCAAAGCCACCCGAATTATCATTATCCAGCCTTCAACTCAATCTGAAACCCCCAACCCTTGAACTCAACTTGTTTAACCCGCCAAACATGGGTTCTTCCTCGATCGCGAGCGAGTCTTCCAATGAGAAAAAACCTGACTCCTCCTCCTCGTCGAGGTCTTTCTCTTGTAATTATTGCGTGAGAAAGTTCTCAACTTCTCAAGCGCTGGGAGGGCACCAGAATGCGCACAAACAAGAGCGCACTCGGGCCAAAAGGCGTCAGGGCATAGATCTGGCGCCTTTTGAACATCCACCGTATCTTACTTACTATCCATATCCTCAAATCTCTTTGTATGGATCCGCTCTCAACCGATCACTCGGTGTGAGAATGGATTCCCTAATCCACAAGCCAACGTATCGATGGTCGTCCACGTCATCATCCTCTTCCCCTTATCGTTTTGGGCCCCCTAACAACACCTGGTCTGGCTCGCCTATAATCAATTCGCAGGCACAAGCATCCTATGATAGGCTAAGAATGGAAAGTTTGCAGCCACAAAATGTGGGCCGGCTCGATTCACCACCGCCTGCGGCGGGCTCTTCTTTGTTTGATAAAGGTAGTGGAGTGCGTGAGCTCTTTGGAGTTTCTTCAACCACAACACATCTCAATTCTGCAATCAACAAGGATGATCAACAGGAAGATGTGTCGGGACTTGATTTAAATCTTAAGCTTTAGCTTGATGATATATATAAATGTTTTTTTTTAATTGTTCAAGTTTTGTTGCTAGATTATTTTCATATGCTTGTCGTTTAGGGTATTATGTTTGTTAAGAGTTTAATTTGATTTAACAATACCGATGCTGTTATATTTCTTATGTGTTATATTTATTTCATGGGATATGATTTTAATTTAATTTAATAAATATAGATCTAGATAATTAATATTTTCACACGAGAATATTTCTCTCAGAATATGAAAGGAGAACGTAATTACCTAAGACGAGTACGGCAATCAGTATTAAGTTGAACTGGATAGAAAACACTGACTACCAAAAAAGAAAAAACTGTGTCTGTATTCTTTGCTCCCGAGGGAGGCATAGTGAAAACCGCTTCCAAATAAATCTATACAATATACATAGATTACCTCCACAATTATGCCTCAAATTTGTAAATTATGCATTGTGGTGCCTTTACTGGGAATCCTGTTATAATCTGGCTTAGCGTAGGGAAGATGTTTATCTGACCATTTGATAGGCAGTGAGGTAGTTGTCCTAATTTGGTTGGACTAGCTAGTAAATGAAATTTACATTCATGTGTGAAAATATCAAATTTCTCTTTAAAAATCAACAACTTCTTAATTATTTAATGAAATTTAAGGGGATGTTCCCATTTAAAATTCAAAGCACGCGCGATATGATTTTATTGAGTTATTGTGATTTAATTAATATTAGTTAATCAGGAACATATATACTGGCGTGGAAGAAATTCTAAAGCTAGACCAATATTCAGTTTTAATGTTGATAATTAACTACTCCTCCAAGCCGAAAGAACATTAAGATCCTCTTGGCCATTGAAAAAATAAATGTATAAAATGACACATTAAACTTATAAGCACTGATATATGAAAAATAATTTTGTTTATGAGTAGGCGTAAACACATATAACTCTTCGAAAATCAAATTATTTATTGTCATCCTTTGTAGGATTTTATGATTTAATTAAATGTACTAAAAATGGTGATATAGTACATAATATTTTACAAAATTTAGAAGATCAAAAGGAATGAATTAATTGGAAGTGTAATATATGGAGCTAAAAGTAAATCACTCTGCATTATATTACTCCCTCCGCTCTAGAATATAATATCATTTAAAATTAATTTTTAAAAATATAGAATTCATACTTAAAATTGATAAAATTATTTTAATTTTAATCAATACAATAATAAATATAGTAAATTACCTAAAATTCACTACTTATTGTAAAATTTATTTTTATTCAATCATCTCAATTTTGTATTTAAAAATATCATAAATTAATTTTTAAAAATTAATAATGATCTTGTAATTGAGATGGAATATATTGTAAAATTTATTTATTCATAATTTTTAATAAATTATCTCAATTTTATATTTAAAAATATTTTAAATTTATTTTAAAAAATTAACAACCATCTTATTATTTAAAAGGGATAGAGTATTATCTATGTTTGAGGGTGCCTTTCAACGAACTGATTTGTGTTTAGTCTGGGCTACTTGATAAATTTATTGTCTTAATAAAAATTAATTTTATATTTAATTTTTTCATTTCAATATTATAAGATATATCCATCCGTAAAGACATTATAATATAATACTATTAGTTACAAGAATCAAGTTGACACTACAAATTCATAATTCGGATGTAATTTAAAATATTAATATGAAGTGTCACTGACAGCCCATCCTCAATTGGAGCCCAAATGAAAGAGTGGCCAACTTACTGGCTCATCTTAAGTATGGGTTTCGTATATGGACGCATCAGTCATCACAGAGCATTTACGATGATTAAATTACAACACAAAACTTAGTTTTGGACTGGCCTATAAGTCCTCTTCAAAAGCCCAAAATAAGATTTAACGTATCGTACACACATTACCAGAGGCAATTCCATAAGAAGTTGCGTAAATCGAAAGCTCAATTTACAAGCAATTGGCATAAATGGTTCAACCTTTTATTCACATTCCACAAACCTGAACATAAAAATACAGTGTAGGCTAAAATAAATAAGTAAAACCCAAGGTAGGCCGAAGGCTATTCATTAAGTTGGAGGTTTGTTTAAAATGAGAGTACTAATTTCTACGTGTATTTTTGTTAGAATTTAAGAACGAATAATATTGCAATCACACAAATATTATATGAAAAATAGAAAAATAAGAACACGCGATATACCCAAGTTCACTAATTTGGCTAGTCATGCTTGTCTAATATATTTATTAGATGTCTCACACACTCTATAATAATTCACACATCAAACAATATTTTTTATAGTAACTAGAAAATATTAGTTTTTATAACACGAGGCCCAATACATTAGTAAAACTCGACTACCCTGTCGTAGAGTTTATTCGTCGAACCCGCATGACTATGTTCCCAACAATTTTTTATATTTTCACATAATTCCTTTGAGAATGTAGGACTAATTTTTTTTAAAAAAAATGTGAGTGAAAGATACCAATTTTATGCATTTTCTTTGAATATGGTACTCTAAATTCTAAAGTTTAATTAATTAGCACTATTATCTAGAATTAAGATTCAATTAAAACGGCATATTATAATTATGACTATATATAATTATTTAATAACACTTATAATAGACTAGCAGCAAGATTAATTTGAAGTCATATAAAATATATATTATCCAGCACGGCTAACGGTCCCTTTGAACACATACAGGCTATCCCCATTTTCTACGCCATGCCAACGGAGGCTACAATTCTCACGCATGATCCTTTGTTTGTGAACAAATATATAATCATCCGCGGGCAGGATTTTTCTGGCAATTAACGAATGCCTCAATTCGTTAACGGTGCTGGAGTCCTTCATTTCCACGGGAATCCTGGCCGCATTAAGCAAACTAGAAGAAGTCTGCACCACCATACTAAGACCTCTGGAAGGAGGCTCAGCCACCAAACGACTCATAGTTTTGAGGAACACAATAATTTCGGAAAATTCACAAATCCCATACTCGCTCAGATTGCGAAAGTCCTCGTCCATCTCTCTCCCGGAAAAGAAGAGTGACATCCTTTTGATTGGAGTGCCCTCGATTATATGGATCTTTTCTTTTAGGCTTCCAACAGTTTCTGTGGTGTCGATTTCTATATTTATCTTTCTTGCAGAAAATTTAACAATTATTTGAATCTTACCACTATGATATTCCAAAGGGGGTGGCGCCTGCATGGAGGACTTGATTGTGAGATTGACTTCTGTACCTTCTTTGACGATCGGATAATCTTCCAAATCTAGTCCGTCTATTAATTCCCACCCCAGAACACTAAGGATTTGTAAAGCCACTGGGACTCCAACAAACTGTTGAATTTTCTGTTTGATTTCCAGAACGGTTTCTTTCACCGCAACTTCTATAGCCAATTCACATGCTCGCGTTACAATTAGGACCTTCATATTAATTGTACGTTAATTAATATATATATATATATATATATATATATATATATATATGGATTTACTGCTCTAGAATTATCAATCTATCTATCTATGGAAAACAAAAAAAAAACAGAGAGAGACTGCATGGAATATTTTATTTAATTGTTTGGAGATCGATCAATTTTTCAGGAGGCTGATCATTATTTTGTTTGTTATGTTTTTCAGATCATGAATGATAAAACATGCATAAATAAAACTGAAAATCATGCATATCGGAAGAATGAGTACGTGTTTTCATTTGTTTGTTGTGTTCAAACTGCATACATGTTTTGCTTTCTTAATTTGCTTCATACATGCAAGTTTCACTTGCAAATGAATATCAGAGTACTACTGTATGTTGCTAATCTAATAAGAGGCGGTCAATGCAAACAAGAGGGGACTAGAATGTAATTAGCTCAAGGGTTGTGGTTGACATATACATTTAATTAATTATATATTACTACTATTGATCATTTCAACAATATAATTTTCTTATATTTCTCAACATATATATATATATATATATATATATATATATATTATTAATTTGTTTTCTTATCTATCAATCCTACCTACCCAATATAGTTAGCGAAAGAAAACGCTGACAACTTTCTGAAGGATTTTTTGCGTCATAGAAATTTACTTTAATTAGTTTTTATTCACCAAACCATTACAAAATTATTTAGTTTTAAAGCTTCTTAATTATCTGCATAATAATTATATAACTACATAATCTCCAATAAATACTATATATGTCATATATGACTCGGACTTATATACGTTTTTGTAGAAACATTCCAACTTTAAAGTAGGAAATTAGTAATAAATGTTTAATCCGTACGTTTTAATTAGTCTATAAAACAACATTTCATCTTTCACCAGCTCTAATATATAGTTAGATCAAATCTTCACGCGTTATACAACCTAGCTATTTAAACTGAATAATATATTACTAATTGACATCGATCTTGTTACACATAAACTAATTAAAAATAATAATCATTCCGCCGGATTAGTTAAATTGGTTAGGTAGTCGTCCATTGACCACCATAAGATTGAGTAAAGGCAAGTTGTGTTCATGACATACCATGTAACTATGTAAGAATAGAATATATATTCCACGTACATCTTAAATATTATGCATGTTAAGTACTTGCACCGTACCACGGCGGCTATGCAAGTAAACCTATTTAACCCTAATCACAACTAAACCAATTGCTCTTAGGCCTCAGTATTTCCTGATAACTCTAATCTTCATTATAATCTAGGGTTCTAGTAATCAAAACTTATAATCAAAGTGTACATCTAATTAATAATTATAACTTCAATTGAGTACGTACTACCTACAATTTCTCTTATTATTAATCTTGTTAATTATATACATTATTCATTGTCTGAAAAATGACAGTTTTATTAATTTATATTTTCCCGAATATAAAGGTGTGCAGCTGATCGCACGCTACTTGAAAATAATTTTTGATTAATTTAATTTCTTAATACAAAACTTTTATTTTTCAAAGTATAATATTCAAAAATATAATAAAATAAAAAATTTATTCTAATTAGTATATATACGTTTTAAGGAAACTTTATATTTGAAAACAATAAACAAAATATGTATAATTATCTTTTTTTAAGATATGAAAATATAATGAAGCTGGCAAGCTTCATCAGCCTGGAACCCTATATAATTCAAGTCAAAAGATTATAATAGAAGAACGAAAACACATAGAACCCACATCCATGCACATGTAAGCTTCAAATATATATATATATATATATATATATATATATATATATATATATATATATAGATGAATGCATAGATTCATGTAGGTAGTTGTAGTCAACCCTACTATTTTAACTCATGTTGAGGTTTCAGTATCATACCTTCACCTGCAGATTTTGCAAGACAAAGTCAAAATAGCACACTCACGTACATATTATATGAAAAATAAAAAAAATAAAAATATACGATATATCCAAGTTCACCAATTTAACTAATTTTTCAGTCTAATGTATTTATAAGATGTCTGCACAAGAATAAGTCAATCTAAAGAAAGACCTCTGCTTATTAATTATAAATACAATATGCATGTTTCATATTCCATATCAAAAACTCATAATTAATCATATCCATTGAAGTTCTCTCGAAGAAAAATGGCTTTTCAAAAGCAGCTTCTTTCAGTTTTTATTCAGCTGATGTTTGTTTGTTTAGCGTTAGACCTTGCTAATGCACAAGGCCTGAAACTTGGATTCTACCAAAAGAAATGCCCAAAGGCTGAGTCTATCATCAAGCAAACCACTGCAAAATTAATTTCTCGCGATCCTACTCTTGCCGCTCCTATACTCAGAATGCACTTTCATGATTGTTTTGTTAGGGTATGTTGTTCCATATGGCAGTCCTAGTTAGTATTAATTTACGCAAACAATAATTTTTTATATCTGTACTCTCTTTTTTTTCTTCTTTTTCTTTTGCAGTTTTTTAATTAACCTATATATGAAGTACTTTTGTTGCAGGGTTGTGACGGTTCCTTGCTACTAAACTCTACAAAAAATAGCCCAGCGGAGAAAGATGCATTTCCCAACCAATCCCTAAGAGGATTCCAAGTTATTGATGCTGCAAAAACTGCAGTGGAAAAGAAATGCCCCGGTGTGGTTTCTTGTGCCGATATCCTAGCCTTAGTAGCTCGTGATGCAATTTCAATGGTAACTAAATCACAAAAATATATACCAATTACATACTTTTTAATTAGTATATATATATATATATATATATATATATATATATATGAATTATGGTTATAGTTAAATTATCGAATTGAACGCATGATTGGCTTGCATGCAGCTCAAAGGACCGGTACCATACTGGAAGGTTCCCCTCGGACGAAAGGATGGAAAAGTGTCAATATTGTCAGAGGCCTTAACAGATTTACCACCTGCTTTCTCCAACATCGCTCAACTAAAAGCATCATTTGCTTCAAAGGGTTTGAGTGTGAAGGATTTGGTAGTTCTATCAGGTAATTTACAGTTGCATGTATGTGTAATTAGTTAGGGCTGCAAATTAAATGAACTGTGCTACTCATGAACATGATCAGATTTGGTGAATTTAGTCTTCGCACATAATTGCAGTTTATAATTGGCTTTCTATGACTTTCGATAACTTACATATACCTAGTTCAAGAGCTCTTTCCAATCCGAACGAACCTATTTTTTTTAAATCCCTTTTTTGTAAATTCCTCTCTCCCTTCCTCTTTATTTATCATTATACTGCGCGGATGCAATCTAAATGGACAAATTGATTGGGCCGAATCATTGATTAATTTGATTGATCTAAATCATGCAATTTCTTATTTATGAAAATTTTCATTTGGTCAATCGTTGAAGAAAATCAACTTAAAAGGAATCGTTCTATAAAACATCCACTTTTTTTTTCTTTTTATACGCAACTCTTTGTTATTCAAACGCAACACATTTCTATGAATCGACCAAAGGCTAACGTCATTCATAAACAAGCTAAACTTGATCGAGAAAATTAAATGCTCATCTCACCTAAGTTAATTCATTTGCATGCATGCAGCCCTACTCATAATATTTCCTGGAAGCCAAATTTATTTATTTATTAATAACCTTACATTTCTAAAGGATCACACACCGTAGGGACTTCTCACTGTTCTAGCTTCAGCAATCGGCTATACAATTTTACGGGCAAAGGTGACACAGACCCTGCATTAGATCCTAAATACATAGTCCAACTGAAGAAGAAATGTAAGCCAACAGATGTGAATACACTGGTTGAAATGGATCCAGGAAGCTTCAAATCCTTCGACGAAGATTATTACACCCTTGTAGCTAAAAAGAGAGGCCTATTCGAATCTGATGCTGCCCTTCTCAATGACAAGGAAACCAATGCTTACGTCAAGCTTCAGGCTGGCCCCTATGAATCTACTTTTTTGGAAGATTTTGAGGCATCTATGGTAAAGATGGGTAAGATTGGAGTCCTTACGGGTAGTGCTGGTGAAATCCGAAAACGGTGTGCTTGCGTTAATTGAAGTTTTTTTATTTTGATTTTCAAGTTTATTTGTAATAATATTGTTGAGTGAAGCAGATTTAATTCTGCTAATTGTTCCTGTTTGTTACTTTTATTAGAATTTGAGACAAATTTGAAATGGGTTTCATCAATTGTTTGAAGTGAATCTACGTATCAATATGTTATACTTCATGAGTAAATTAAATTAAGTATTTGAAAGTTCAAATCGATGGAGTGAATGAGAAATTAACTCCCAAAAATCATCTAAGGAATGATAATAAATACTTGTGGGAAGTCATGTCTCACATCCGTTAAGAATTAAAATATTAATTGGTTTATATACAATAAAAATACTCTTTGGTTTGGACACCAAGAGGCATTCCACTTTTGTGGAAAGGAGAGGAAATAGCCAATGTTTATTCACTTGTTTTGAGATAAGTTTATACAACAGCTTGTAGCGGCTTAATACTATTCATATTAATATTTTGTAATATTAGTATTAATAATATTAATGTTAATAATAGTAATAACTAATATGAATATTAATACTAATATTACTATTATTCTTATTAATATAAATATTATTAATATTATTAATATTACTAACTAATATTTCATTGTAATTTAAGCTTTTAATTTTTGTTTTGCTCAATTTAAAACTCGACCAAGATTCATATGAATATATCGACTATGAAAAAAATCAAGCAAAGCAGAATTGAATCTAAGAATTTCTAAGAATAATATAAATTAGTTAGTAATATTAATGTAAATATTATTATTAATATTAATATTATAAATACTAATATTATAAAATATTAATATAATAATATTAATAATATTACAAACTATTAATATGAATAGTAACAAGTCGCTTCAGTCCCTTTTTAATTTTTTCAGCCGCTACAAACTGTTGTGTCATAGCTTTTTTGGTTCCTCCCAGTAATCGATTACCATGAATGCAAACCCATATATATATATATATATATATATATATATATATATATATATATATATATATATATAGATTATACATAGTCAAATATTTAAACCTTTGGGTTGAATATTTCTTGTACGGAGCAGGTTTAATCTTTGTGTATAAAATATTAATAGATATTGAAGTTGTCGACATTAAACATATGTACCTGCCTCTCTTTGATTCCTTACTTCTGTTCTGTCCTAAGACAATTAGAAAATTAAGGGTTTTTTTGTGGCTCAGAAAATATTACGTCGGTGAAAGAAAGTACGTAAAAACAAATATGCTTATATGTAAAAATGAATTTCATAATCAACATCAAGAAACCTCCGGCCAATTACACTATCGTTGAATTTTATGCTCTATCAAAAATTAAAACTCAGAATCGAACATGAAGCCTAATGTTGCCATTTCCTTAATGTTAAGACTCTTTAACATATATTTATTAATTACTATTCCCACCGTTACTTAATATATGTCCTTTTAAAATTGTACACAAGTATTAAAAAAATGATTCTATAACATTAAATACAATATCAATTGTCTATATATATATATTATATTTGTATCGAAAAAAGAAAGTGTTATTTGTTGGACATAAAATATTGAGAAATACAAACTAGTTATATTTAATACTGGGATAATATTAAAAACTAAACAATTAATGTTTAATTGAAATTCTCAAACGACATTTATTAAAATACAAAAATACTTCTTTAAAACGATATTTAAAAAGAGACAGAAGGTGTAATAAGAAAGCATATTTAACCAAAGAGTTCAGAAAACTGTTACGGGAAGATTCCTAGCTAGCTAGCTTTATTTTTCTTTATCTGCTTTACATTTATTTAGTTAATCTTTTCTAATACTCCTTCCTTCCGTTCTATATTATTTGATCGGACTATTTAAAGTTAATTGAAAGAATGAAGTACTCCAAAGTAAATCCCTTCCCTTTCTAGCTAGGAATAAAGGGCCGTTACCATGATTCGTTACGTTAGGCCTTTCCGGTTGGCAAACTATATTAAGAGTCTACATAATAGGCCGAACAAAATTACATTATCTATCCCCATTTCTCATGTCTTTCTTGTGTCCCTTCACTTAAATTTTGACACCTAATCTCTTACTTAATATTAATTAACTCTAAAATTAAATAAAATATCATATGTCAAAATTTAAGTGAATGGACACAAAGGAATAAGAAAAATAGAAACAGAGGATCTGCTCTCGAAAAAGAGAGCATAATTAAAATGGAGTGGGAACTTCTTATTATATGTTGGTGCAACTAGTTTAATTAATACCCACAGTGACCTTTACCATCTTCCAAATTAATTATATTAATTAAATCATGTCCATGTTACTTTTCTGCATGTAGGCCTCTCTCCATTTAAATAATGATATGATTGTGTGTTTAAGAATCATTTGTAACAGATCGAGAGTTTAAATGAATCATGCATCATTTGTAGTGTTAATTAGGACAATAAGCAGCTGACTTTATGCACGAAGCAGGGTATATGAAGAACGGATTCGGTTATCATGAAGTTAACTTCATGATAAATTGATCAATACAGTGTTGACACGTTGATAGAGATTACCTCTCGTCTTGCATGTCGACAGTGTATTACTCAATTGACCAAAGTTAACTTCATACTAACCACTCTCATGACATGATATGTACCAATAATTAGTTACCAAATGTGCATATGTTGTTGGATATATATATATATATATATATATATATATATATATATATATATATATATATATATATATATATATATATGAGCTTAATTGACTTCATGTAAATATTTGTCGTCCTTTATATTTTTCTTACTGAAACTATGTAAATAATATTTTTGTCGTCTGTGTCTTTTTCACTATGATTTTTATGTTCCTATTTTGTTTATAATTCATAATCAGATTGGAAAATTTTGCATCGAGTCCTTATCTGATAATTGATATAGGCATAAAAACATGCAGTGTTCCAATTCAAAGAGGTACCCACCCACATACGTTTTGTCTTTTGCTTTATAAATTAATATCACTTCCTTCTCCCAAAAAAGTTATAAAAAAATAAATAAATAAACCTCAAAAGAATAAATTAACTCTCGACAAAAAAGAAGAAGCTATAGTAGTTCAGACAGACACAATATATACAAATAATCAATAACTAAGAGTCTACGACCCAAAGTCCATGTGGCACGAAGCAGGTACCAATTATTGGACGCCTGACCTGTATTATAGCATTCTTCTATTAGGAGCAGGTGACCCGAAAATTAATTAATTAATTAACATTTTAACTTTGTCCTGAATTTAAATTAATATTCCAATTTTAATGCGGTAAATACTTACTCGCCATGCAAACAAATTAACACATGGTTCTTCTATAAGATGCTAATTAGTTCTACATCACCAGTGGATTCATCTGTCTCACAAAGTTCTCATAACTTTCATTGAATTGAATTAGAGATACATTTTGATTATTTATTTCAAATTGAAAACACTTAATTTTAAAAAATTGGTACAAAATTTTAATACATATATACAATTATTATTGCTATAAACAAACTAATTAAAAGAATACTACTAATTGTTAATTAAGTTGTTTTCAAAACTTAAACAAAAATAACAAATTTAAATGTTAAGATATCACAAATTAACTTTAAAAAGTTATATATATATATATATATATATATATATATATATATATGAAACGGAGGTATTAGGTCGAAAAGGAGGGCTGCGAATCTGTATACATGCGTATGCATTAGACGAGGTCGGTCAATAAGACAATGATATCTCACATATTACATATATATATATATATATAATACAATATCATCAACAACCCTAACTAATCATTTCTCTGGTGCTATTTTATTTTTATTAATTAAAATTTTGATAAAGTCCCCGGAAAAAGTACTTGTTATATAGTTATCCAATTCCAAGGCCAAGAATTTACGTTTTTGTTTTTATCTTTTGACTCTACTCCGCCAAATACATGTATATAAATTTGTTGTGATCATATGTTTAGTTTAGAATTGGAAGCAACATCCATATGTATATAAATGATATATCATTACAAATTAATTATATTCAGAATCGTGCTTCCATTTCAATCAGATAAAATGAGGGCGGTGGGCTACTTTTATATTGTAATTGTAGGTGTGTACCTATTAGGATCTGCTAATGCGGATCTAAAGTTGGGTTTTTACTCAAAGAGCTGCCCAAAAGCTGAGAAGATTGTGCAAGACTATGTCAATAAGCACATTCCAAATGCTCCCTCACTTGCTGCAGCCTTAATTAGGATGCATTTCCATGATTGCTTTGTCAGGGTAATTAGTATTAATTAATTTTCCTTCTCTAATTACAGTAGCTAGCTAGCTATATATTTATGTACATGTGTGTGTTTAAACTTAATTAATTGGTGTCATAATTATATATCAGGGTTGTGATGCATCTATTCTACTGAATTTTACTTCGAGTTCGGGCAACCAAACTGAGAAGCTTGCGCCACCAAATCAAACGGTTAGAGGATTCGGGTTTATTGATGGGATAAAGAGCTTACTTGAAGCCGAATGCCCCGGCGTAGTCTCTTGTGCAGATACTATTGCTTTGGCTGCAAGAGACTCCATTGTTGCTACTGTAAGAATCAACCAACTTTTAATACTTGATATTTTTTATATATCGAACAATTAATTAAATTTATAGAATTTTTTGTATTTTTATTTGGCATTGATATATATATATATATAATAGGGTGGTCCTTTTTGGAAAGTACCGACCGGCCGAAGAGATGGGGTGATCTCAAATGTCTCAGAAGCCAGAGCTAACATCCCAGCTCCAACATTCAACTTTTCATCCTTACAAGCATCTTTTGCTAACCAGGGACTTGACTTAAAGGATCTAGTCCTGTTATCTGGTACCTAAACTTTATTTTCCTCCTTCTCCTTGCATTATATATGATCGATCGATCTATGTGCCAGAAATTGAAAATGTTTTTTAGAATTTATATGTTGATGCGTAGCGTGCGGGTTTAGTTTGGTTACATATATACTCAAAGAGTACTGAAGCAATACAATATATATTTTGTGTTTGTTTAGGTGCTCACACAATTGGTGTCTCCCACTGTTCATCGTTCTCAAAGCGGCTATACAACTTCACCGGAGTAGGAGATGAAGACCCGGCATTAGACAGTGAATATGCTACAAATCTCAAGGCCAATAAATGCAAATCAATCAACGACAATAGTACGATAGTTGAAATGGATCCGGGAAGTTTTAGGACATTTGATCTTAGCTACTACACACTTGTACTCAAGAGAAGAGGCCTATTTCAGTCTGATTCCGCTTTGACAACAAACGCAACCACAAATACGCTCATCATTCAACTTCTTCAGGGATCACTTCAGAATTTCTACGCTGAATTTGCAAAGTCCATGGAGAAAATGGGTCAGATTGGTGCTAAGACTGGATCTACCGGCCAAATTCGGAAACACTGTGCCGTCGTTGTAAATAGTTAATTAATTTCATCATTTATGAAGGATGGATGCTTGCATGCTTGGAATAATTTTGCGTTGTTTTACTTGTTCAATAAGGATACTCTCCGTTTCAAATAATTAAAAACTCTCTATTTTATTGTTCAAATTTAAAATATGTTAAAATGTGACATCACGCTAACGAAAGAGCAATATAATTTTAAATTTAAATCATAAAATATAGTCTCCATTTATTTGAAAGGACCATATTAAAATTAATAATTGAGTTATTATTTATATATGCTTGTTTTTCTTTTATTTTTGTATTTACTCAATTCTGTCGTCCTTTGAACTTTATGTTTTTGTAAGCTAAACAAGAGTCGACAGACATATGGAACCTTGTACGTACTCTGCTATACTTTTTCTCTTCACTAGCCTAGTGTTCACTAAAAATTTATTCTTTCAGACTATTTATCCATAATATATCTTTTAAATTTTATACTATCTATATATCCATCCAAAGCAAAGTGTTACTCTAGGCACACGTTAGAATGAGAACACATCTCATAATATTATATTTATACCTCAAGTTATTTTATTTTTTATTATGCGAGAGAAACGTACGTAATAGAAAATGATTTATAGCCTGTAGGCATGGTTACACTTACACAAAGGTGTTAACGCCGCTGTGTCTAAATAAATGGTAACCAACCCTTAAAACTTGAATAATGATAGTGGATTTTTAGTAAATTATTATATAATTACATTAATTCTGCTTACCTTATTTACTAATGGACTTTTTTTTATATAAAAAAATTACAATGTATAACTCAATTAATTACCACGACAAAAATCCAATAATTTAATGATTATCTTTTCAAAACCCTAGATAAATATATTCTCACTATATATTATTGGTTATCTTGATAACTAACCGAATAACCTATATTAATCTTTTACTAAAATATCTTTATACTAATTTTAGTTGAATAATTCACACATGATTATTGTTAAATGGAATCAATAATCATTAAGGTAATATCAAACTAATTAATTCAGTATTACTTAATAAATCATATTAAAAAAATTAATATGTTTATAAAGCAATTCATGATTTATTCAATTAAGTGTGAAATTTTTAAGTATGTCGTTAATAATAAATTAAACTTATAATAATAAATAACACCACATATTTTGTATGTACAAGAGTTTTTTAGTTAAACTGAACATGTCGGGAAAAAATCAAAAAATAAATATAAATTATGTGATCAATAAGGATATTTATGTCTCAATTATTAAATATAAAATATATTTTTGTCTAAATAAAATTTTCAAGATAACCACTATCTGGTAATCTCATTACCACTTATTTTTTTGGTCATCTAAGTACCGAAAATCTTGACATTTTACCAAGTATCTCATTATGAAGATTAATATAAGATTACTAGTGTAATAAACATAATCTATAAAGATCACACGTTCACATTGTTGGGTATTTAATATGATCACTTTAGATAAGAGGTACAGTAACCTCTATTAATTAATATTGTTGGGACTGAAATTTTTTTTTAATTTAGAGAGTTATTATTTAATCGATAAATTAATAATTTATTAATTTAAAGAGTGTTTTGAATTCGGTGAACATAAATTTAATTACATTATAATTATTGCATTTTATTGATGTTTATATCATACTTTTTTTGAAGCAATGTATCATACTTATTAAATTAATGTAATAATAGAATTCATTGTAAGTGATATTAATTATTTTTAATAATTAAATAATGTTCATTGTATCCACTTTTCAAATTACATTCACATTTTATTTTTAAAAAAAAATATATTCACATTAAGTTAAATTAATTTGTATATATAAGTTCATTGTACTAGAATTTAATACATTTCATGTATGATGATAAAGAGAACTACTATATAAACATCAACAAGAATTCTTCAAATCACACTCAACAATGGCTTCTCATAAAAGGTGTTCATAAATCTACCATGACAAATCAAATACGTAAGAAATTATGCAAGTATAAGAGAAATCACCCTACATATACTCAGAAAGATTTACAACAGTGACTTGATGAATTATATTTTACAATATTACCCTAAATATATTTGTAATTTAAAAAAATTATTAATTTATGATTTTGATGGGACCATATATTTATATAAAGGTCTTTTTTTAAAATTATTATTTTATCAAAATTATTAAATTTATCCCAATAGCTCAAATTAGGACTGAAAAACAATATTATTTTAAAAAAATTATTAATTTATCGAGTATTAAATTATAGAGGTTCTATCGTAACAAACGTCCTTTAAAATTACTTTCTCGGTCTTTTTGAATTTTGGACTTACACTTTTGTTTTATGTAGGCCCGTTTCAAAGCGTTGAGAATGGATAATACCCAATAATAGCCCAGAGTCGAGCCTACTTAAAAAGCCCATAAATATTCCAATTTTCTCTTCTCCGTTTATCGGCTCGAACCCCAAAAACTACAACCCTAGATATACACATTCCAGATCTTTCCAGAAGATCTGCCTATATAAACCTCCTCTCCCTCCATCCGTTGTACCATACTGTTACCCAGCGGCCATATATGACTGAAATGAATCGTAGATATTATTATGGTTTTTGTCATTCGTTTGTATAGTAGTGTTGTTTATGTTTTCACTTAATTAATGCGGTGATGAAGCTATATGGTTTAGGGTTCTGTTCTGGTTTAATCCCCAGAATTTGAGACAACCCCTTTAGGGCTTTTTGAGTTCGCCCCCTTTTCTTTCTAGCATCCATCATTCGTTTGTATCGTTTTTAGAAGTGTTGTTTATGGTTTGGCCTGATTAATGCGGTGACGAAACTTATATGGTTTAGGGTTTCTGATCTGGTTTAATCCCCAGAATTTGAAGACAATCCCTTTGGGCTTTCTGAGCACGCCCATTTTTTTAGTTTTAACTTTCTCCCTCTAGGTTTTGGGTTTGAATCTGATACCTCTAATTTGAAAGGGTATTTTGCCAATTCTTGATTGACCCATTTTGGGAAAAAAATTAGGGCTTATGATGATAGTTTTAATTATCTTAGCGGATTTCAGTGAGATTACTTTATCAATGATCTGATTGTTACACACTCTGAAGCCCTTGATTATAGCTCATTAACTTTTTACTTTTTTCAGTTGTATAATTACATAATTTATTTCGAGTTTTTATGTCGCTTGATGCTGTGATGAGGTTAGGCACCAATTGGTGTTTTCGGGCAGTGGACAAGGCTGAACAAGTCTTGCCGTGACCCATCTTTATAACGACTTCTCCTTCCACTGAGCATTTGATTTAATTAATTTATTGTTGCTTGAGTTTTGACAGATGGTTATTGACTTTTGATTTAAAGAGTGAAAGAACAAAATAGCCTCTCTCTTTTTAGCGTCCATTACCAATTCTGGTGGAGAAATTTGTTCCTCTAGACATAATGGCTTGGACGCCATAGTTTGAGTGGCTATCCTGATAAGTGGCTATTTAATGTCATTTGTTCCTGGAAATACCACCAAAATATTTCACATATTTACTGTTTTCTCTTTTTTTAAAAGATTATCATTTATCTAAAGAATATAATTAATATTTAACGAAAATAATATATTACTCTTATTAGTTATTTCAATCACTTATTTTTTTTTTCAATGTTTTTTATTCAATTTAATTATTTATTTTTTATTTAATTAATTACTATTTGAATTATAGCATTGAATTGAATAATAATTATGGGGAAGGGAAGAAAATTTTAAATAGGAGAGTTTTAAATAAGGGTAAAGTAGATAAAAAATAGTTAATATGTATTGATAAATTTAAAACGATAATCTTTTTAAAATAAAAATTATTTTTTAAAACGATAATTTTTAAAAAACTGAAGGAGTATCAAATAACTAGTGCCATCAACCTTGCATTTGGAAAACACCAGAAATTAAATTGTATTTAATTAAAGCTAATTATATACTATATATATATGGAAATTATTATCCTTTGTTTTTATTAAAGTGACGAGCTTTATGGGACGGATATTGATACCAAGGCAATTAGAGAGATTACAGAATGCTATAATATAATAAGGCATTCGGCTTCTTTAGTTGCCGATATGTTGTTGAGAGATAAATGCTTGCATGTGCTGTTCTGTACGGCTTGTGCACTAATTTACTCGTATATTTTGAAATGTACCATTAGTTTAGTTAAAACTTGGGAATGTTGACAGGTTGTTGCAAATAGAAGAAAATTAGAAATAAAAAAATAAATATAAAATTGGCTGCTGAAAATAGACACAGAAAATGGAGAAATATTCAGATATTTCCACTAAATATGACTAGGACGAAGCCCTTCTAAAAAGTAGCAAACGAAAGATATCAGAAGCATAATCAACCACCCAAAAAAATATAGACCTAGACTCAAGCAATTACTGGTTTTATTATTGGGTAACAAAAGCATTTAAGAGAAAAAAATCTATGGAATAAGGCTTTCACAGGAAACAAAAATAATTTAGGAAAATAGGGCGAACTAATTCGGTCAATGACTGAGACAGAAAGCAGTGTAGTTACGAAGAGACTAGAGGCTTTTGTCTCCATTAATTATACTATTTGTTAGAATCTTGATTACCTATTCCATTAGGCATTGTCCCCCCTTTTTTCCTGTGATTCCCATCCTTGTCCCTTCTCTCCCATAACTATTCAGCCTTGAGCCTATATAAAGGATTGGTAACTGAAGAAAGATGTAGAGTAGAAAACTTTTTTGAAGAAGAATTCTCTGAAGAATTTCTTTCTCTCTTGTTTATTCTCTCTAAATTTATGCAGCAATTATAAGAGTATATTTCTATACTTTGCTAAGGTTTTTATAACACGTTATCAGCACGAGGCTCTAACCAACTGAGACGGTAAAATTAAATTCTTGCAATTTATTATTATATTATCGTTTTGGCTATACCACAAATAATATAATTTTATTCTTATAATTGCCATTAAATTCTGTTATTTACAATGGTACCATCTATCCTTGTTAATCTTACAAGACTTGGTGGGAACCTTTTTATTTATTATTCCGCATTTAATATTCTGTCGGAATATCCTGTCGGTGTGAATTTCACCTGACCTGGTTCCATTATTTATTATTCCGCATTTAATATTCTGTCGGAATATCCTGTCGGTGTGAATTTCACCTGACCTGGTTCCATTATTTATTATTCCGCATTTATTATTCTGTTGGGAATAACCTGTCTGTGCGGTCGGTCTATCGCATGCATGGTAAAATTCTTTTGTTATTCTATTATTTATTATTCTGTTGGAATAATCTGTCTATGCAAACTACCGCATGTCGGGTGAAGATCCATTTGCATTATGCTAATAACATAAATATAAGAATATTTATATTTGCATTTTATCACCACTTGAGATCGTGACGTAGTTTATTTTTCATATTTCATATATGCAATTATTTATTATTTTAATAAATAATAAAATTGTGTTTTAACCCAGAATAGATGGCAAATTTGGCAAAAATAGATTTTTCTATTTTGAAAATCTCTGGAGACAATTATTTGGCTTCGGCACAAAATGCAAAAGTCATAATTTTTCTTCGTCACCATATTGATGAAGGATTAAAGATTGAGTATTTAACAGTCAAAGATCCTTTATCTTTATGGACACAACTTAAGGAAAGATTTGACCACCAAAAATTGGTTGTTCTCCCAAATGCCAAATTTGAGTGGCTTAATTTAAGGCTACAAGATTACAAATCAATTACGGAATATAGTTCCAATATTTATAAAATAACCTCTACTTTGGCTTTGTACGGAGATCCAGTTTCTGAATCCCAAATGTTAGAGAAAACGCTCTCAACTTTTCATCCCACCAACATGATTCTGTCACAACAATATAGACATAGTAAGTTCACAAAATTCAGTGACTTGTTGTCTATCCTCCTTGTTGCAGAAAAGAATAATGAATTGTTGTTGAAAAACCATCAAGTACGGCCAACGGGTGCTACCCCATTGCCGGATATTAACAGCATGTCATTCCAGCAGAATAAACGTGACAAGAGATGGTCATATAATAAGAAGCCTTGGGGAAGAAAGAATAAACGAGGCCATCATAACAACAAATTCCAGAACCGCGACAATTCAGGCCACCAGAAGTGGCAAGTGTCTGAGTCGGGTAAAAATAAAGAAACTACAGCACCGATAAAGAACAAATCAGATGTTTGTTTTAGGTGTGGGATGAAAGGGCATTGGTCGCGTACCTGTCGTACGCCGAGGCATCTGGCTAATTTATTCCAGGAGTCTCAAAAGAACAAAGTAATGGAGGCAGAAACAAACTTTGTTAATCATCAATTGAATATTGTTGATGATTCACCAATGACCAACAATGAGGAAAAGGTTGATGATATTACTGAACCTTCTGAAAGTATCTTTTGGGATATCGTTTAATTTCTTGTTTTAATTAAACATCATGCATGTATAATATTATTAGTTTTCATTCTATATGTGATATGTGTTTCTCATGAATAAAATTATATTTGAAATGTAACTTTTCTTATTTATGTTTTTATGTGTCAGACCATCTTTAATGGATATGGAGGATATATGTTTAGCAGATAGTGCAACAACTCATACAATCCTTCAAAGTGAGAAATATTTTTCACAACTAATCAAAGCTAAGGGAAATGTAGGAACTATCTCAGGCACATCAAATTTAATCGAGGGATTTGGAAAAGCTAGTTTCTTACTACCAAATGAGACACAAATTTTTATCAAAAATGCTCTATATTCTAGTAAATCAAGAAGAAATTTACTTAGTTTTAAAGATATTCGACTAAATGGTTTTCATATTGAAACAACCAATGAGAATGATAATGAATATCTTCTCATTACTTCTACTATTTCTGGAAAAAAGAATATGCTAGAAAAACTTTATTCAATTTTTTCTGGATTATATACTATGAAAATTAGAGTAATTGAGTCTCATAATGTTATGATTTCAAAAATCATAGATCCCAAATCCTTTATTCTTTGGCATGAAAGACTCGGTCATCCAGGTACTTCTATGATGCGTCGTATTATTGAAAATTCTACTGGTCATCCTCTCAAAGATAAGAAGGTTTTTTCTAGTAGTGAATTTCCTTGTGCTGCATGTTCTCGAGGAAAATTAATTGTTCGACCATCACCAGTAAAAGTTTATAAAGAAGCCCCGAAATTCCTAGAGAGAATTCAAGGAGACATTTGTGGACCTATTCACCCATTGTCTGGCCCATTTCGATATTTCATGGTTTTAATAGATGCTTCAACTAGATGGTCTCATGTTTGTCTTCTCTCTTCTCGAAACTTTGCCTTCTCAAAACTTCTTTCTCAAATAATCAAGTTACGGGCTCAGTTCTCTGATTATCCAATTAAGTCAATTCGACTTGATAACGCAGCTGAATTTTCATCAATGACTTTTAATGATTTTTGTATGACTATTGAAATTTTCATTGAGCATTCCGTTCCTCATATTCATACACAAAATGGTTTAGCTGAATCTTTAATAAAAAGACTTCAACTTATTGCACGACCATTAATGTTAAGGGCTAACTTACCTACCTCAGTTTGGGGTCATGCAATTCTTCATGCTGCAGCCATCATTCGAGTAAGACCAACGGCTATTCATAAATTTTCTCCTTTACAGTTAGTTCTTGGACAGATACCCAACATATCACACTTTCGAGTTTTTGGAATTGCGGTATATGTTCCAATTGCACCTCCACAAAGAACTAAAATGGGAGCCCAACGAAGAATAGGTATTTATGTTGGTTTTGATTCTCCTTATATTATCAGATATCTTGAACCTTTAACTGGAGATGTTTTTACTGCACGTTATGTAGATTGTCATTTTGATGAATCTGTATTTCCACCATTAGGAGGAGGGAAAGTTTTAAATAAAAAACCCTCTGAAATATCATGGAATGCATCAGATTTAAATTCACTTGATCCTCGTACAGGACAATGTGAAATTGAAGTTCAAAGAATTATTCATTTACAAAATATTACAAATCAAATGCCAGATGCATTTAATGATGCTAGAAAAGTGATAAAGTCACATACACCTGCAGTGAATACTCCAGCAAGGATAGAAATGCCTATTGAAAAATCAATTCCTGGAGAATTGACGAATAAGGTAATAGAAGAATCTAAACCACGCCAGAAACGTGGAAGACCGGTTGGTGCAAAAGACACTGTACCACGAAAATCAAAAGCAAATAAGAGAATCCCAGAAGGAATACCTGCTCCAGAAGTAGCACTTATTCCAAAATTGGAATAGCTCCAGAAGATGTACAAATCGCTTCAGAAGAAGCACATATTCCAAGAGTGAAAATAGCCCCAGAAGAGGTTCAAAATCTCAGTGAAGGGATAAGAGATGAACACCAAGAGATCTCAATAAATTATGTACATGATGAGAAAATATGGGATCGAAGCAAAGTCATGACTGACGATATATTTGCTTTCTCTATAGCATCAGATATTACTTTGATTCCTGACACGGATCCTGAACCACAAAACGTGGAAGAATGTCGGAAAAGAAAAGATTGGCCAAAATGGAAAGATGCTATTCAAACTGAGCTACAATCTCTATTGAAAAGAGAAGTATTTGGACCAGTAGTCCAAACACCGCTGGGTGTAATCCCGGTTGGAAACAAATGGGTATTTGTACGAAAGCGAAATGAGAAAAATGAAATTGTGAGATACAAAGCCCGACTTGTAGCTCAAGGATTTTCACAAAAACCTGGTATTGATTATCAGGATACATACTCTCCAGTAATGGATGGAGTTACTTTTCGCTTTCTGATAGGTATGGCAACCATGGAAGGTTTGGAAACACGTCTGATGGATGTTGTAACTGCATACCTATATGGCTCACTTGACAGTGAGATTTACATGAGAATCCCTGAAGGATTGAAAATGGCTGAATCACAAAGGTCACGTCACATATATTCAATCAAGTTACAACGCTCGTTGTATGGGTTGAAACAGTCTGGTCGTATGTGGTATAATCGACTTAGTGATTATTTAATAAAAGATGGATATATAAATGATCAAGTATGTCCATGTGTTTTTATTAAGAAATCGCAAAGTGGATTTTCCATCATTGCTGTATATGTGAATGATTTGAATCTTGTAGGTACTCCTGAAGAACTCACAAGAACTGCTATTTATTTAAAGGATGAATTTGAAATGAAAGATCTTGAAAAGACAAAATTCTGTTTGGGAATACAAGTGGAGCATTTAGCATCTGGAATTTTTGTTCATCAATCCATATATGCTGAAAAGATTCTCAGTCGTTTTCATATGGATAAAGCTCATCCTTTGACTACCCCGATGGTTGTTCGATCTTTAGAAGTTGATAAAGATCCATTTCGGCCTCTAGAAAGTGGGGAAGAAGTTCTTGGATCTGAAGTTTCATACCTAAGTGCAATAGGTGCTCTTATGTATCTTGCAAACTGTACACGACCTGATATTACTTTTGCTGTCAACCTGTTAGCAAGATACAATTCTTCTCCTACTAAGAGACATTGGGATGGGATCAAACATATTTTGAGATACCTCCGTGGAAGTATAGATCTTAGGTTATTTTATCCAAGAGATTCAACGTCGCAATTGGTTGGATATGCCGATGCAGAATATTTATCAGATCCACACAATGGAAGATCACAAACAGGTTATGTATTTACATATTGTGATACGGCTATATCCTGGAAATCCACAAAGCAAACCATGACAGCTACATCTTCAAATCACTCCGAGATTCTCGCTATACATGAAGCAAGCAGAGAGTGTGTTTGGTTGAGATCAATTATTCAGCATATTCAAAAGTCATGTGGATTACCATCAATCAAAGACATTCCTACAATTCTGTATGAGGATAACGCTGCATGCATTGCTCAACTTAGAGGAGGGTACATCAAGGGAGATAGAACAAAGCACATTTCACCTAAATTCTTCTTCACACATGAACTACAAAAGAATGGTGATATAGATGTGCATCAAATTCGATCATGTGATAATCTAGCCGACTTATTCACAAAGTCGCTACCAAATGCAACGTTTACAAAACTTCGGAAAAGGATCGGAATGTGTCGACTGAAAGACTTATGACAACATTTCTTCAAGGAGTAATGAATTCCTTTTGAGGGGAAGACTGTACTCTTTTTCCTTAGTCACGGTTTTTATCCCAATGGGTTTTTCCTGACAAGGTTTTAACGAGGCAGTCAATTAAGATATTTATGTAAAAGATATGTACTCTTTTTCCCTTCGTTAAGTTTTTCTCACTGGGTTTTCTTAACAAGGTTTTTAATGAGGCATAATCTTCTATCGTAGGAAATCAGGGGAAGTGTTAGAATCTTGATTACCTACTCCACTAGGCATTGTCCCCCCCTTTTTTTCCCGTGACTCCCATCCTTGTCCCTTCTCTCCCATAACTACTCAGCCTTGAGCCTATATAAAGGATTGGTAACTGAAGAAAGATGTAGAGTAGAAAACTTCTTTGAAGAAGAATTCTCTGAAAAATTTCTCTCTTTCTCTCTTGCTTATTCTCTCTAAATTTATGCAGCAATTATAAGAGTATATTTCTATACTTTGCTAAGATTTTTATAACACTATTATTTATTTATACTATTATTTAGTATTACGTTACCCCTAAAAAGTAAAATGCATACATTATAAGAATTTATCGAAACTGCCATATTGCTAAAACAGATATAACATGAAAGTTGTTTAAACTGGAATCCTACATTTCCTTAATTCCCTTAAATTACTAGTAGTGAGAAAAATATCCTTGCTGAAGTGAGTATTACTTACCCGGGTACTACTGACGGAAATTGAAAAGACTAGGTTTCGTTGTCCAAATCTATTGGATAGAAGGGTGTTTCAGCTGCCAATCACATTTTGTATGTGTTTGTAATTTTTCAATAAAAAAATAAAGTTTAGCAGCTCTTCTTTGTTTGGGCAAGTATTTTACATCCTGTCTAACGAGGTGCTGGTCCTATTTTCTGCATGAATGATAGATGCAAGAGATAATGGCCACTCCAGCAAATGTAATTCCAAGAGCTTTGAGGATCTTTACTGCACAAACCACAGGTTTATTTGAAGGCATTTCCAAAAGATTGTCTAACTGCAACACCAACATAGATATGCAAGAAATCAGACATGCAATTTATCTGCTGGTTATCTAAAAATATTAAATCATGGGAGCCCATACATTTTCAGACTGTTGGGAACGTAAGAAGAGTGAGAGAAACGAGAACAAATAATATGACAATGAAGTTTTATGAAAAATAAAATAAAAGAAAATACACTAACAAGTAACATATAATAATATATACACTTAAAATATAATATCTATAATATTATATTTGTTTTATATAATATTATAATTATATATAAATATAATTTATAGAATATCTAATAAAATATATAATATTATAGTATTAGTATATATTATATTTATTTTTTATTATATTAAGTTATAGTAATATATAATCTAATAATATCATATATGAATATATATAATATTATTATATTATATATTAGTATAATATTAATATGTATTATACTTATTTTAAGTTATTATAAATGTTACTTAGTAAGGGACTCTTTGGTCATTACATTCTATTTCATTCCATTCCTATATAATTTCCAAGTAATGTGCCAAACGCACGAATCAAGAGTCCCACCCAACGCCCGTTAGTTTTGTACATAATATACTACATCTCAAATTAGGAGTCCAACTTCTCTTTCTGAATGCCCAGGTTAAGAGTCCATTGCCAAAATCAATGTACCATAATATGACAAAACTCAAATCACTCATTATATTAAGTAAATTTTTATTTAGGCTTTTAATTATTTTAAACTCAAAATTTGACCTCAAAAAATAGTATTGCAATATATGGGGTACATATACTATGTGGCACTACAAACTTGTCTGAGCACATAACGGAGAGTCGGAGACAAGCTTCTAGGTGTTTGGCTGTTGCTAGCTTTTTCTAACATAAATATTTTTACTAACCTCAACAGGCTGTTTCCAATGCTTTTTGATTCCTTGCAGATGCCCTTTCCCAACAACTGCAACAACTGAACTATGCTCGCTGGCAACTTTTAGCAACTTCGATGACATGTACCTGAATATGTAAAACATTATAATCAAGTTATAGAAATTAACAACACATTTTCCAAAGGGAAATACATCATAACACATCTTTTAGGACCAAGAAAGAATCGTCGGAGTATTAGTTACACTAGAGCATAAAAAATCCAATAAGAAGCAATAGAAAATGGGAATCAATTTATAAACCCCGCCCATATAAGCAAACTAGGTATCCTATACATTAATTGACTTGTATGAGGAATAATATTGTACATATATTACTAATATTGCATTTGACTTTATCTGGGTTATACATTAGTAGGGTTGTTCTTATTAATTAGAAGTTAGTTTGTTTAGAGTTTTGTTATATTTGGAATACTGGATGAGATGATGGTTATTTATGATCATTTGATCTCTATAGATGGCCAAGCTTATTTGTTATTTGGAGGACAAACTATTATAGTATTATTATTAAAATTGAATACAAAGTCTCGAGTTACCTTTTTGTGTGTGGACACATCCAATTCTCTGCAGAGATGGGCAAATCTATCTTGGTTACAATGAAAAGACCCTAGCTTTTAAGTGCTAAACCTAATCCTAGTTAGTTTGATGTATGATCCTGCATCACATTATAACAGATTTCAATCTGGGACTTTTTGTATGACTCACTTGCATTGAATACATCACTGGATCCGCTTCTACAAAACTTCCATCTAGGCAAATTAATCATTTCAATTATTTCCCTTGCATTGTGTGTGTGCATATTTGTAAGGAGGTTTTTTTGGGGGATGGGGTGGCAGGGGTAGTTACTTCAACAGTAACTTTTACATCAAAACAGTGGCCTTTAATATGCAGGTTTATTGGTATGACTGCCAGTTATATAAACCTACTCTGCAAGAAGTCTAACAATCTGTTCCTTTGGTCATGTGACTTCCAATGCATTATTGTTTAGGTTATTATATAGCGTCCATCTAGGGAGGGTTTTTTCCGTTCTATATTCTGAAATATACCGTCTCTCCTGCATACAAAATTTCAAGTAGATAGAAAACCCTCCATTTGCCTAAACAGTCTATAAAAGTCCAATCAATCAAATGAGATTAAGCTTTCAATAATCATCTCACAATTAATGTTGGTTACCTTAGTATGACATATATCAAGGCAGTCCAATTACTGAAAGACAAGCTTTGATATCCACCTAAACTTAAAAGAAATCCTTTGGACAATTTTTATAGACATTTTAAGACCAAACAATAGAGGACGTTGTTACTATTTGGGTTATGTGGAGTGACGAATTTTCAATCTATTAAATTAATTAAGAGTGAAATTCTTGCTAATACAAATGAAAAGAAGAAGTAAACACTCGCTACCAAAACCGGGCCTCTGCAAGCAAAACTAGTAATGACTAATATAAGAGAAACCCCAGAGCAACCTCGGTGTGGGACATGATCAGCATAAATTCCTTTGACATACCAAGTTTAAAGATGCTAGCAATAGAGAAAATTCCCCAGAAAAAGGACTAAAAGGGACCAAAAATATGAACATAAAATCAAGGTAAAAAAACAATTATACCATATGTATGTAAACAAGAGATACTTACTTATCTCGCTCATGAACAAGGGTTTCCATTACAGTCGGGAACTCTTTGCTCATTTCTTGTATCACTAGGGTCAGCATGTCCACGTCATCCATGTCCTTCAGCTGCAAACCAAAATATGAAATATAATCACTTAGGTTTAATAGTATCTTTATTTATATTCAGATATGATATTTAGTAATATCTTATAATTTAATTCCCCTCCTCCTCCCTCCATTGGCATCTAAATTTTGCTACATAGATGAGTCTGCCTTAATATAGGGAATAATAAAGCTTACCATTTGAAGTTATCAAAAAATAAATATACATAAAACACTTACCATTTGATTGAGATGTTCAGGGCTTGGTAAAAAAACAGCTTGAAATACTAAGGAGTATAGTAACTTTGTTTTATGCCAAAGCGGCATTTTTCCCCATGTGCGACGCAATGTTATCTGTTTAAGAAAATCAATTAAACCTAAGTTAGTGAATAGTAAAATTTTCAGTTATGTCCATGCTTTTGTAAAAGCTTGAAGTTCAACAAAAGAGTCACAGTAGATGATGAAGCAGTAAAAAATATTACTAAATATGTTAGAAACTAATCATCGAAACTTAGACATGCAAATTCATAAAGCAAAGCCTTGGCCAATTACATGATACCTTTTTCCCGCCAATATCCTGTCTAGACAATTATATTTCTTCTTAACTACCTTAGTCCATTTTAATCATGTTCTACTGATTTCCTAATCATAAGGAGTCGGACAGATTTAAACTGGTTATTATCTACCCTGCAACCTTATTTTCTGACCGGAACCATTATATGAAGAAGACAAACCAACATACAAGATGGACAACGCAGGCATGTCACTACTGAAGAAATGAAACCACAGATTTCGACATATTACGTGACAAGTTTTTGCGCCCATAAACGGGTGAAAATACTATTCCAACTAAAGTTACAGCCAATAAATGCAAGGAAAAAATCCACATGCATCCTGTGGAATTGAATCTCACTACCAGGCAGTATGAAGCTTTAAACTAATCAACCCACCCAAGCAAACCCCCTACATTACTAATCCCTTCCACTCTCCTCCTGACCAGCAATCCTGTTTATAATAAGAAGGAACTGTGTCATGCTAGTAATTGAAAATACACCTGGAAAAGCAATTTCGACTCCAGATGTAGACAAAAACATATAAGGTGCATTACTCTGTTATAGTGGAAAAGGATTTAACTGGCATCTGAAGGAAAGAACCTTAAAAGACGCAACTTTTGTTGCTTCCAAATGACAAGCAAATTCAGAAAAAAGAAACTTACTTACATTTACCGGGCGATCACCAAGTATAACCTTGCCACCATATTTCATTGCTTCTTCATATGCCACACGAAACTCAGAACCAGGGAAAACCTCAAGCTTACTTGCAACCTAACAGGAAAAAGAGAAACATAAAATGTGTTGGAGGAAAAGTTAAGGTGCAAAAATAAAAAATAAGACTGAGTTCATTATTATGTTTCTTGAAACTAAATATAGATTCAACAAATTCAATGTACTTATAGATGTTGTATTTACACCTTAGCAAGAAACCAGCTGTAGAGTATCCCAAAGGCATTACTCTTCTTCTTCCACTGTTCTATCATTTCTCCTGCGGTAGGTACCTGACGAACTAAACATGAGTAGATGTGAAAGTGAAAAGACTTGGAGAGAAAATACTAAAAGCCAGAAGTATTATGTGAATAGAAAGTTATATCAAATTTATGAAAATAAAACACTTAGCTACTCTGCAAAGTCAAAAATTGTCTAATAACTACATGGTTAGCAACTCCGGCTAGAAATAAGATAGTCCAAAATTGGAAAAAAAAACACAAAAACAAAACAAAACTTTAAACCCACCTAATGGCATAACAAACTTGATGTACAACATTAACCACGCTATCGTGTCTTAACGAAAATCAATCTATCAACTCTTGTACCAATAAAAAGCATCTTTGACAAATTTTGTGTAAACTGTACCAAGCTCCCTGCATTTGAAAACCAACAAGGACATCCCTAACATTGTAGAGATTAAATAAACCTACTCTGTATTCATGAAGTTCCGTAATAACTTTCCGAAAAGCGCTGCCATAAACACTTCAAGATTCAAGGTTCCAAATATACACTTACTAAAGTCATTATCAAGTGTAGACATTTTAGATTACAATATTGTAAAATGTTAATTGAACCCATAGTGCTGAGAGAGAGAGAGAGATGGTCCAAATAAAAACACAATCATCAGGTGTCATCATATACACTTCAAGATTCAAGGGTCCAAATATACACTCACTAAAGTCATTATCAAGTGTAGACATTTTAGATTACAATATTGTAAAATGTTAATTGAACCCATAGTGCGAAGAGAGAGAGAGATGGTCCAAATAAAAACACAATCATCAGGTGTCATCTTATTTCTTCATGAAAAGAAATGACATCTTTTAAGTTTTTTATGAGAATTTATGTAACCATACTACCACAACTTTATTCTGCAGAACCTACTTTACTTATTGGGGGGAAGGGAAAAAAAGTAATTCACAAGCCTTCGAGTGGAACAATCCTATGATGGAGTGAGAAACTTTGTAATACGCGATGAGGAGAACGCCCGAAAGTTCCTTTGCTCTGGGACAAATAGATTTTCCATCCCAATAGCTTAACATGCTTTTCCAGAGTATGAGAAAAAATAAGCACACAACTGAACGTGGAAAAAAAAGAAAGAAGAAGAATGAAGAAAGAAACATCTTAATAACAAGTACAAACCTTCAGATTCTGAGGGGTAAGTATAGCTATCCGACTTGCGCATAACTCCAAAAAAACAACCTGTAATCGATAAAATCATTCTGAAGTTTATGGTGGTATTCCAAGAAGAACAAGCAACTTAAAACAACATAAAGCAGGCTGCTAACCTTCTAAAGACCCATCCATGATTCATAAATAAAAAGTTAGTTTCTAAGAGAAGAACCTGTGGTTTTAAGAAATTGATTACAGCTTGAACTTCATGGCAGGATTCCTGCAACATCAAAAAAAAAGAAGAAAATTATTACTGTGCATGTATATATAAATATGTTATATATCAAACAGGGTAACTTCAAAAATATAAAAAAAATACAAAAAAGAAAAGCAAATTCACAGTCAATAGCATTTCAAACATAATAAACAGTCTCCCTTTGTTGTTTTAACATGAGCAAATGAGCAATTATTAATTATACAAGAATTGCACCAAACATAATTCCCCATAATCTGAGTTTCACTGTGAAACCTCTTGCCTATGGTAGCATGAGGACAATATTTTAGTAACAATATATCTTTTGGAGTTGCACAGTTGTTAAAAGGTAATGCAATATTTTGTTCTAACAAACGGCAAAACGTAATGTAATTTGTCAATATTAGTGAAACCTGCTTCCACCTAATCTTCGGACAACAAAAGAAAATGGCAACGTAACAATAAAGCAAATTAACTACAAAACTATTGAAGTACCCACTAGTGTTAAATTATTTCAGTTTTTATCATACGTGGATGTGAAAAAGAAAAAAGAAAATAAACAAATTTAATTTATTTTCTCTCTTCCTTCCTCTCATCTCTCTCTTCTCCATCTGATGTTTTCTCTCTCTAAAATCTATGAAAATTCCTAGATCTGAATACCTTAAACATTGAATTGAGCTTCAAAGTTCAACATTAGCTATAACAATGGAGTCTGAATCCCCAATAACAACAACAGATGAAGTAAATGGTGTTACAATAGGTTTTTCTCTCTCACCTCCAACTCTCAACAACCTTATGTCTCCAAACTCCTCTCACTCACTCTCGATCTCCTCCACAAGGTTCACTCCTTCCCAAATCTCTCTCTATATATCTATGTGTGTGTGTGTATATACATGTGGTAGTAATATTTGGTTAAATTGTATTTATGATTTGATAGGAGCCTGAGTTTTTACGGATGGATGTTGAGATAATTCAGAGGCATATGCAAAATGTGATTGTTGCCAATTACTGTGTTTTCATTTCAACTATTGATGCATGGCTTTTCATTCGCGAAGAAGTTTATTCTATTGATAAACATCTGAAATTAGAGTACCCAAAATATTTTGATTTTTTGGCTTTCACTTTCAAGTTTTTTAATTATTTTTTGCCACATAAGTAATATTTTTTATTTTTTAATTTCTTTTCCAAAGCCAAGTAGATAAAGTATTAATGTCTGATTTTTTTTTTACATAATGACTTAATTTTAAAATAATAATTAGTTTACTGAGATTATTTAAAAAATTAAAAGTTCAATAGTGTAATCAGTAAAATGTGTCAACTATAGTGCGTAATTCATTAGTTTTGTCGATAAAAAATTAACGCTCGTTTAATTTTTTTTACGAAATGACTCAATTTCAAAATAATAATTAGTTTGTTGGGTTAATTTGAAAAATTAAAAGTTTAACGCGTACCAACTACAGTGGATAATTCATTAGTTTTACCGCAAATTAACTAATTCCTTGTGCCTCTCTTTTCTTAGATGTCAACAAAATGGACTTCAAAGGAGCATTAGTATAGATGGTTGATCCCCTCAATTATGGCAAAAGATTGTAGCATTGTCCCTAGCTTATAAATATTAACATTCAATCTTTTGCCCACCTTGAAAGTATGTTTTGTTTGCCCCTGAGAGAGGGAGATCAACATTCAGATTTTGAGTTGAGTTCTATTTTCCAGATATTTAAGTAAATGAACCTCAAAATAATTTATCCTGATCTACATATATACTCCACCTATATCAATTTCAATTCTCCACAAGGAAAACAACATAACAGATTCAAAACAACAACTTCCATATCCATTTACTTAAGTTTTACATTTACCCAAAAAAGACTAGAGAAGAATATACAATGATATACCATTACAATTGAGAATTTATTTTAGTTATAACACGCAATCCGTTAGTTATACATATACAAAATGCTTCATTTCAATTCTCCAATAGCAAATTATTGTGACAAAACAAACGCAACAATTGAATCAATTTCTTTAAATTTTGTCGGGAGTGTGATACGATAAGAAAATATGAATGACTGATTAAATTACCAGAGAGACATGAGCAGTTCCGACCAAATAAACATCACAATTCCCTCCTTCAGCCGAAGTCTCGCAAGTAAGCTTCATCACACTATTCCATAACTTCTCCGGCAGGACTTTCCTCTCCTCACCGTCAACAACACCGTTAGGGGAGCTTGCGTCTTCAACGCCTCTATTTTCATTCACGGACACAACGCTCTGATCCGAATCTTCGTCGTTGGAATTACGGCTTGCAGCATCAGATTCCAGCCGATTCGCAGCGTCGGAATACATCACCTTTAGGAAATAGTGGAGCTCACGGAGTCGAGAAGTGACGGGGGAGGAGAAGTGGCAGTTAGGGTTTTTAAATGTTGCGAATTGTACAGGGTTGTGTTTTATGCGTAAAGATGCACCGGCACTAAATCTGGCCGTAAGGTGCGACGGTGTGGTGTGGAACAAAAGGTGCAAGCGTGGTCCGGTCGAGTTGATGAGGTAGAGTCGGCGAGTTAAGTTCTGCATATCATAGATTATAGTGTTGCTTTTGTTGCCTTACCTAATTATAATTAGTATATGTACACATCAAGTAAACTCTCCTTTTTCTTTTAATTAGTTGACTGTAAGTAAAGCAATAAGTTATACCATAAAATATCAATTATGATATGTTAAATTTGTAATTAGCCTTTTATAAATAATATAAGTATTATATACGGTAAAAAAAAATTTAATTTAATAATAATTGTGATGCCCCCAAAATTAGGTATACATCATCCATCTTAGGTCGTCAGATACATGGTACAGAATATAAATATAACTTACTAATACAACTGTCGTGTACAATACGATAAAACATAACTGTGAGTTTGAATACAATTATTGTCTACTAAGACTATACAAACTCAAAATGAGTCCTCATTACAATTATTGTCACACTATTTAACAGAATAGTGAGGACTACTAATACTATCATTGTAAGACCCCAACTTTTATAAATAAAGATGAATTTTCTATAAATATCATTTTTGAATATTATGGAGTTAATTTGATATAATGTTATAGTTGTGGATAATATTTATAAATTTTACAAAGTACGCAAGTTGTTATATAATATTCGATTGGTCGGGGAATATTCGTTTTAACAGGGAATAATCGTACAACGACACAATCATTGGTGGACCCCACAACGGAATTATTGTCGGATTAAGAAAACGACAAAAATATTTTATTAAAAATAACGGCGGAAGTTTTACCATTATTATTGTTGAACTACTCGGTAGTAAAAGTACAGTAATACGTGTGGTTGCATAGTAGCACACGGTATTGATTATTAATGCTTATGTGAGAAGTCACTCAGTTTGATTCATTATTGTCGGTTAATAATATGAATTATTTAGTGATAATGACGTTTTGTTTTATTCGTATTATTAACGTAATAAAACAGAAACATATTTTTATATAAAACAAAATACTTTATTAAAGTTATTCTATAAATAGAATATATTATATTTTATTTAAAAGATTTTTCTTTAAATAAGGACCGTCAGATTAAAGTAATCAATATGGACCGTTCATGGATTAGTTACTATGCATTCTATTTTTCTATAAATAGCAGCTCATTCCTTCATTATTTCTTACGAATTCACTGAACTCTAGAAAGAGAAACTATAGAGAGAAACTATAGAGAGAGAGAAGAAGAGTATTCTGCTACTTAACTACTTCCTTATTTCAGCTTTTCTTTAAAACGGTAAGGGGTGTTATTATTTCTTATTCATGAAGAGAACTGTTGTTATTCCATTTCTTATTATTCTGTTGGAATAACCTGTATACGCGGTCTACCCTATACTTGGTGACATTCTTCTATTATTCTGTTGGAACATCCTGTCTGTGTGTTTTACACCGGACCTGGTTCCGTTTTTATTATTATTTTGTTGGAACATCCTGTCTGTGCGTTTACGCCGGACCTGGTTCCATTATTTATTATTCTGTTGGAATAACCTGTCTGTGCGGTCTATCGCATGCCGGGTGATTTCTTTTGTTATTCTATTCTTTATTATACTCAGTTGGTTAAGTTTTGACTTCTATACTGCATGAAATTAGTAGAATATCCTTGATAATTGCGGTTCATCTAGTATCTTTTCATGAAAATATTCTTCTAAGTATTCTTGAATTTTACTCCACAAAACAGTATCATGTTGACAATTTAGACGTTGTTAATTCTTGGATAAATTAATTCTTGAACTTGTTTTATTGAATTCTTATATCATGGTCATCATCCTCATGTTTATAAAATGTTGAAAGTCATCTGTGGCCTGTAGTGCATAGATGAACTTGGTATGATTATGACCAGGGATTATTCGGTATAATAATAACCGTAATGTTATAAATGATGTGGTAAAAGTCCTCATTGGCCCGTAGTGCGTTGATGGACAGTTGTTGGCATGATCATGACCATTAATGAATACACGAATATCCTTGGCCGTAGTGCAGGGGTGATTCGATGATGTGGATTATTTTATTAAGCTGAGTCCCAGCGAACACAGTGTTGAAAAACCTTTTAAATCATAAAAGATAGTAGAGTTTATTTTCTACTTGACTCTTTTAATGGATTGCTTGTTTCGCTATAGTTAAACTTGATGTCTATTATATTTTATCAGTTTAACATTGTTGAAGGCTAATGATAATTTATTCTGCATTATCTTAGTCATAATATTTATTACTGGGCTAGTTGAGATCACCCTTTCTTTCACTGTTCTCTTCAGGAAATGAGAACGTAGCTGGGGCAAGTCGGGGAATGGAGTGATGGTCCGAATGATAGTATTAGTTAGTAGTCCTCACTATTCTATGTAATAGTGTGTTAATAAATATAACGAGGACTCCTTTTGAGTATGAATACTCTCTAGAAGATAATATTTGTATTCAAACTCACAGTTTATGTTTTGTCGTATTGTACACGACAGTTGTATTAGTAAGTTGTATTTGTATTCTGTACTATGTATCTGACGACCCAAGATGGGTGATGTATACCTAATTTTGGGGGCGTCACAGTTGGTATCAGAGCTTAGGGATATGATCCCTGGCTAAGATGTGAGAATAGAACTAGGAGGGGAGAGACGGAGAATTCCTTCGCTAGTATGACCTACCTAAGTTTATTTGCATGGTATTTAATTGGTCGGTCATAATATAAGGATAATATATGACATATCAATTAACTTTTATTTTGTGGCAGTATCTAAAAATGGCATCTGAAAATGTTGAGAATAGCAGTGGAGCACAGGCGACTGTTGATTCACCACATATCAATAATCAGGATAATGTGCATCAGGAAGGTGACAATCCTCATGCAAACAACAACACTGACCAGATGATGAATGATGAAATGTTCAGAAACTTTATGCAGTTCATGCAACAGCAGACGAGAGCGGCTCCTGTCCAAAATATAGGTGGAAACACTAAAATCTCTCGGACGGTCACCGCTAAACAGTTTAAGGAGCTGGGACCACCAGAGTTTAAGGGAGAGCCAAAACCACTTATAGCGGAAACATGGATAAAGCAGATTACCAAGATATTTGATGTCTTGGGATGCTCCGAGGAGAAAAAGGTTCCCTTTGCCGCCTTTATGTTGCGAGGAGAGGCAGATTACTGGTGGGAATCGATTAAGCGTACTCAACCTGCCGCACTGAAGATGTCTTGGGAGAAGTTCCAAGAGTTGTTCAATGACAAATACTTTTCCGAAAGTATTCGTCACATGAAGGAGGTGGAGTT
The DNA here is from genome assembly GCA_016801055.1 of Panax notoginseng. Classification (NCBI taxonomy): domain Eukaryota; kingdom Viridiplantae; phylum Streptophyta; class Magnoliopsida; order Apiales; family Araliaceae; genus Panax; species Panax notoginseng. Next base: position 183,966,213 of record CM029012.1, read on the forward strand.
CATCAAATTGGAGCAGAATAATATGACCGTGTCGCAGTATGAGGCTAAATTTGCTGAGTTATCCCGGTTTGCGTCCCACTTGGTGGATAATGAAGAGCGAATGACGCGAATATTTTTGCGAGGTTTGAAACCTGAGGTACGTCAACATCTTATTTCTCATAAACTGTGTTTGTATTCAGATGTTGTGAATAGGGCTCAGTTAGTGGAGTACGATAACGAGTCAACGCAACCAAAAGAGAGCAGTCGACAAAATGATAATACCAGTGAGAACAGTCATCGAAGAGGTGACAACAAGCGTGGAGGGAATCAACAGGCCCGAAATGGTAACCACTTCAGTGGTAATCAGGGCCAAAATAATAAGAATGGTCATTTCAAGAAGAGGAGATTCAACAATGATGGAAAGACGTCAGCACCAGCACCCGTTGTTAAGGAATGAGAACTACCACCTATCATATATTTCAAATGCAGAGGGGAGGGGCACATCAGTCCAAACTGCATGATGCCATCTAAAGCATGTTATAATTGTGGAAGAGAAGGTCATTTAGCTCGATTTTGTCGTTTACCAAAAATAAGTTCAGCCAAAATGGAGACACCAAAGGCCGTCCTAGAAATGTCAAAACCGGTAGTGCAAGGGAGAGCGTTTGTTGTGACCTCCCAGAAAGCAAGAAACCCGAATGAGGTCATCACGGGTAAGCTTATCATAAACTCTAACGAAGTCTATACTTTATTTGATACCGGTTCTACCCATTCTTTTATTTCTCCTACTTGCGCTCATCGATTAAATTTGATTCCGGAGAAATTAGACTTTGACTTATCTGTTGAAACTCCATTGGGAGAAACCTTCATTACATCCATGATTTATAAGTCTTGTTTGGTTCAAGTTGGTACCCACACATTACCTGTCGATCTGATTTCATTAAAAATACTTGCATTTGACGTGATTCTAGGGATTGATTGGTTAACTACTCATCATGCAAAAATTGATTGTTTTCGTAAGGTTGTTAGCTTTCATATTCCTAATCGACCTATTATGCGAATTCAAGCAACCAAACCATTAAAATCAATCGCTGTCATCTCAAGCCATAAAGCTATTCGTTTATTGAAAAACGGATGTCAAGCTTTCTTAGCTCATGTCACGGATCTAAATAAAAATACGTCAATTTTGAATGATATTTCTATTGTTAATAAATTTTCTGATGTATTCCCTGAAGAACTTCCTGGCCTACCCCCAGAGCGTGAAATTGAATTTTGTATCGACCTTGAACCCGGTACAAAACCCATTTCCAAAGCCCCATATCGAATGGCTCCTATTGAACTTCAGGAGTTAAAGATACAACTGCAGGAATTGTTAGACATTGGCTTTATTCGTCCTAGTACTTCTCCTTGGGGTGCTCCTGTTCTATTCGTGAAGAAGAAAGATGGAAGTATGCGACTTTGTATTGATTATCGAGAGTTGAATCATGTCACCATCAAAAATAGGTACCCATTGCCACGTATTGATGACCTGTTTGACCAGTTGCAAGGAGCACAATTCTTTTCAAAGATCGATCTTTGTTCTGGATATCATCAGCTGAAGGTTAGAACGGAGGATATTCCAAAGACGGCTTTCAGAACTCGGTACGGGCATTATGAATTCCTAGTCATGTCCTTTGGATTGACTAATGCTCATGCTGCCTTCATGGATATGATGAACCGGGTATTCAAGGAATATTTGGATCACTTTGTGGTCGTCTTTATTGATGACATCCTTATTTATTCCAAAAGCCGTGAAGATCATGAGCAACACTTGAGGCTGGTACTCCAAAAGCTTCGTGAATACAAGCTTTATGCCAAGTTGAAGAAATGCGAGTTCTGGTTGGAGGAGGTAGCATTCCTTGGGCACGTAGTATCAAGTCGTGGAATATCAGTTGACCCGGCAAAGATTGAAGCTATTCAAAGCTGGGAGCAACTTAAATCAGTGACCAAAGTACGTAGCTTTCTTGGTTTAGCTGGTTATTATCGGAGATTCGTGGAAGGATTTTCTCGAATCGCTACTCCATTAACTCAGCTGACTCGGAAAGATACAAAGTTCGGTTGGAGCGAAGAATGTGAGCAGAGTTTTCAAGAACTCAATAGGAGACTCATTTTAGCACATGTTCTAACAATACCATCTGGCTCGGAGGGATTTGTCATCTACAGTGATGCTTCGAGCAAAGGGTTGGGATGCGTTCTCATGCAACATGGAAAAGTCATAACCTATGCATCAAGACAACTCAAGGAATATGAGAGGAATTATCCTACTCATGATCTAGAGTTGGCAGCTGTTGTCTTTGCACTTAAAATTTGGAGGCATTACTTGTATGGGGAGAAGGTGGAGATCTTTACGGATCATAAAAGCCTTAAATATTTCTTCACTCAAAAGGAACTCAACATGCGACAACGACGTTGGCTTGAACTGTTGAAAGATTATGATCATACCATTCAATACCATCCTGGAAAAGCGAACGTGGTAGCTGACGCATTGAGTAGAAGATCATATGCAAGTACGAGTGCGATATTGTCAACACAAAAGCCCATTTTGTGTGATTTGCAAAGGATGAAGATAGAGTTAAAGACTCCAGGGACCCCTGTGATGATGGCAAATATACGAGTAGAACCGACTTTAATCGATAAAGTTAAAGTTGCTCAAGCTACAGACCTGGAGCTGATGCGTATGAGGAAGAAAGTGTAAGAAGGTGCTATGCCGGAAGCAAGAATCGATGAAGAAGGAATACTTCGAGTCAACTCCAGACTTTGTGTTCCTAACAACCCTGATTTAAAGTATGAAATCATGATGGAGGCGCACAACACACCGTTTGCAATCCATCGTGAAAGTACCAAAATGTATCATGATCTTCGTCATACATTTTGGTGGAGCAATATGAAGAGAGAGATGGCGTTGTTTATCTCAAGGTGTCTAACTTGTCAACGAGTCAAAGCGGAGCATCAAGTACCAAAAGGTCCATTGCAACCACTTGAAATTCCAGAATGGAAGTGGGAGCACATTACCATGGATTTCGTTACCGGTCTTCCTAGGATTTCTCAAGGTATTGATGCGATTTGGGTCATTGTTGATAAATTGACCAAGTCTGCTCATTTCTTACCGATACAAGAAACTTATACACTTGAACGTCTTGCTCGTATGTACATAAACGAGATTGTAAGACTGCATGGTATGCCAGTATCCATAGTTTCTGATCAAGACCCAAGATTCACTTCACGATTTTGGGTTAGTTTACAAAAAGCTATGGGCACAGATTTACGATTTAGTTCGGCATATCATCCTCAGACGGACGGACAATCAGAGAGGACTATTCAAACTCTAGAAGATTTATTAAGACTCTGTGTCTTTGACTTCAAGGGAAGTTGGGACAAGTTTTTACCATTGGTGGAGTTTTCCTACAACAACAGTTATCAAGCAAGTATTGGCATGGCTCCATTCGAAGCATTATATGGAAGAAAATGTCGTTCTCCAGTATGCTGGGACGAGGTGGGTGAAGCAACGCTGTTGGGACCGGAGTTGGTACGTATGACTACAGAAAAGATTCAAACGATCCGACAACGTATAAAAACCTCACAAGATCGGCAAAAGAGTTATGCTGATCTTCATCGAAAGGACGCGAAATTTGATGTAGGAGATCATGTGTTCTTACGTGTTGCTCCATGGAAAGAAGTTACGAGATTTGGAAAAAGAGAAAAGCTCAATCCTCGATTCATCAGTCCATTTTTAATCCTCGATCGAGTAGGAACTGTGGCATATAGACTCACTTTACCGCCAAGTATGTCTCGTGTTCATAATATTTTTCACATATCCATGTTACGTAAATATGTGGAAGACCCGAACCACATTATTGAGTTAGAACCGGACGAAATAGCGGAGGATTTGACGTATGAAGAAGTTCCTGTTCAAATCTTGGATAAGAAGGAACATATTCTACGCTCCAAGGTTATACCTCAAGTCAAAGTTTTGTGGAGAAACCACGATGTTGAGGAAATGACTTGGGAGTTAGAATCTGAAATGAAATCAAGGTATCCTTACCTCTTCGACATACCAGGTACGTACCCTAATTTCGAGGGCGAAATTTCATAAGAAGGGGAGGTTGTAAGACCCCAACTTTTATAAATAAAGATGAATTTTCTATAAATATCATTTTTGAATATTATGGAGTTAATTTGATATAATGTTATAGTTGTGGGTAATATTTATAAATTTTGCAAAGTACGCAAGTTGTTATATAATATTCGATTGGTCGGGGAATATTCGTTTTAACAGGGAATAATCGTACAACGACACAATCATTGGTGGACCCCACAACGGAATTATTGTCGGATTGAGAAAACGACAAAAATATTTTATTAAAAATAACGGCGGAAGTTTTACCATTGTTACTGTTGAACTACTCGGTAGTAAAAGTACAGTAATACGTGTGGTTGCATAGTAGCACACGGTATTGATTATTAATCCTTAAGTGAGAAGTCACTCAGTTTGATTCATTATTGTCAGTTAATAATATGAATTATTTAGTGATAATGACGTTTTGTTTTATTCGTATTATTAACGTAATAAAACAGAAACATCTTTTTATATAAAACAAAATACTTTATTAAAGTTATTCTATAAATAGAATATATTATATTTTATTTAAAAGATTTTTCTTTAAATATGGACCGTCAGATTAAAGTAATCAATCTGGACCGTTCATGGATTAGTTACTATGCATTCTATTTTTCTATAAATAGCAGCTCATTCCTTCATTATTTCTTACGAATTCACTGAACTCTAGAGAGAGAAACTATAGAGAGAAACTATAGAGAGAGAGAAGAAGAGTATTCTGCTACTTAACTACTTCCTTATTTCAGCTCTTCTTTAAAACGGTAAGGGGTGTTATTCTTTCTTATTCATGAAGAGAACTGTTGTTATTCCATTTCTTATTATTCTGTTGGAATAACCTGTATACGCGGTCTACCCTATACTTGGTGACATTCTTCTATTATTCTGTTGGAACATCATGTCTGTGTGTTTTACACCGGACCTGGTTCCGTTTTTATTATTATTTTGTTGGAACATCCTGTCTGTGTGTTTTACACCGGACCTGGTTCCATTTTTATTATTATATATTCTGTTGGAACATCCTGTCTGTGTGCTTTACACCGGACCTGGTTCCGTATTGTTATTATTCTGTTGGAACATCCTGTCTGTGTGTTTTACACCGGACCTGGTTCCGTTTTTATTATTATTTTGTTGGAACATCCTGTCTGTGCGTTTACGCCGGACCTGGTTCCATTATTTATTATTCTGTTGGAATAACCTGTCTGTGCGGTCTATCGCATGCCGGGTGATTTCTTTTGTTATTCTATTCTTTATTATACTTAGTTGGTTAAGTTTTGACTTCTATACTGCATGAAATTAGTGGAATATCCTTGATAATTGCGGTTCATCCAGTATCTTTTCATGAAAATATTCTTCTAAGTATTCTTGAATTTTACTCCACAAAGCAGTATCATGTTGACAATTTGGACGTTGTTAATTCTTGGATAAATTAATTCTTGAACTTGTTTTATTGAATTCTTATATCATGGTCATCATCCTCATGTTTATAAAATGTTGAAAGTCATCTGTGGCCTGTAGTGCATAGATGAACTTGGTATGATTATGACCAGGGATTATTCGGTATAATCATGACCGTAATGTTACAAATGATGTGGTAAAAGTCCTCATTGGCCCGTAGTGCGTTGATGGACAGTTGTTGGCATGATCATGACCATTAATGAATACACGAATATCCTAGGCCGTAGTGCAGGGGTGATTCGATGATGTGGATTATTTTATTAAACTGAGTCCCAGCGAACACAGTGTTGAAAAACCTTTTAAATCATAAAAGATAGTAGAGTTTATTTTCTACTTGACTCTTTTAATGGATTGCTTGTTTCGCTACAGTTAAACTTGATGTCTATTATATTTTATCAGTTTAACATTGTTGAAGGCTAATGATAATTTATTCTTCATTATCTTAGTCATAATATTTCTTACTGGACTAGTTGAGCTCACCCTTTCTTTCACTGTTCTCTTCAGGAAATGAGAACGTAGCTAGGACAAGTCGGGGAACAGAGTGATGGTCCGAATGATAGTATTAGTTAGTAGTCCTCACTATTCTATGTAATAGTGTGTTAATAAATGTAATGAGGACTCCTTTTGAGTATGAATACTCTCTAGAAGATAATATTTGTATTCAAACTCACAGTTTATGTTTTGTCGTATTGTACACGACAGTTGTATTAGTAAGTTGTATTTGTATTCTGTACTATGTATCTGACGACCCAAGATGGGTGATGTATACCTAATTTTGGCGGCGTCACAATCATCTGGTCCATCACTCCGTTCCCTGACTCGTCCCTGCTATATTCTTATTTCCTGAAGAGAACAGTGAAAGAAAGGGTGAGCTCAACTGGCCCAGTAAGAAATATTATGACTAAGATAATGCAAAATAAATTATCATTAACCTTCAACAGTGTTAAACTGATAAAATATAACGAACATCAAGTTTAACTGCAGCGAAACAAGCAATCCATTAAAAGAGTCAATTAGAGAATAAAATCTACTATCTTCTATGATTTAAAAGGTTTTTCAACACTGTTATCGCTGGGACTCAGCTTAACAAAATAATCCACATCATTGAATCATCCCTGCACTACGGCCAAGGATATTCTTTAGTATCACGACCACAATTATCCATGCACTACGGACCAAGAATATTTTTGTATTCATTAATGGTCATGATCATGCCAACAACTGTCCATCAATGCACTACGAACCAATGAGGACTTTTACCACATCATTTGTAATATTACGGTCATGATTATACTGAATGATCCCTGGTCATAATTATACCAAGTCCATCTATGCACTACAGGTCACAGATGACTTTCAACATTTTATAAACATGAGGATGATGACAATGCTATAAGAATTCAATAAAACAAGTTCAAGAATTAATTTATCCAAGAATTAACAACGTCCAAATTGTCAATATGATACTGCTTTGTGGAGTAAAATTCAAGAATTTCTAGAAGAATATTTCCATGAAAAGATACTAGCTGAAGCGCAAATATCAAAGATATTTCAATAATTTCATGGAGTATAGAAGTCAAAACTTTAACCAACTGAGTATAATAAAAAATGGAATAACAAAAGAAATCACCATGCATGCAATAGACCACACAGACAGGTTATTCCAACAGAATAATGATAAAGACGGAACCAGGTCCGGTGTAAAACACACAGACAGGATGTTCCAACAGAATAATAATAAAGACGGAACCAGGTCCGGTGTAAAACACATAGACAGGATGTTCCAACAGAATAATAATAAAGACGGAACCAGGTCCGGTGTAAAACACACAGACAGGATGTTCCAACAAAATAATAGAAGAATGTCACCAAGTATAGGGTAGACCGCGTATACAGGTTATTCCAACAGAATAATAAAAAATAGAATAACAACAGTTCTCTTCATGAATAAGAAAGAATAACACCCCTTACCGTTTTAAAGAAGAACTGAAATAAGGAAGTAGTTAAGTAGCAGAATACTTTTCCTCTCTCTCTATAGTTTCTCTCTCTAGAGTTCAGTGAATTCGTAAGAAATAATGAAGGAATGAGCTGCTATTTATAGAAAAATAGAATGCATAGTAACTAATCCATGAACGGTCCAGATTGATTACTTTAATCTGACGGTCCATATTTAAAGAAAAATCTTTTAAATAAAATATAATATATTCTATTTATAGAATAACTTTAATAAAGTATTCTGTTTTATATAAAAAGATGTTTCTGTTTTATTACGTTAATAATACAAATAAAACAAAACTTCATTATCGCTAAATAATTCATATTATTAACTGACAATAATTGAATCAAACTGAGTGACTTCTCACATAAGCATTAATAATCAATATCGTGTGCTACTATGCAACCACACGTATTACTGTACTTTTACTACCGAGTAGTTCAACAGTATCAATGGTAAAACTTTCGCCGTTATTTTTAATAAAATATTTTTGTCGTTTTCTCAATCCGACAATAATTCCGTTGTGGGGTCCACCAATGATTGTGCCGTTGTACGAATATTTCCTATTAAAACGAATATTCCCCGACCAATCAAATATTATATAACAACTTGCGTACTTTGTAAAATTTATAAATATTACCCACAACTATAACATTATATCAAATTAACTCCATAATATTCAAAAATGATATTTATAGAAAATTCATCTTTATTTATAAAAGTTGGGGTCTTACAATAATACTAATTGAATCATACAACTGCTAAATTTCTTATGTTTATTCTTATATTTTAAAAACAATAACACTTTAATATTAAGTAAGAAAAAATGTTTGAGAAATTATATTATTAAATATTTTTAATATTTTAAGACATTAATATTTAAAAAAATGTTAAAGTATATTACTATAAAATATATTTATTAAAGTTGTAATAATTTTATGGAATTCATTTATTTCAATTTTACGTCTTTTTCCCTCAAATTTGTTAGGTTACGAACACGTCCTAAAGAACTTTACAATAAAAGCACACACCTGGAGTGAATTCCTAATTGATTTTTAATTTTTATTGTTGGACCATGATACTTTATGCCTTTGGGCTCGGTCGAAAGGGCTCCTCTTTTATACCATGATACTTTACACGTCGGACTGGACCAACTGAGCCCATTCCTTGGGTTATATTTATTATGTCTTAAATGTATTGGGCCTCTGATTTGGGCTAATCCATTAGACAAATAATATCTAAATACCAACTTTGACCGGTAATGATTACAAAGATAACAGTTGACTGTTATCTCTGCCATGCAATAATGTGGATGAGATCTAATCGGCCGGCGGTGGCAAACAGAGATGGGATGGAGCAGGTGAGCTGTTAATATTCGGCTGAGATGACCAAGAGTGGGGGACTGTGTCATACGATAGTTGGTGGCATGAAAAATCGGGTAGAGAGTATATCTTAGCAAGGAATACACAATCTAAAGGTAATTGGATTACTTTTTCTCTCAAGCACTAGATATTTTATCATCCATTGTTAACCTTGTGATCGCCGGTACTGACTCTCACGCCGGAGCTATCCCCCGACGGTCAAGCCGTCAAGCTTTTGGTGATTGTCGTGTTTACTATGTAGGATTGAGACGCGTCTTACGTGATTGGAACGAGAGGAAAGATCTTGGCGTTAACATTCATATTTTACAAAATTAGAAAAATATGAAAATAAATTTATATTTTATAATAAAGTTTATATGACGCTTTCAAAACAGGTATACATCACCCATCTTGAGTCGCCAGATACATGAAACATAAATTCAAATACAACTTAATTATACAACAGTCGTGTAAAATACGACAAAACATAGCTGAATGTTTAAACAAGAATGTTGTCATCTAGACAATATCCACACTCAATGGTGTCCTCATTACAATTATTATCATATTATTCCGTAGAATAGTGAGGACTACTAAAGCCATTTATTCTGGACCATCACTCCATTTCCCGACTCGTCCTAGCTATATTCTCATTTCCTGAAGAAAACAATGAAAAAAAGGGTGAGCTCAACAAGCCCAGTAAAAAATATTATGACTAAGATAATGCAGAATAAATTATTCTTAGCCTTCAACAGTATAACAACTGATAGAATATAATAGACAACAAGTTTTAGTTCAACAACTGCAGCGAAAATAAGCAATTCATTAGAAAAGTCAAGTAAAGCATAAAATTTGTTATCTTCTATTATTTAAAAAGTTTTTCATCAACTTTATCGCTAAGACTCAGCTTAATAGATAAAATCAAATCATCCCTGCACCACGGCCAAGGATATTCATTTAATCATCAATGGTCATGATTATGCTGAATAATCCCTGGTCATAATCATACCAACAACTGTCCATCAATGAACTACAGACTAATGAGGACTTTCACCACATCATTCGTCACATTACGGTCATGATTATACCGAATAATCCATGGTCATAATCATACCAAGTCCATATCTGCACGTAAGCCAGAGATGACTTTCATCACAATATAAGCATCAGGATGATGACAATTACACAATAATTCAATAAAACAAGTTCAAGGATAAATTTTAAAGATTTATAATTTAATTTATCCAGAAATCAATAACGTCCAAATTGTCAACATGATACTGTTTTATTGAGTAAAATTCAAGAATAATATTCATGTACCAAAAAATAATTTGGACATAAAAGAAATATATTTTTCGGGCAAATAGTACCCCGTGAATAGTAACTCGTGAATAGTACCCCGATACGAAAAGTGTCCCGAATACCTGAGTGAATGATACTAGAGTAAATAGTAACTGGATGAATAGTAACCCATGAATAGTAACTCGTAAATAAAATACCAAATAAAATGATATTTCATAACGATTACAAAAGAAATGATATCTCATACGAGTATAATAGAATATACAAAATTACAAATGGATTTTCATCTGTCGTGCGGTAATCCACGTAGACAGATCATTTTCACAATTTAATAAGGAATGAATACGAAGGATCATTCACCATGCATGCGGTAATCCACATAGACATGTTATTCCAACAAAATAATAAAGAATGGAATAACAGAAGAATTCACCATGCATGTTATAGACCTTACAGACAGGTTATTCCAACAGAATAATAAGTAATGGAACCAGGTCATGCGTAATCCGCATATACAGGATATTCCAATAGAATAATAAAGAATGGAACCAGGTCATGCGTAATATGCACAGACAGGATATTCTAACAGAATAATAAAGAATGGAACCAGGTCATGCGTAATTCGCACAGACAGAATATTCCAACAGAATAATAAAGAATGGAATAACAAAAGAATTTTACCATGTATGCGGTACTTCGTATAGACAGGTTATTCCAACATAATAATAAAGAATGGAATAACAAAAGAATTTTACCATGTATGCGGTACTTCGCATAGACAGGTTATTCTAACATAATAATAAAGAATGGAATAACAACCATTACGAGTATTAAAAGAAAAGAACTCTCTTCATGAATACGAAGGAATAATACCCCTTACCTCAGAAGAAAATTGGATACTGGAATAGTGAGGTAGCAGACTTCTCTTCTTCTTTCTCTCTATAATAATTGCTCTATAGCTTTAGTGAATTTGTGAGAAATGAAGGAAGAATGAACTTCTATTTATAGAAAAATATAGCTTCGATAATTGCACATTTTGGGCCTCGAAATATTACAGTATAATACCCTCCTCTTGCTCTTCATTTTTAATTTAGCCCTGCAAGTATTATCAAACTCGCACCACTTTTCCTAATAGTAAATCATGTGAATTAATAGTTCATTCATGTGACTCAATAGTATAATCATGTGAAAAAACTAATTACAGTATAATACCTCCATCTATACCTCTATTTTTAACTTAGTCATGCAAGTATTATCAATCTTGCATCAACTCCCCTAATAGTACAAGAATGTGAATCAATAGTACACACATGTGAACAAATAGTTATAAGCATGTGAAATAATAGCAATTAATTACTCATTTATCTGGTTAATTACCCGATTGGTCAATATAATCTCCATACATTAATTATTATCGAAATAAATGTCGATTTTCACTAACACTAATAATTTCAACACAATAGAACTATCTATTTCATCTTTAATCAACACGAACTTATTCATCATTAATATTATAACTCACAATATTTAACAACCAGGTCGTTCCCAGGAAAGAGGGGACTTTCCGATAAGGATTTCTCCCTATTGGCGCGCAATTAGATTATTTAACCTCTTCTTGACATAACTTCTAGACATTGTCAATATTACAAATAATAATATGAATAACTTTGTTGTCTCAATTATTGATTTAATATTATAACATATTATACAGATGATACTGTGATAATAATTGAATCAATAATATGAGAGATACGATGCAGTAATTACTGTAGCAATAATTGAGTATAACTGAGTGACTTATCACGTAAGCATCAATAATCAATACCGTGTGTTACTATGCAACCATGCGTATTTATGTACTTTTACTACCGCGCGAGTAGTTCAACAGTTTTAACGGTAACACTTTTGCCGTTATTTTTATAAAATGATAATTCTGTTGTTTTCTAACTACGACAATACTTCCGTTGTAGGGTCCACCAATGATTGTGCCGTCGTACGAATATTTTATGTTAAAACGAATATTCTCCAACCAATCGAATATTATAACAACTTGCATACTTTGCATACAGCTCGAGCCAACGTCTTTGGCGCATAATACGTTCGTTCTAGGTGAAAAAATATTTAAGGGTTTTAGAAATGAGTTTTGTACTGGGGTTGTGACACCCCCAAAATAGGTATACAACACCCATTCTGAGTCGCCAAATACATGGTACAGAAAACAAACTACAACTTCAATAATACAATTGTCGTGCAAAATACGACAACACATACTGTGAGTTTAAATACAAATATTGTCTTCTAGACAATATCCACACTCAAATAAGTCCTCGTTACAATTATTCAAACACTATTTTACAGAAATAGTGAGGACTGCTAAAACATCTTTCTAGAACCATCACTCCGTACCCCGACTAGTTCCTGCTATGTTCTCACCTCCTGAGAAGAAAAATGGAACAAAAAGGAAAAGGGTGAGCTCAACTAGCCCAGTAAAGAATATTATGACTAAGATAATATACAAACAAATTATCGTTAGTCTTCAACAGGGAAAAATCTGATAGAATATAATCGACAACAAGTTTTAGATCAACAACTGCAGCGGAAACAGCAAACCATTAGAAGAGTCAAGTAGAGAAAGAATTCTACTATCTTCTAAGATTTAAAAGTCCATCATCAATATTTTATCCCTGTAACATCAATTAATAATCATCTTTATCCAAATATTCATCTTTGCACTACAGGCCAAAGATATTCATTTGTATCACCTGTCGGTCATGTTCACCTCAACACCTGTTCATCTTTGCACTACAGGCCAAAGATATTCATCAAGTAATCATACATCTTTGCACTACAGGCCAAAGATATTCAGTAATATCATCATTTAGGACTGAGGATGATGAAAAATATCTTAAAGAGAACGAATCCAGTGAGACAGAAGGACAAATAGTAGGGATTCGTATAACAGTTTATCCAAGATCAATAATACTTCATAATAATAAATTGTGAAGCAGAATTCAAAAATAAAGATCAAAACATGGATACAATCAAAGATAGTAACCATAATAGACATCTTGGGACAAAAAGGAAAAATTTTATTTTTCGGTGAATAGTGCCGTATTCGTGAATAGTACCGTATACGTGAATAGTGCCGTATACGTAAATAGTAATCCCGACACAAAAAGTTCTAAATTTGATAAAAACTCATATCAATATTTCAGCATAATGATATTGAAGAAAATAATATCATTAAGAAGAAAATAATATCCCTTACCTCAAAATACTAGTACTTCTAGTCGGAATACCGGTATAAGGCTGAAAGAAACTTGCTCTGATGAATAGAAACTCTCAAAGTATCTAAATACTCACAAAATACACTCAATAATCTAGAGAGAGAAAGAGAGAAAACTTGTTTCTGGTGTGATTTTCAATTTAACTTAGCCCTCTATTTATAGGAAAATTTTGGTAGGTTTGACCTGCAACCTGATGGCTTTACCTGCTACTATTCCCACCCACCACATTTGAAATATAATTCAGCACATTTCTTCACCAACCACAAGTGGGGCCCACCAATTCTAGAATTTTCCATCAAAATGATAAACTCCGAAAATTCAACAATTTCTGAACCAGTCATCTTGTAAAATTCATAATAAATCATACGTTCATTTTTAACGGTTCAAAATTTGTGGACATATACTCAACTTATATATGTATAACATATCCAAAAATTACCACGATCCAACGGTCGGATTAAAAATTATAACCCCCGCAAAATATTTCAAAAACCCTGATTTTTAATACCTCCATTCCGATAAAAATACGGATAAAAATCTCAACATTAACTCCTTCATTTTTAACCACAAAAATATATTCCTCATTTATATCCACATAAAATAAATATTTTCTTATCATATGAATCAATAATTAATTATTCACAAATAATATTACAGAATCACATTTATGACAACCAGGCCGTTCCCAGGAAAGAGGGGGCTTTCCAATAAGGATTTCTCCTTACTGGCGCGCAATTAGATGACCAAACCTCTCCTTAGACAGAACTTTCTAGACATTGCCAATAATGTTATCTAATAATATTATTCAAATAATATGAATTATTGATCTGATAATGGGAAATACTGTGCAGCAACAATTATTGAAACAACAATAATATAAAATATCAACGCAGCAATTATTGAATCAATAAAATAAAATATTGAATAATAACTACTGTAACAATTATTGAGTAGTGCCTTCTTACGTAAGAATCAATAATTGGTGCAATACCGTGTGCTACTATATTTTAACCACCGGGTATTCCAACAGTATTAACGGTAACAACTACGCCGTTATTTATAAACAACTTATACTTGTCGTTTTCTTCATCCAATCGCTTTCCGTTATGGGGCCCACACAAGGCTGCGCCGTCGTACGAATATTCCCCGACAGCAAGAATATTCCACGACCAAACGAATATTCCCCGACAAAATGAATATTTTATAACCACTTGCTTATTTTGCAAAATTTGCACATTTCACCCATAACCAAAGTATTATATCAAATTAACCCCTTATTATTCACAATAATATTTAGAGAAAATTTGATTTTATTCATTAATAAGTTGGGGTCTTACAACCTCCCCTCCTTATGAAATTTCGTCCTCGAAATTGACGTACGTACCTGATGTTTCAAAAAGGTGAGGATACCTCGCTTTCATTTCTGATTCCAACTCCCAGGTCATTTCTTCAATAGCATGGTTTCTCCACAAAACCTTAACTTGTGGTATAACCTTCGTGCGTAGGACATGCTCTTTCCTATCCAAGATCTTAACAGGTACCTCCTCGTACGTTAAATCTTCAGCTATCTCGTCTGGTTCTAACTCAATAATGTGGTTCGGGTCTTTAACATATTTACGAAGCATAGATATGTGAAAAACATTATGAACACGAGACATGCTTGGAGGTAATGCGAGTCTATATGCCACATTTCCTATTCGCTCAAGAATCTCAAATGGACCAACAAATCTTGGATTGAGCTTTCCTCTCTTCCCAAATCTTGTAACTCCCTTCCATGGTGCAACACGTAACAATACATGATCCCCAATATTAAATTCCACGTCCTTCCGATGAAGATCCGCATAACTCTTTTGTCGATCCTGTGCCGTTTGTATACGTTGTCGAATCGTTTGGATCTTCTCTGTAGTAATGCGTACCAATTCTGGTCCCAACAATGTTGCTTCACCCACCTCGTCCCAGCATACTGGAGAACGACATTTTCTTCCATACAACGCCTCAAATGGAGCCATACCTATGCTCGCCTGATAACTGTTGTTGTAGGAGAATTCCACCAATGGTAGGTACTTATCCCAACTCCCTTTGAGATCTAAGACACAAAGTCTTAATAGATCTTCAAGAGTTTGAATAGTCCTCTCTGATTGTCCGTCCGTTTGAGGATGGTATGCTGAACTGAATCGTAAATCCGTGCCCATAGCTTTCTGCAAGCTAACCCAAAATCGTGAAGTGAATCTTGGGTCACGATCCGAAACTATGGATACTGGCATGCCATGCAATCTCACAATCTCGTTCACGTACATACTAGCAAGACGTTCAAGGGAATAAGTCTCACGTATCGGCAAGAAATGAGCGGACTTGGTTAATCTATCAACAATAACCCAAATCGCATCTATGCCTTGAGAAACCTTGGGAAGACCCGTAACAAAATCCATAGTAATGTGTTCCCACTTCCATTTCGGAATCTCAAGTGGTTGCAATGGACCCTTTGGTACTTGATGCTCCGCTTTTACACGTTGACAAGTTAAACATCTCGAGATAAACTCCGCGATCTCTCTTTTCATATTGCTCCACCAAAATGTATGTCGAAGATCGTGATACATTTTGGTACTCCCAGGATGGATTGCAAACGGTGTGTTGTGTGCCTCCATCATTATTCTATGCTTCAAGTCAAAATCGTTAGGAACACAAAGTCTGGAGTTGACTCGAAGTATTCCTTCTTCATCGATTCTTGCTTCTGGAATAGCACCTTCTTGCACTTTCTTCTTCATACGCATCAGCTCCATGTCCGTAGCTTGAGCAGCTTTAACTTTATCGATTAAAGTCGGTTCTACTCGTATATTTGATATCATCATGTGGGTACTTGGAGCCTTCATCTCTATCTCCATCCTTTGCAAGTCATACAAAATGGGCCTTTGTGTTAAAAACATTGCACTCGTACCCGCATATGATCTTCTACTCAATGCGTCAGCTACTACGTTTGCTTTTCCAGGATGGTATTGGATGGTATGATCGTAATCTTTCAACAGCTCAAGCCAACGTCGTTGCCGCATGTTGAGTTCCTTTTGGGTGAAGAAATATTTGAGGCTTTTATGATCTGTATAGATCTCCACTTTCTCCCCATACAGGTAGTGTCTCCAGATCTTCAACGCAAAAACGACTGCTGCCAACTCCAAATCATGAGTAGGATAATTCCTCTCATATTCTTTGAGTTGTCGTGAGGCATAGGCTATGACTTTCCCATGTTGCATGAGAACACATCCTAACCCTTTGCCTGAAGCATCGCTGTAGATAACAAATCCATCCGAACCAGATGGTATTGTCAAAACAGGTGCCGAAATGAGTCTCCTCTTGAGTTCTTGGAAACTCTTCTCGCATTCCTCACTCCATACGAATTTTGTATCTTAGCTGAGTTAACGGAGTAGCGATTCGAGAAAATCCTTCCACAAATCTCCGATAATAACCAGCTAAGCCCAGAAAGCTACGTACTTCGGTTACCGACTTCGGTTGCTCCCAACTTTGTATGACTTCAATCTTCGCCGGGTCGACAGATACTCCATGTTTTGACACCACGTGCCCAAGGAATGCTACTTCCTCAAGCCAGAACTCGCATTTCTTCAGTTTAGCATATAGCTTGTTTTCACGAAGCCTTTGCAATACCAGCTTCAAATGGTGCTCATGATCTTCACGGCTTTTGGAATAGATGAGGATGTCATCAATAAAGACAACAACGAACTGATCCAAATATTCTTTGAATACACGGTTCATCATATCCATGAAGGCAGCAGGAATTCATAATCCAAAAGAGTTCTAAGAATTCATAATGCCCGTACCGAGTTCTGAAGGCAGTCTTTGGAATATCCTCAGTTTTAATCTTCAGCTGATGATATCCAGAACGAAGATCGATCTTTGAAAAGAATTGTGCTCCTTGCAACTGGTCAAACAGGTCATCAATGCGAGGTAGCGGATACCTATTCTTGATAGTGACATGATTCAATTCTCGATAGTCGATACAAAGTCGCATACTCCCGTCTTTCTTCTTTACGAATAAAACAGGAGCACCCCAAGGAGATGTACTAGGACGAATAAAACCGATGTCCAACAACTCCTGTAGTTGGACTTTTAACTCCTGAAGTTCAATAGGAGCCATTCGATATGGGGTTTTAGAAATGGGCTTTGTACCGGGTTCAAGGTCAATAAAGAATTCAACTTCACGTTCTGGGGGTAGACCAGGAAGTTCTTCAGGAAATACATCGGGAAATTCTCTAACAATAGAAATATTATTCAAATCTGACTTGTCTTTGTTCAAATCCATAACATGGGCTAAGAAAGCTTGACATCCGTTTTTCAATAAACGAATAGCTTTGTGGCTTGATATGACAGTGACTGATTTTAGTGGTTTAGTAGTTTGAATTCGTATAACAGGTTGGTTAGGAATATGAAAACTAACAACCTTACGAAAACAATCAATTTTAGCATGATGAGTGGTTAACCAATCAATTCCTAAAATCACATCAAAAGCAAGTATCTTTAAAGAGATAAGATCAACAGGTAATGTGATAGTGCCAACTTGGATCATGCAAGATTTATAAACTGTAGATGTAACGAAGGTTTCACCCAACGGAGTTTCAACAGATAAGTTAAAGTCCAATTTCTCCGGAGTCAAGTTTAAACGTTGAGCACAAGCAGGAGAGATAAAAGAATGGGTAGAACCGGTATCTAGTAAAGTATAAACTTCGCAAGAATTCAAGATTAGCTTACCCGTGATCACCTCGTTCGGGTTTCTCGCGTTTTGGCCAGTAACGACAAACGCCCTTCCAGGAACCGCTGATTTCGACTTATCCGGGATAACTTTTGGAGTCACCATCCCCGCTGAACTTGGTTTTGCTACAGAACACTCTCGAGCTATATGACCTTCCTTTCCACAGTTATAACATACCTTGGATTGTTGTGGGCAGTTTGGGCTGATATGTCCCTCTTTCCCACATTTGTAACATACGACCGGTGGTCGTTCTCCTCCCCTAGAAACAGTTGATGTTTGTGCTGACGTCTTCACGTTATCATTGTTGTACCTTCTCTTCTTGAAATCTCCTCCCGACTCGCTCCTTCTATTATCACGACCACGATTACCACCAGAGTGGTTACCGCTTTTGTCCGAATGTTTTCCTCCCTGCTGGTTTTCATTGCTTCGATGACTGCCGCCACCGGTATGACCCTGGTTGTGGTCCCTCGGTTGCACATACTCATTATCTCGCTCTAATAATTGAGCCCTGTTTACAACATCTGAATATAAAGAAAATTTATGAGAGATAAGATATTGCCGAATCTCGGGTTTTAGACCTCTCAGAAACATCCTTGTCATTCGTTCCTCATTTTCGACCAAATGAGGTGCAAACCTGGATAACTCTGCAAACTTCGCCTCGTACTGGGACACCGTCATGTTGTTTTGTTCCAGTCTAATAAACTCAACCTCCTTCATATGACGAATACTTTCAGGAAAGTACTTGTCATTGAACAGTTTTTGAAATGTTTCCCAGGACATGTTGAGTGCGTCAGGCTGGGTACGCTTCACAGACTCCCACCAGTAGTCTGCCTCACCGCGGAACATAAATGTGGCGAATGGAACCTTCTGTTCCTCCGTGCATCCCAAGACATCAAATATCTTGGTAATTTGCTTGACCCACGTTTCCGCCATGATCGGATCCGGCTTTCCCTTAAATTCTGGTGGTCCCAATTCTTTGAACTGCTTAGCTGTGACAAACCGCGCGTTGTTATCATTTCCACCCGTATTCTGCACACGAGTCTCCCTCGTCTGATTTTGCATGAACTGCAAAAAGCTCCTAAACATTCCATCATTCATCGTTTGCTCGGTAACGTTGTTTACAGGAGGAATATTGCCTTCCTGTTGCACGTTCCCCTGGGTAGTGATCAAAGGTGTCTCCACGGTCTGATTTACTCCATTATTAACGTTCTCAGCTGCCATTCTTAAATACTGCCATAAAACAAGGGTTAATAGTCATGTCATATATTATCCCTATACTCTGACCGACCAAATAAACACCAAATAAACTTAGTCAGGTCATACTAGCGAAGGAATTCCCCGTCTCTCCCCTCCTAGTTCTTGTCTCACATCTCAGCCAGGGATCATATCCCTAAGCTCTGATACCAACTGTGACGCCCCCAAAATAGGTATACAACACCCATTCTGAGTCGCCAAATACATGGTACAGAAAGCAAACTACAACTTCAATAATACAATTGTCGTGCAAAATACGACAACACATACTGTGAGTTTAAATACAAATATTGTCTTCTAGACAATATCCACACTCAAATAAGTCCTCATTACAATTATTCAAACACTATTTTACAGAAATAGTGAGGACTGCTAAAACATCTTTCTAGAACC
This sequence comes from Panax notoginseng, assembly GCA_016801055.1. Lineage (NCBI taxonomy): Eukaryota > Viridiplantae > Streptophyta > Magnoliopsida > Apiales > Araliaceae > Panax > Panax notoginseng. The sequence continues at coordinate 183,986,149 of CM029012.1, forward strand.
ATCACTCCGTACCCCGACTAGTTCCTGCTATGTTCTCACCTCCTGAGAAGAAAAATGGAACAAAAAGGAAAAGGGTGACTAGCCCAGTAAAGAATATTATGACTAAGATAATATACAAACAAATTATCGTTAGTCTTCAACAGGGAAAAATCTGATAGAATATAATCGACAACAAGTTTTAGATCAACAACTGCAGCGGAAACAGCAAACCATTAGAAGAGTCAAGTAGAGAAAGAATTCTACTATCTTCTAAGATTTAAAAGTCCATCATCAATATTTTATCCCTGTAACATCAATTAATAATCATCTTTATCCAAATATTCATCTTTGCACTACAGGCCAAAGATATTCATTTGTATCACCTGTCGGTCATGTTCATCTCAACACCTGTTCATCTTTGCACTACAGGCCAAAGATATTCATCAAGTAATCATACATCTTTGCACTACAGGCCAAAGATATTCAGTAATATCATCATTTAGGACTGAGGATGATGAAAAATATCTTAAAGAGAACGAATCCAGTGAGACAGAAGGACAAATAGTAGGGATTCGTATAACAGTTTATCCAAGATCAATAATACTTCATAATAATCAATTGTGAAGCAGAATTCAAAAATAAAGATCAAAACATGGATACAATCAAAGATAGTAACCATAATAGACATCTTGGACAAAAAGGAAAAATTTTATTTTTCGGTGAATAGTGCCGTATTCGTGAATAGTACCGTATACGTGAATAGTGCCGTATACGTGAATAGTAATCCCGACACAAAAAGTTCTAAATTTGATAAAAACTCATATCAATATTTCAGCATAATGATATTGAAGAAAATAATATCATTAAGAAGAAAATAATATCCCTTACCTCAAAATATCAGTACTTCTGGTCGGAATACCGGTATAAGGCTGAAAGAAACTTGCTCTGATGAATAGAAACTCTCAAAGTATCTAAATACTCACAAAATACACTCAATAATCTAGAGAGAGAAAGAGAGAAAACTTGTTTCTGGTGTGATTTTCAATTCTAACTTAGCCCTCTATTTATAGGAAAATTTTGGTAGGTTTGACCTGCAACCTGATGGCTTTACCTGCTACTATTCCCACCCACCACATTTGAAATATAATTCAGCACATTTCTTCACCAACCACAAGTGGGGCCCACCAATTCTAGAATTTTCCATCAAAATGATAAACTCCGAAAATTCAACAATTTCTGAACCAGTCATCTTGTAAAATTCATAATAAATCATACGTTCATTTTTAACGGTTCAAAATTTGTGGGCATATACTCAACTTATATATGTATAACATATCCAAAAATTACCACGATCCAACGGTCGGATTAAAAATTATAACCCCCGCAAAATATCTCAAAAACCCTGATTTTTAATACCTCCATTCTGATAAAAATACGGATAAAAATCTCAACATTAACTCCTTCATTTTTAACCACAAAAATATATTCCTCATTTATATCCACATAAAATAAATATTTTCTTATCATATGAATCAATAATTAATTATTCACAAATAATATTACAGAATCACATTTATGACAACCAGGCCGTTCCCAGGAAAGAGGGGGCTTTCCAATAAGGATTTTTCCTTACTGGCGCGCAATTAGATGACCAAACCTCTCCTTAGACAGAACTTTCTAGACATTGCCAATAATGTTATCTAATAATATTATTCAAATAATATGAATTATTGATCTGATAATGGAAAATACTGTGCAGCAACAATTATTGAAACAACAATAATATAAAATATCAACGCAGCAATTATTGAATCAATAAAATAAAATATTGAATAATAACTACTGTAACAATTATTGAGTAGTGCCTTCTTACGTAAGAATCAATAATCGGTGCAATACCGTGTGCTACTGTATTTTAACCACCGGGTATTCCAACAGTATTAACGATAACAACTACGCCGTTATTTATAAACAACTTATACTTGTCGTTTTCTTCATCCAATCGCTTTCCGTTATGGGGCCCACACAAGGCTGCGCCGTCGTACGAATATTCCCCGACAGCAAGAATATTCCACGACCAAACGAATATTCCCCGACAAAATGAATATTTTATAACCACTTGCTTATTTTGTAAAATTTGCACATTTCACCCATAACCAAAGTATTATATCAAATTAACCCCTTATTATTCACAATAATATTTAAAGAAAATTTGATTTTATTCATTAATAAGTTGGGGTCTTACAGGGGTCAATACAAAATTCGATTTCACGCTCTAGGGGTAGGCTAGGAAATCTTCATGATACTTCAAGAAATTTATTAACAATAGAAATATCATTCAAAACTGTGACTCTCATCCAAGATTTGGATAACACATGTAATGAAGGTTTCTCCTAACGGAGTTTCAACCGATAAGTCAAAGTCTAACTTATCCGGAGTCAAATTTAAACATTGAGTGCAAGTAAGAGAGATAAAAGAATAGGTAAAACTGGTATCTAATAAGGTATAGACTTCACAATAATTTATAATTAACTAACTCGTGCTAACTTCGTTCGGTTTACTCGCTTTTTGAGAAGTCACGAAAAACGCTCTTCCTAAAATTACTGACGTTGTTTTGTCCGTATCCGCCTTTGGTGCCACCGTCCCAGCTGGACTTGACTTTGGTGCACGACAAAATCGGGCTATGTGACCGTCTTTTCCACAACTAAAACATACCTTGGACGGCTGTGAACAGTTTGGACTTATGTGTCCCTCCTCTCCGCATCTATAGCATCTAACTGGCGGTCGTTCTCCTCCCCTAGAATTTGTTGCTGGTGTTGGTGCTGCTGCCAACGCTTTCCCATTATCTTTAAATCTTCTCTTCTTGAAATTTTTGCTCCTATTATCTTGGGCATGATTACCACCGAAGTGGTTACCATTCTTGGCATGATAATTTCCCCTACGATGGGTATCATTGTTTCGATGGTCGTTGCCACCAGTACGATAATTATCGAGTTGTTGCTCGTTATCCTTTGGTTGGGCTGGCTCATTATCGCGCTCCAATAACTGAGCCCTATTCACTACATCTGAATACAAACACAATTTGTGAGAAATGAGGTATTGACGTATTTCAAGTTTCAAACCTCTTAGAAATATTCGCGTCATTCGCTCCTCAATATCGACCAAATGAGATGTAAATCGGGATAACTCCACAAATTTAGCCTTGTATTACAATACGGTCATATTGTTTTGCTCCAACTTGATAAACTCCACCTCCTTCATGTGACGAATACTTTCAGGAAAGTACTTGTCGTTGAACAGCTCTTGAAACTTCTCTCAAAACATCTTGAGTGCGTCAGGCTGGGTACGCTTTACAGATTTCTACCAATAATATGCCTTTTCACGCAACATAAAGGTGGCGAAGGGAACCTTTTGCTCCTCTGAGTATTTCAAGACATCAAATATCTTGGTGATCTGCTTTATCCACGTCTCCTCCTTAAGTGATTCTGGCTTTTCCAAAAACTCCGGTGGTCCCAACTCCTTAAACTGTTTAGCGGTGATCGTCCGAGAGTTGCCAGTGTTTCCACCTATATTTTGAACAGGAGTTGCCCTCGCCTGATGTTGCTTGAATTGTATAAAATCTCTGAACGTCCCATCGTTCATCATTTGATCGTTGTTGTTTACGTGAGGATTATTGCCTTCCTGTTGCACATTATCCTGGGTATTAATCTGTGGTGACTCAACGGTCTCATGTGATTCATTGTTTATCTCAACATTTTCGGATGCCATTTTCAAATACTGCCACAAAACAAGGGTTAATTGACATGTCACATATTATCTCTATACTCTGACCGACCAATTAAATACCAAATAAACTTAGGTAGGTCATACTAGCAAAAGAATTCCTCGTCTCTCCCCTCCTAGTTCTTGTCTCACATCTCAACTAGGGATCATATCCCTAAGCTTTGATATCAACTGTGACGCCCCCAAAACAAGTATACATCACCCATCTTGAGTCGCCAGATACATGGTACATAAATTCAGATACAACTTAATTATACAATAGTCGTGTAAAATACGATAAAACATAGCTGAAAGTTTAAACAAGAATATTGTCACCTAGACAATATCCACACTCAATGGTGTCCTCATTACAATTATTATCACATTATTCCATAAAATAATGAGGACTACTAAAGCCATTTATCCTGGACCATCACTCCATTTCCCGACTCGTCCTAGCTATATTCTCATTTCCTGAAGAGAACAATGAAAGAAATGGTGAGCTCAACTAGCCTAGTAAGAAATATTATGACTAAAATAATGCAAAATAAATTATCCTTAGCCTTTAACAGTATAACAACTGATAGAATACAATAGACAACAAGTTTTAGATCAACAACTGCAGCGGAAATAAGCAATCCATTAGAAGAGTCAAGTAGAGCATAAAATCTACTATCTTCTATTAGTTAAAAAGTTTTTCATCAACTTTATCGCTGAGACTCAGTTTAATAAATAAAATCAAATCATCCATGCACCACGGCCAATGATATTCATTTAATCATCAATGGTCATAATTATACCAAATAATCCCTGATTATAATCATACCAACAACTGTCCATCAATGAACTACAGGCCAATGAGGACTTTCACCACATCATTCGTCACATTACGGTCATGATTATACCGAATAATGTCTGGTCATAATCATACCAAGTCCATCTCTGCACGTAAGCCAAAGATGACTTTCATCACAATATAAGCATGTGGATGATGACAATTACATAATAATTCAATAAAACAAGTTCAAGGATAAATTTTAAAGATTTATAATTTAATTTATCCAGAAATCAATAACGTCCAAATTATCAACATGATACTGCTTTGTAGAGTAAAATTCATGAATAATATTCATGTACCAAAAATAATTTGGACAGAAAAGAAATATATTTTTCGGGTAAATAGTATCCCGTGAATAGTAACCCGTAAATAGTAACTGTAACGACCCCAAAATAGGTCCATTCCACCCAACCCATTCTGAGTCGCCAAATACATGGTACAGAAAACAACTACAACTTTATTACAACAATTGTCGTGCAAAATACAACAACACATATGCTGTGAGTTTGGATACAAATATATACCAAATGTGACTCATGTTCCAACCGTGGACATCACCTCACAATAACACCTTACATAAAGGTATAGTCAAAAACTGTTTTAGAAATTAGAATCTTTGGGAAGTGCTCAAGGAAACCTTCGTACATGGGAGGCCACGCATCTAGGTTATGATAGATATCATATGGCCACAGAATTATCCTTGGTTGACCCAATAGACCCCAAAGAAAAACGAGAAGATTACTATCATATTCTTCCCAATGGTGAGTCTTCTCTTGACTTATCATTATCTCCACTGTCTCTAACTGAGAATTATACTTCAAACAAACACCAAGATTATATAGGTAGTGCCCATAGATATACTCAGCAAGTGGATGAGCACAACCCTGTCTTATGATGACACGAGGTTGTATGTCATTAGACATCTTGTATGATAGTAACAAAACACCCTTCCAACGTTGGGTTCGCCTCACCCTATTTTCTTCACCAAATATAACTACTAAATGATGACCACCGTTCTATTCCCTTGTTACCCCCGCTCGACCCAGCTACACTCTTATTACCTGAAAGGAATTGTGAAGCAAAAGGGTGAGCACAACTAGCTCAGTAAAGAATATCATGACTAAAGATAATTCAATTATCAATAGTCTTCATCAACAATAAATCAGAGATTTAGAACATATGGTAAATGATAAAAATTTCAACCATAGTTGCAGCGGAAAGAGCAATCCATTAGAAGAGTCAAATAGACTATAAAGTCTATTATCTTCTCCATGTTAAAAATCCACCAACAATATTTTATCCATGTAACATCACTCAACAGTTCCTTTCCACAATCATATGAATAACTCATAATCATAATTGTGACTATAAATTTTTCTTCGCACCCAGGACGAAGAATATTTTTATCACCTGCCTTTACCTGAAACATCAAAGATCATGGTTATACCAAATCACAGTTCCTATTTATAATCATACTAACAAATCCATCTTTGCACTACGGGCCGAAGATATTCATCAACAAACCATCTTTGCACTACGGGCCAAAGATATTCAACAACAGTTCATCTTTGCACTACAGGCCAAAGATATTCATCAACAGGCCATCTTTGCACTACATGCCAAAGATATTCATCAACAATTCATATTTGCACTACAGGCCAAATATATTCATATCTCAAAGAAATATATAATCATTTCAGAATTTATATAAACAATAATTATAACCATGTTGATCAATTTGCCTTTGCACTTAAGCTTAAGATATTCAATTATAAATTCAATGGTCATGATCATACCAGTCACAATTCAACTTTGCACTACAGGCCAAAGAGAACCCTAGTCATGATCATACCAATAATCTACCCATCTTTACACTCCAGTGAAAGAGAATTTCAACATCAAGGTTATAAAAATGTTATATATGATGATAAAAATAATATGATCAACATATAGTTTTAATCTCAAGAGTAATATTCGTAACTCATGAATAGTAAATCGTGAATAGTAACTCATGAATAGTAACCCCGACACAAAAGATAGAAATTTCACAATAAAATCCATACCAATATTTCGGTATAATGATATTGAAAGAATAACATTACTTAAATTTATAAACAATTTATTTTAATTGTTTACACTTTACTAATTAATGCATTTAATCATCATAAAATGCCAACTCTTACAATTTCATCATCAATAACCAAAACCCTCATCAAAAATCTGCATATACCTCATATAGGATTCTCAAGCCATAAAATCCTATTTTTCCAATTTTCTTTCTTCACAAAACATATTTAATTCATTTACTCATAACTAGACCATTTTTATGAAAAATACCAAATCAGTTCCAAAAATATTTCTTTTCTGGAATTTAGCATAATATAGTCCCATAGTGAACATATATTTTTCTCAGAATTTTTAAAAGTCATTTACTATTTTTCATATGGCCAAAATAGCCGAATATTTAGACATTTATCAAAAATTGTACTTTTGTCTAAAAATTCTGAAATTTACAGAGTATACTTCTATCATATACATGTAGTCTCAATAAAAATTTCATCAATTTTGGAGTTAACCACAAGGAATTATAAGCTGTTACTTTTAAAATAGTCTTTTCTCATAAAATTCATAACTCTCAATCTATACATCCAAAAATCACCATTTTTGGATACAATCAAGAAAACTCATCAAAATATCATTTCAGATTTTTCCAGAATTTTTGAAGATCAGAAAAATTACGAAACTGAAAATCATAACAACCCTTAAAATCTCTTACTATCCCTTACCTCAAAAGAGCAGTACTTCTGACTGGATATCGGATATGATGCTGAAGGAAACTTGCACTGATGAATAGTAACTCACCAAGTATCTAAAAACTCACAAAATATGCTTCATAATATAGAGAGAGAAAGAGAGAAAGCTTATGTTTTTGGTGTGATTTTCAATTCTAACTTAGCCCTCTATTTATAGGAAAATTTTGGTAGGTTTGACCTGCAACTTGATGGCTTTACCTGCTACTATTCCCACCCACCACATTTGAAATATAATTCAGCACATTTTTTCACCATCCACAAGTGGGGTCCACCAATTTTAGAATTTTCCACCAAAATGATAAACTCCGAAAATTCAACAATTTCTGAACCAGTCATCTCGTAAAATTCATAATAAATCATACGTTCATTTTTAACGGTTCAAAATTTGTGGGCATATACTCAACTTATATATATATAACATATCCAAAAATTACCACGATACAACGGTCGGATTAAAAATTATAACCCCCGCAAAATATCTCAAAACCCCTGATTTTTTAATACCTCCATTCTGACAAAAATACGGATAAAAATCTCAACATTAACTCCTTCATTTTTTTAACCACAAAAATATATCACTCATTTATATCCACATAAAATAAATATTTTCTTATCATATGAATCAATAATTAATTATTCACAAATAATATTACAGAATCACATTTATGACAACCAGGCCGTTCTCAGGAAAGAGGGGGCTTTCCAATAAGGATTTCTCCTTACTGGCGCGCAATTAGATGACCAAACCTCTCCTTAGACAGAACTTTCTAGACATTGCCAATAATGCTATCTAATAATACTATTCAAATAATATGAATTATTAATCTGATAATGGGAAATACTGTGCAGCAACAATTATTGAACAACAATAATACAAAATTTCAACGTAGCAATTATTGAATCAATAAAATAAAATATTGAACAGTAATTACTGTAACAATTATTGAGTAGTGCCTTCTTACGTAAGAATCAATAATTTCAAAAATACTATGCAATACCGTGTGCTACTGTGCAATAACGCGTATTACTGTATTTTAACCACCGGGTATTCCAACAGTGCTAACGGTAACAACTACGCCGTTATTTGTAAAAACTCAAATTTGTCATTTTCTTCACCTGACAGTTATTCTGTTATGGGGCCCACAAATGGTTGCGCCGTCGTACGAATATTCCCCGACAGAAAGAATATTCCACGACCAAACGAATATTCCCCGACAACAATGATTATTTTATAACCACTTGTTTATTTTGAAAAATTTTCACATTTCACCCATAACTTTAAACTTTTATCAATTTAACCATTTACTGAATAGTAATTATAAGAAAAATTGAATACTTTTATTTCATAAAATTCGGGGTCTTACAGTAACTCGTGAATAGTACCCCAACACAAAAAGTGCCACGAATATCCTAGTGAATGATACTAGAGTGAATAGTAACCGGGTGAATAGTAACTCATGAATAGTAACTCGTAAATAAAATACCAAATAAAATGATATTTCATGACGATTACAAAAGAAATGATATCTCATACGAGTATAATAGAATATACGAAACTGCAAATGGATTTTCATCCGCCATGCGGTAATTCACGTAGACAGATCATTTTCATAATTTAATAAGGAATGAATACGAATGATCATTCACCATGCATGCGGTAATCCACATAGACAGATTATTCCAACAGAATAATAAATAATAGAATAACAGAAGAATTCACCATGCATGCTATAGACCGCACAGATAGGTTATTCCAACAGAATAATAAATAACGGAACCAGGTCATGCGTAATCTGCACAGACATGATATTCTAATAGAATAATAAAGAATGGAACCAGGTCATGCGTAATACGCACAGACAGGATATTCCAACAGAATAATAAAGAATGGAACCAGGTCATGCGTAATTCGCACAGACAGGATATTCCAACGGAATAATAAAGAATAGAATAACAGAAGAATTTTACTATGTATGCGGTACTTCGCATAGACATGTTATTCCAACATAATAATAAAGAATGGAATAACAGAATAATTTCACCATGTTTGCGGTACTTCGCATAGACAGGTTATTCCAACATAATAATAAAGAATGGAATAACAACCCTTACGAATATTAAAAGAAAATAACTCTTTTCATGAAAACGAAGGAATAATACCCCTTACCTCAGAAGAAAATTAGATACTTGAATAGTGAGGTAGCAGACTTCTCTTCTTATTTCTCTCTATAATAATTGCTCTATAACTTTAGTGAATTGGTGAGAAATGAAGGAAGAATGAGCTTCTATTTATAGAAAAATATAATTTTGATAATTGCAAATTTTGGGGCTCGAAATATTACAATATAATACCTTCCTCTTTTTCTTCATTTTTAATTTAGTCCTGCAAGTATTATCAAACTTACACCACCTCCCCTAATAGTAAATCACGTGAATTAATAGTTCATTCATGTGACTCAATACTATAATCATGTGAAAAAACTAATTACAGTATAATACCTCCATCTATACCTCTATTTTTAACTTAGTCATGCAAGTATTATCAATCTTGCACCAACTCCCCTAATAGTACAAGAATGTGAATCAATAGTATACACATGTGAACAAATAATTATAAGCATGTGAAATAATAGCAATTAATTACTCATTTATCTGATTAATTATCCGATTGGTCAATATAACCTCCAGACATTAATTATTATCGAAATAAATATCGATTTCCACTAACACTAATAATTCTAACACAATGGAACTATCTATTTCATCTTTAATCAACACGAACTTATTCATCATTAATATTATAACTCACAATATTTAACAACCAGGTCGTTCCCAGGAAAGATGGGGCTTTCTGATAAGGATTTCTCCTTATTGGTGCGCAATTAGATTATCTAACCTCTCCTTGACAGAACTTCTAGACATTGTCAATATTGCAAATAATAATATGAATAACTTTGCTGTCTCAATTATTGATTTAATACTATAACATATTATACAGATGATACTGTGACAATAATTGAATCAATAATATGAGAGATATGATGCAGCAATTACTGTAGCAATAATTGAGTATAACTGAGTGACTTATCACGTAAGCATCAATAATCAATACCGTGTGCTACTATGTAACCACGCGTATTACTGTACTTTTACTACTGCGGGAATAGTTCAACAATTTTAACGGTAACACTTTCGCCGTTATTTTTATAAAATAATAATTATGTCGTTTTCTAACTACGACAATACTTCCGTTGTGGGGTCCACTAATGATTGTGCCGTCGTACGAATATTCCCTATTGAAACGAATATTCTCCAACCAATTGAATATTATAACAACTTGCATACTTTGTAAAATTTATAAATACTACCCACAACTATAACACTATCTCAAATCCACACCATAATATTCAAAAAAAATATTTTTAAAAAATTAAATCTTTATTCATAAAATTTGGAGTCTTACAGTTTACATAAAAAGTTTTAACAAAGGTTTGTTGAGAATTTATGTTATGTTTATGAGTTTGAAGAGATGGAATGGGAAGAGAAAATATAGGACGAGAAGGGATGAGAATTGGGAAGGGATGTGAATGAATTATAATTTTTTCTTATCATATTTATGAGTTTTAGAAAGTAAATGAGTTGATGAGAATTTTATAATAGTTTTTCTTGTTTGTGAGTTTAGAAAGAGAAAATTGAAGAAAAAATATTTTTATTTTTAAACTATACTATTATTATATTACCCTTACATATTAATGTAATAGATGTCCTGATTTATTTTGAAAGGTTATTTTACCATCATTTCCCATCCGTACATCATACATAAGAATTTCATGTCAGCTTTCTCTCAGTCAAACCGGTAAAAGTCAAAGGATTTAACTGTTTATGTAACGATTTATAAAAAAAATTAAAATTCAGTAAGTTAATTGTAATAAAAAAAAATTTAATTACTTATTTGTAAATAAACTTAAAATAGAATGACCAAAAACATATTTATCCCCATTAATAAGTGAGGTGATCTCGTGTGAGATGTCTAAGCGTGTTAACTATCAAATTTACTCCAAATATCAATTCTTGCGATAAAATATAAGAAGTGAGCCAAACACATATTCGGTACCCTCCGGAATTGGGATTAGGGTTCGGATCCGAGTCGATAGACTCGACACAGTAGCTTTCTCCGTTCGAATTCTAATCAGCCAATATATTGCCGATAGCTGATTAATCTCTTACGCATTCTTAGTGTAAATTGGCCTACGCGGATTATACGATAAAGGCATATCTTTGATCTACATCTCTTTATATATATACGATGGTTGAACGAAAGCTATTTAAGACGAAGCCATGCGCATTGTTTAAGAAAGGTCACTGTCGGCGCCAGACTTGCTCGTTTGCCCATGGTCACGCTGAACTCCGTCGGTTTTCTAATTCCTTCAGTGGTAAATATACGCTTTTAATTTCTACTTGTTTATGCTCAAATAATAAGTAGTAGTTGTTTGTAATTTTCAGCACTCTGCTTAAACAAACAGAACTTACTTAGTTATAAATGAGCACATACTTGAGTGATTGTTTGCTAGTGAATGTTCCTGGTTTGTTGTTAAGATGAGAAAATTAGTGTGATTGATTTTGTTACTATTATCTACTGATTTGTGCTTCAATAACCGATGTTGTAGATACATATAATAATTCCAATGTATTTATCACATTGGTGTTTATAAAGTTTTTTATGTAGTTAAAACTCTCTAATGTCATGTAATTTTATAGTTTGAAGGTCTATTGGATTCACTATTTCAAATGTTGATTAGTGTGTGGTTTTCTATGTTGTAAGAATCGATTCTTGTGTTTTATGTTCAGTTTGTATTTTATATTATCCTGTCATGTTTGTTCGATGTCAATTATGTCTACAAGCTATTGCATTCTGTAAGAATTATGTGTGCAATTTCTAATAAGCACTTATTTGAGTCTTCATTTTAACGTAGATGTTTTTTCATGCTAGTATTGTTGATGATAAACTCATTTGAATGTTTTCTTTGATAATCTCCTACTATAAAAGTTGGGAGGTAAAAATTCCAGGATGAAGAAGCAAATGGACTGTAAAACCATAATACTTATTTTTTTTTAAACCAGATACAGTTTTTTTTGTCAACAATCAAGCAAATGCACTTTTGTGTCTTATGCGACTTCTTTGCAATAAATTTTCTATATATCCTCCTGTCTTCGTCTCTGTTTTCGTCTTCAATCACCCTGATGTTAAATTGCCTTCCAAAATCACTTTTGATTTGGGTTCTGTATGGCTGTGATGTTATACCTCTCTGAACATCCAAATAAGTCGGAGCATAACTCTGTCCATATGTGTGGATATAACTGGGCCAAAGTGCTTTTTGGGGTCCTGGGGATATTTTCACACACGGTTGAGGGATTTTACTTTTATTAGCACTTTGAGTTTATCAGTAATCAACACTGGGGATGTTTACTGACGATTTTAGTATATTTCTGTATCAGAATGGATTGTGCTGGTTGGTTTATCTTAATGCTGCCTGTGCTATAGTTTATCGGCAAGGTTCATCTTGGTTTATCCTAATGCGTCTATGAAACAGCACTTGTTTGAGGAATCAAATTAGGTTTGTGGATCAATTTCTTGCTCATGTAGTTCACCAGCTGGATTGTACTTAAATTTTGATATGGCAACAAGGAGAAATCTCTACCAATCAGATTTTGTTGTGTTCTTATTTTTCTGGAAGAGAAGGATGTCTACTATCTTTTGTCAGTTGCTTCTATGATATGCAAAGCTTTTCTCAATGTTATAAGCTCAAACATGGGTATATCTATTTTTATTCATTTTACGAGAGCTGTAATTTATATGGCCTCTTTGGAACACGCAACAAGGCAATATAACTGTTCATTATTATGTTTCTCATGTTGTCCCATGTAATGGTAAGCTTAGCATCATTGTTAATTTATGGTTCTATACTTGTTTTCCTCTTTATGAATAAGTGGATGATGTTGTCCATTCTGCTAGAATCGTGTTCCTCATTGCAGGAAGGCATGACTATCGAGGTGGTGATTTGAGAGAGAATATTGGGAGAAGGCGTTCAGCAGTACATAGGTATTCACCTGGTAGAGATTCAAGAGTTCAACGCACATTTCAAGGTCAGAATTGCATCGTTGTTTTGCTTGTTCTTCTTATCGTGCAATTTTAGTTATTAATATAATTATAAGGTCATTAATATGTTGTATATGTCATTCTCATATTAGCCGTAAATGATATATTCTCACTTGGATTTGTAGACGATTGGTGGAACTCTATTATTTTGTTCTAATATTTTTGCTACTGTGAACCAAAAGAGGGGAAAATATTCTTGCTACTGACCTGCGCTCTTCTCTTCATAATTGTTCAAAATATGTTACTAACATAAACCAATTGAGGATATTCAAAAATTGTTGTTCAAGTTGTCATACTACCTCCTTATGATATTGCTCTCTTTTCTTTTTGTTATTTTGTGTAAATTCTGGTCTTTCTTGTTTTCTTGGGTTAATTTATTTTTCTCTTATTTACAGGATATAGTCCTTCCCGCTCTTTTGAGAAACGAAGGTGATATAAAATAAATTATTTCTGGTTTATTGGTTATTTGCACTGTTATTATTTATTCTTTTCTTATTGAATTCTATTTTTAAAGTCATTTGACAAATTGGTTGCTATATATGACCCATGTGCTGGTTTAATTTTTGAGGTTCTTAAATGTCATTTATTTACACTGTCAGTCTTACTTGGCAACGTCTTACTTTATGCATTTATAATTCTACTTTTTTTTTTTAATATTTCGTACAATTATGTATGGATGAAGTATAATTATGTATAATATTTTTTTAATTATGTATGCTGAGTTCTTGGTTTCTAATACACACACTTACTGAGCGAGAGGAATAAGGTCCTGTTCCACATTGTTGTGAACTACTGGTTATGGAGCTCTACATGAAACCCTCAAACATGGAACTAATGATTAGGAACACAATTTTAGATTTAGCTATTTATTCATTAAATTTTTAATCGAGTATAAACTGATGTAATTAGATTGTTTATTAATAATTGGGGATTTAGGTAGTTTATAGTAACCAGGGAGTTAAATATTTACTTAGTAATTAAAAGTTCCTTATCCATTAAAGGTTTAGTTTTCCTATTCCAGTTTCCTAATTTACTAAGGTTTTGGTTTTCCTATTCCATCACTAATTAGTTTTCTTCCCTTTCCTATAGCTAGATGTGTTAGGTTTTTCTATGTATATTATACACATATTTGAGATCATAACAATATAAATGTTTCAGTGTCAGGAAACACAGGAAGAGACAGTTGGATGCCCACAGTGATATTTCTGAAAGTTTGAAAATCTCAGATGACGCTGACGTTCAAGTCAAAGACAGGAAGGCCATATCTTCAGGATCTAAAGATTTTCTTGATAAGAAGGTTGACTCACTTTGGCATTTGGAATGAATGAAGTTTCTTATGAGTTGTGTGGGCTCTTCTACTGATAAATATACCTGCTCACTTTTCACTTTTAAAACTATATGCAGTTAAGGCATGTACAGTCTGAGATTGACTTACTGGAGGGTCACAAAACTCAACTGAAGGTTAGTTCCCATTACTGTTGCCATTGAGTTTTTATTCTCAATTGAATCAGGATAATGAGTGGAAGTCATTACCACACTATCAACAGTGAGATATCTTCTAG
Source organism: Panax notoginseng (assembly GCA_016801055.1). Classification (NCBI taxonomy): domain Eukaryota; kingdom Viridiplantae; phylum Streptophyta; class Magnoliopsida; order Apiales; family Araliaceae; genus Panax; species Panax notoginseng. The sequence goes on from CM029012.1 coordinate 184,001,260, forward strand.
ATCGTCCATTGATTTTTTTTATTTGTTAAATGACTCATGCCTTTGTGGTGTTCATATTTTAGACTAATTGGTTAAGTAAAAATTATATTCCCTTGTTTAAACAAAGAAGAATTATTTTTTTATTCAAGTGTAGTTAACATGTGGTGGCTTATTTGGGAACTTCTACAAATGGAGATAGAATTTTGCCAAATCATGTATCATGAACAGCCTTGATCTTACCTACTTGAAATGTGGAGAAACTATGTTGGTGAAATTATACGGCAGATCACTTGGCTTTGGATAAAATTGGAGCAAGGGGTTCACGCCATCTAATTTTTTATGTAAAATTAGAAGCGCACTTTAGGATTGGGTAGCTAATCATTTCTATTCATGTTCTAATTAAGGATGAGTCATTATGATCATTTCTTCTCATCCATATTACTTTTATCTTTGTGACTGTTCAAAGATCTACCTGGAAGAGAGGCTTCAAGAAGCAGACACTCTAACTTTGAGAGTTGAAGACCTAGAGATGCAACTTTGCAAAGAGAAAGAAGAAACTAAAAGGTATCTTTTATAAATTATAGTGAAACCATTAGTTTTCAAGGAGAGTAGCTTTATTTGTAACTTTAAATCTATTTTATACATAATATTTTCTGTTGGAGAGTGTTTGCAAATTAACTATTCATCTGTCACAAGTTTTGGCTGCTTACTGATAATTAAGTATCAGGATTATATTGAAAACTAAAAAGTTCATCAAGGCACATAATCGCCACTCACGTATAAAAGAAGAACTTTTGAGGCAAGTTTCTTTCATTTTTTTCTTAATATTATATCTCTCTCCCTCTATCATAGTTCTTTCTTTTTGTTATCTATATTTTTTGTACTTTTCTCAATCAATTGAATATAAAGGTCACAAGCTCGGCTGCATAAGCTGGGGAACCAACTTGGCTCGGATGCTGCTAAACCTGGCACTAACGAAGAGGATGCAAGCATCAACCTTTTAAAGGATGGAGAGACTGTTGCTAATCATTCAATGAGGCCACAGCCTGAGCTGCATAAGATTGCTTCTCCAAGAAAAAAAAGGCAACGGATTCAGTTGGCTGAAGAGGATGAACAATTAATACATGGTAACATTAATAGATATCTTATCTTGTTTTCCAACGTCATTACAAGGTTGATAGCGTTTGGAGGATGAAAATACACTTTTGTCAGTAACCTGTCTTCATCCTTTCATAGCACATTAGCTTTATCAATGCTTGTGGAAGAACAGGTGAATGAATGTATTGTCAACATTCTCAAATTAGGTAACTTGAACTCAGAAGTTTGAAAGCCGATGACTATATTGTTGGCAGAGTTGGACCAGATCTCGACAGAGAGAATTGAATAGAGATACCAGAACAACTATTTAAGAATAAAATAAATATTTAAGCTAAACCACAAACGAATGGAATATAATATCCTTGTTATATTGGTGAGATTCCCTCCCACTCCAATGAAAAGGATATATATACTTAAATATATTGTGTTTCTTGTTTTGATGATTGTATCTTGATCAAAAAATTCAACCAATACACGGGCTTAAATTGTATCTCCTTGAGTCAGTTTTTTACTTAATGTTTTGACAGACTTGTGTCAAGGTTCTAGTAAGCAACCATAGTTATCAAGGCGACAAGTCGAGGCGAGTCGACAGCCAGGAGCTTAAGCGCTTAGGTGACAAGGCGCCCGACTAGTCGTCCACAAGTCGATAAGTCGTTAACAATGTAAATTTTATACGAATAAAATTATATATATTTAACATTTGTAATATTTAGTTTAATTCAATATAATTCTTAAATTTATGTTTAGTTTCTTCCCATTTTAACATTGTATATATAGAATACCATAAATTTTAATACTAAGAATTCAATAATTTATGATAAAACAAGTAAACAAGTATTGTTAAGATAAAGGTATATACAAGCATATAATCATGATATCATATCATAAAATTAGACAATCATCCTTTATAAGATAAAGACATGTTCATTGTGACATTGCCAAAAACAAATAATATAAAAATGAAAACAAAGTCATAAAAATTCAGTATTCTTTAACTCAAAATTCTCATTTTGCATAATGAAAATATGACTCAAGCTATCAAACAAAATCATCAAAGATCAAATCATCATCTCTCTCAACAGTGGCATCATTACTCGAAACAGTAGTTACTCTTCGGCCATAATCATCATCAACATCCTCATCATCAATAGGAAGGCCCTCCTCCTCTTTTCCAACATCAGAATCAGCTTCATTCACAATCACAGCTCTTGAAGTCGAAGCATTACCACGCCGTGAGTAGAATAGATCCGTCTTACGAGGAAGATTGTGTCCCTCGACGGCATCAGATACACTAACAACTCTATCAATATCCTCCCACGTAAGACCATCTCCATTATGAACTATATCTTGTTCGGGCACTATCCACTCATTACCCCAATCAAAGTCATATAGGACTAATGGATCGAAGTTTCTTCCAAGTTCGCGCCTCATTTGGAACCTATCAACAATTCAGCGATTGTATTGGACATGCACCAAATCATTTAACCGTTGATGCTCCAACCTACTTCTCTTCTTTGTATGAATCTGAAATTTTTGTTTAAAAAATATTAAGCAAAAAGAATATATAAAATATTTATACATTTAGTTATGTACTAATTATATACAAACTCGAAAGTGCTCCAATTGCGTTCACAACCGGAAGAAGAACAACAAAGGCCGTGGATTCGCTTTGCAAACTTTGTAAGCTCAATAGCACAACCGCCAAAAGTATTCCACCAATCAACTACATTAGATGTAAAAAATTAAAAAAATCAAATATAGTCTTAATTATTAAACTTAAAAGAAAAATTTATAGTTAATGTAATATGCTTACTAGGATTTTTTGTCTTTCGTTGCCTAATCGCCATGTCTTTAGAAAAGTCATCACGAGAAGATTCATAGACATCGGCTAAGTCGCTTATCTTGTCTGTCAAAACTTGGCCGGGAACCATTTCTGAAAGAACATCATTGAAGTTGCTACGCAACTTGTAAGCCAAATTAGATTCTTCTTCTTTGATGTCAAAATACTTTCCCGGATTGAGAAACAATGCTGCCCCATATAACTTCTGCTCCATTTGGCATGCCCATCTTCGCTCAATGATGTCAATCACTTTCTTATACAGCCTTTGTTTGTTGTTAAAGGCATCTTTGATCTTTTTCTTTGCATATTCCATCGCAGCAAGAATCTCGGGCAGAGCTGGCCTCTTATCCGAATCCACAATCCTCAAGACTACAAGTAATGGTTGTGAGGCTCTAATACAATCTTCTACGTTGTGCCAAAAAGTAGAAATAATTGTATCATACACTTGTTTCCCCGCCTCTGTATTTGACAGCCTCGAATTTGTCCAATCATCACTGATGAACAAGTGTCTCAAAGCATCCTTGTGCTTGCACAAGATTTGAAGAGTCAGAAATGATGTAGCAAATCGGGTGACTTCCGATCTCACAAGGTCCCTCCCATTTATTTTGGTCATCATCGCCTCAAGAAGGCAACCATGTCTGTAAATGAATCCAGTTATTTTTCTGCCCTTCACGATTGTAGACTTAAATTGCTTCATATTGCCTATGTCCTCTAACATAAGTCTAGACAATGGGCAGCACATAGTGTCCAGAACAAAGTCGGTCTCCTCTCCATCAACATACGACCTGCTGCCTTATAATTGGCGGCATTGTCTGTCACCACTTGCACAACATACTCAGCCCCAATCTCTTTTATCTTCCCATCAAGTAGCTCTGTCAACATGTTTGCATCTTGAGATTGAGCAAAGGCATCAACTGATCCCAAAAAGTAAGTACCTGCAGGACTATTAGCAAGAAAATTTATCAAGTGTCTGCCTCTTCTATCCGTCCATCCGTCTGACATAAGACTGCAACCGTACTGCTTCCTAGAGGTTTTGTGTTTCTCTTTCAGTTTCTCTGTTTTAGTCTTGGCCTTCGCTAAAAGAGGAACCCTCAACTCGTGATATGAAGGAGGCTTGTAACCCGGCTCATATTGCCCAATAGCCTCTGCCATCACCTCATAACCCCTTCGATTTGCTGCATTAAAAGGGATGCCAGACTCGTAAAAAAAGTTGGCAACATGCATGTCAACTTTCTCTCTCTCTTCCGGTGTCCTTAGACGATTCTCCAAAGTAGTTTGGCTAGGACTTTTTCGATGCCTTTTGTCCACAACTTCTTCAGGAGATTTCCTAAAATGAGTTTTAATGGTCTTTGTTTGTGATTGTGGCTTAGGGAATTGAAATACACTCTTCATCCTTTTAGATGCAGTTCCAGAACTTGGAACAACTGTAGAGTAAGCATTAGAAGCATTGGAAGTATTGTTTGGAATATTAGATGACTGAATTTCTTCTACTTCGTCATGGTCATCAAATTGAATTGGCTTATTCCTTTTGTTATCCATTATTGCTTGATGCATCTCATTTGAAATTTCTGTTGTAGTTCGAGGACACTTGGACACATTCCCATACCCACCGGTAAGATGTTGTTTAAATCTCTTGATTCCTCCATGAACCTTTTTTCCACAGAGAATGCATTGCACAAGATTTTTATCGCTCAATTCTGGCCAAAATGCATATTTCCACTCCGGATCTTTAGACTTGGCCTTTCTTTTAAGATCCTTAGTTGGATCATAACCATCGACTCCTGAACTTTCCGCCATTTAACTATCTACAATTCTACAAAATACAATTAAACAAACAAACAAGACATTGTAATTTGTAAATTGAAATAACAAAACAAGTAAGCAACTAAACATAAATGGGATAGTTACATTAATGCTGTAATAAGCAGAAACAATTAAACAATAAATAGAAATACTTTTCTCTTGAAATAATTGTAGGCAGCAGGCTGAAAGAGAGAGTAAAGTAGAAATACTTTTCTTACTTTAAAATCAAAGAATAAGAGACAGAAGAAGACGTGAACAGCAGTAAATAATACAGCAGCAGTGAACAACAGTAATCAATAAATCAAAGAATTATTACAACCAATAAATAATTACAACCGAGCCAAAGAAGAAGACGTGAACAGCAGAAGAGAAGAATATAGCAATAGTCAGACGAAGAAGAGAAGAAATGAAGAATACCTGTCGAAGAAGAAGGAAGTGGAACGAGCAGGAGCAGCAGTCGAACTGTCGAAGAAGGTTTCTCCCTCTCGCCTCTCGTTTCTCCCTCTCGAATTGTCGTAGAAGGAAAAGCCGAAAAGGAACTGTCGATGTCGAAGAAGAAAAAAGGAAAGAGCAGATCGATTAGGATTTAGGAGTTTAGGTTTATGAATGGGTTCGGGTCAAACCCGCTTTGGAAAGTCGTCCGCTTTTCCAGTTAGTCGTCTGTTGAGCGTCCAAGTCGACGCCTGAGCGGTCGACTATGTGCTCTGCTACCAAGTCGGTAGGACGACTTGATTTTTCTGGGCGACTCGACGCCTAGTCGTCACCTAGTCGACGACTTGACATCAATGTAAGCAACGTACAAAACATTACGACTTTTGGCGCAAGGACCTCTTCCTGCCGTATAATTCAATGGAATAGTCTTGATGGGAACGGTTTAGGGTTTAGAATTAGGGTTAGGATTGGAGAAGGAATTAAGAAAAGTAAGAAGAGATAAAAATGCACATAAATAATAATAATAATCTACTATAGTTAATATGCTTGAAAAATCTCATTGTTAGACTACTTAATGATGTCTATCCCTTGGCATGGGCTAAAGCCTCGTGTTTCGGTCCAACCAAATTGGATGGGCTCGTCTTGCATCATATCCACCATGAAAATGAAGATGGTATTTATACATACATAAATATATATATATACATAAATATATATATATATATATATATATATATAGATATATAAATATGTAATTGTGTTTTAAATTTGAGCTCTTAATTTATGTAATGTATGGTGGAGATGCTATTTGTTCATTTTTCATCTATAGCAAATACATACTATGGATCATTTTTCATATATATATATATATATATATATATATATATATATATATATATATCCTATCCCTGTAATACTGCTCTGTTTGAGATCTTTGAATGTTCCTTGTATGTATGCATATTTTCTTTCATGTGAAATTCTCAATTTAGGATGCACAATTTTTCTGAGTGCGCCTTATCTGCCATATTGTTTTTCAAGAGCAGCCACATACCAGCATTTTTATTTAATAAGTTTGTTCCAAGTATCCACTCCACCTTTATCTCCTTTTTCAATTCTGTTTATTCTCAAGCTTTCAAGTTATTGTAGCTATCTGATGTGTCATATTTTTTTAACAATAGATAGTGTCTTTTTCAAAATTTTATGTTGGTGCTAGTTTTTCCTTAAAATGTCATTGTGTTGTTGATGGTTTATAATATGGCTTTTTTATCTTGTAAAATGCATTGACTATCGTGCCATTTTAAAGGCTTGGTTGGCCTCGTGGTTGTTCGTCTTTTAGTTCTGATTGTTTTTGCTGTACCAGCAATTCCAGCAGAAGGAGAAGGAGCAATGCAGGAAACATTCATATCAGAGAAGCTTTTGGATTCCGCTGTGCATCATGCTCTTAACAATTACAAGGAAGCTAATGTAAAGTTCCTACTGATATTCCTTCAAAGGATAATGTGTTTTTTTCAATTCCCCCCACCCCCCCCCAAGAAAAAAACAACCCACAAAACACATTACTTGGGTGTCACGTTGATTAGAAACATGGGTAAATAATAACTTTTGCAGGAGTTGTAGAAATAGAGTAGAATAAAATAGAAATAATTTTCAATTTCCTTAGAGAACATTGAAGTGCTTCCAGCTAGTTATGTGTTGTTTGTTCATCCAAGTTCCTGAAAAACCCAAATCACGTCTATTGTGGAAAGGGTTTGGTTTACAAGTTGCCTTAATGTAACACATTTCTTGTCAACTTAAACATCATTATAACATTGTGATGTAGGCCGTGAGTTAATATTATAGGCTCATGCCAAGTGTACCAGGGTAGCGGTCCAAAGGTGATAGACAGTTCTTCTTAACTTTCATTACTGAGAAGATGTGATCTTTCCTACTAAACTAATTAATTTTGTTCTGATTCTTAAAGATCCTTTATTTTTAGTGAATAAAAAGTTATGTTCACCCCTTATTATGGGTGATATTTGGAAAGTTTGTGCTTGTTTTATTTCTTTTCTTGCATTTATATGGGAAATAGCTCAGAGGTCTTTCTGCTAAAAATGTGCAGTTGATGGTTTCTGAATCAGGCCTTCTATTTTCCTCAACCAGCATGGCTGCTCATGTTGTGGATGAAGTCGTTGAAGATATTGAGATGGACGAAAAGTTCGAGGTGGTTGGAAACTCTTCTGCTAGAGTTGAGAAAGAAATTGAATATGAAGTCCGCGGGTTGCCGTTTCCACTACCACCACCTCCTCCATTACCTCAAAATGCTTATTTGCAGGTTAGTTTTAATTTAGAGCTGTGCGAGGTACGTATGCTATTTCTGTAGGCAGGTTTGATCCACACTATTATAGCTTCAGCTTTTAATTATGAACATCTTTTCTCCTTCAAATTCGTAAATGGTAATTTGTATAGAACCAAGTATATCTGCTACTGTCTACTGTTAAGGAATTGCCTTCTTATGCGATATTGTTTCTTCGTTATCTGATCTGGTTCAAATGCTTATTATGTTAATGATTGCAGTATCAGGGAGATGGTCAGAATGTAGACGTGGATGATCTCGAACAGGAGACTGTGGATGTAGATATTATTTGAAAAGGAGACGGGGATCGATGTCAATATGTTTGGATGTTTGTAGTAGTTGTAACTTGTAGGTGCAGTAAATATAGTTGCATCCCCTGATTGTGGTTCATACCTTTTCCTTCCAAACGGTATGAACTGTGTTTCTTACCCTGCTTCATATGGTAGTTGAGCAATCAACTTAATTTTAAGAAGTATTATTGGATTAGTTAGTATGAAGTTGAATCACTATTGTGCTAGTTGCTCATACACCTTGGCAGCAAAAGTGATATATATATATATATATATATATATATATATATATATATATATATGGGACCGATTCATAGTCAATGTTGTCAATTTAAGTTTATCTTTACAATACATTGTGAGCGGTCATTCGATGATCTAACGATCCGCAGTTTAGTTTTTAATATTTCGCAGTCTAATACTGCGGACGGGACAAATGTTCAAAATATTCTTCTTGTAAAAGTTTCTCGACGCTAAATATTTTTTATAAATTGGAAAAGGACGTCATTTTTAAATATGTATGGCAGACCAATTGGCTAATGATGTTTTATTGGCCAAATTAATTTTTTTTTAGTTTTCTAGATGTCAAATAATCTATGATTTCATTAATTCACTTTACGATTGTGAATCAATGAAAACTAAATTAAAAAACATGTTTACTTTCTCTCTAAACTCATAAATATTGCAAATGGCTCTTGAAGATCTGAATTTACCATTTTGTTCTGTTCTTCAGATCAAAAACATAGATTATAATTATAATTGTAATTTTTTTTATTTATATATTATATATAGAATTTTGCATACATATGGTATGATAATTGTCTGCTTACTGTCTAAATATAAGATTTAATTTTTGGACAATTCAACAGATGTCTTCGATTTCGGAACAAATGACTTCGAGAGTTGAACAGATGTCTTTGATTTTAGAACGAATGACTTCGGGAGTTCAACGGATGTCAATGACTTCGGGAGTTCAACGGATGTCTTCGGCTTCAGAACGAATTAATTTCTTGTTCCAATATTTACTAATCATGTCCTTATTTTAAATGCAAGTGAAGTTGTGCTTGATAGGATGCATCTTTATTCGGAGAAAACTAAATAAAATTTGAATTTGGGCTACACCTAGTTATTTTGGTTATCTGTCTCGTCCACATTATTAAATTGAGGATGAGGAATCTACGAATGGACGGTCACGATGTGTTGTAAGGATAACATTATGGAATGGACGGTCACGATGTGTTGTAAGGATAACATTAAATTGACAACGTTGTCAATGGAGTCCCATATATAGAGAGATAGACAGACATTTTGAGAGATCTCCAAATCAGTTGTATGGCTATCGAAATCGTGTGCAAATCGTGTTCATGATTTCATGTGAAAATAAGCGGTTTTGAAATATATCAAAATTTTCAATTTTTTGTTCAAGAATGAAATCTTATTGAAACTATTCATATCGGGTTTATTAGTAATTGTTTGGTTAGAAAGAGAAATATGTGTATAGGGTAATGATCTATAACATGTATTTACTATGGATTTTTGTAGAGCATATACCATTTATATCAATGAAAACAAAAAGAAACGACAGGATTCGAAACTGAAAACTGACGTCTACTATGATAAAAAAAACATTTGATTTTATTAACTAAGTGTATGTTTATTAATTAGGTTTTATGGTTTATTAACCAACGTTAAGAGTTTATTAACTAAGGTTTAAGATTTATTAATTATGATATTTAGTTTATTAACCAGGATTTAGGATTTAGGGTTTATTAATCACATACTAATAAGATTAATAAATCATAAATCTACTTTTATTCTGATTAGTGTTCGCTACTATTATTAGCGCATGTTGATTTTGAGTTTCTAATTTTAGTTGTTCCTTTTTGTTTTCATTAATATAGATGATGTATGACCTATAAGAATTTATTTGAAATACATGCTATAGCGCATACGGATCACCTATAGCGACGGATCACACCGTCGCTAAAGTCGTCACTATAGCGTATGAACTGTCGCCATAGCCCAAAAGCCGTCACCATAATCCAATCCATCCGGTCATTTGGTGGGCTAGTGAGACAGTTTAATCAAATGGCTTTTTCAAGGGCTAAACAATCATTCTTTGTGTTCTATACTTGGTTCAATTTTATTTTTGTACAATATTAATTTAATAAACTGAAATTTTATTTGTGTACAATATTAATTTAATAAGTCGTCTTTGTACACTATAGAAGAGCATTTTAGCATGTTTTATTTTGATCATGTTTTCTTGATGGTTGGCTAAATTGAAACCAAATATGTAAAAGGAATAACTCATTTCTAAGTGTTAACTTTTTATATTCTTCTCAAATTTAACTTTGCCAAATTTAGAGTATTACATTCAAATTCAAAGATAAGTTTCTCTTAGTTTTTCTCATAATTCCCCCTCTAGCCTTTTTCCCTAGTTTCCTCTAGGTCCCCTGAGCCAATGTATTCCTAGAATTGATTTGTAATAATATACTCCATCCATTCCCATTTATTAAACATTTTAGGCAGGGAGAGTCCTGATACAAAGGGAGAACAAATCCAGCAGAGAACTGTTCTTTGCTTGAACTAGTGTAGCAAGTCATGCTGGGGCACTGGGCTCTCAATCTGAAAGTCAACAACTGCAGGGAGAGCAGCAGAGGACATCAAGCAATAATGAACTGGAGATAAAGAGTATGATGCACATTAAATAAGTCTAATACAAGTGAGAAACTGTTTGTCATTACGGATTTGCCAGTCAAACGCATCCAAAGAACTGTTCCAAGGACGGAGAGCTCAGAATGTTCGAGGCAGTTCGTTCAGGCTTCATTGATGAAATGTGAAGCTGATATCTTATAAACCTCTATAACCAATAAAAAGCAAAAGCCAAAAGTTAGACGCAATGCTGCAATAAGAGATGTACTTGATATCTAATTCATTATGCTTACTATTTTCTTACTCATATTTCCAGTTCATTTAGATAAGGGTGTAGCTAAATTATCATATTCAGTAAATGATTGGAGAGACCAATGTTACCAAACAGAAGAACTAGGAATATACCGCCAACTGTGAAACTATTTCAGGATTTGTGTCTATATGCCAATCTGGCTCTAGCTGCCGAACAAAAGATGTTCTCCCATTCTGTGTGCTACAAAAGAGAACCTGCAGGTTCATATCATGTGAATTAAGACTCAGATAAAAATATAACACTATTTAACATATAATCAACAAATGAAATTTAAAACATCATTGCATCGATTATATAAAAAAAGATAACAGAAGCTGGGAAAGGAGAACTAAAGCCTGTCCTCTCCAACAGTTTCACGGCAAGAATAATGACATATGTTGCATTTCAATAATCATGCAATATAAATCTCTTATTACCTTGTCCTTAACCAAGCCACCAGATGTGAAAACCCCAGCATCTTCTAAAGCAATGAGAACCTTTTTCTGCATTCAATTATATCCCATAAACAACAATAATATTAGACCATTGGCACAGCTCAATAACATGATAGTCTGCTTTGAAAAGTTCTTTCAAGCAGTTAATGGTATACGCTGCAACAAGAAATTTATAAATAACAACCCAGGCATGCCAGTAAAGGTATAATAATTAAAGCGTTTAAAGTGTTCAGTAATTATGATACAACTCAAATACATTCATATTGTCCTGTAAAAATGAATCCTTAGTAAATATACTCGTCAGCAAGAACATAGAACTCCAATTAAGTGGAAACCCCTGATTGGAAACCCATACAACATGTATCTCCTAGAAGGGTTAAAAAAATTCAACAAAACTTTGCTCAAAGTTTTGTCAAAACTTTGCTCAAAGTTTTGTCAAAACTACTCTAATATATCTATTTAACAAAATACAAATGATTTTAAATTTTTCGCTCATCCTGATAAATCATCTGGACCGTTCAAAGTTTGGGATAAATCACACCGTCCATAGTGCCGGAGGCACGGGACTGTTGCTAGTATATATATATATATATATATATATATATATATATATATATATATATATATGAGTAAAAGGCATTTTAGATCGACCTAAGATAAGTTATCTTAGTCTACTTTCAATACAACATCATTTGATCGTCAACTTAATAATCTAACCATACGGATGTAATGAACATGTAAAAATATGAAATTATGTAAAATTTTGTTTGATTTGAGGTATTAGAATATCATTTTTTAGTAGTGTAAATAATTTGTATTTAAGTATATATTAACTTAGATTTTTGTAACTTATATTGTTATAAAGTTGCTAATGCATAGCCTCAAGTGATGCAGGACAGATTTAGGATGAAAAATAAACTAGGATTAAACTTCACGTTTAAAACATTAGAATCTCTCAAGTGTATCAACTCCACGTATCAACACCAAGATGGATAAAATACCTCTACGGTATGAATAAAATAATCAACTTCAATATTAATATTATGTAGTCTAAATAACTTGTGGGGATTATATTACTATTTAAAGAGACAAAATCCTAATATTACTTGGGGAATAATAAAAATACTAAACGACTAAAATATCCTTATTAATAATTTATAATCACTAATTAATGTCTTAAATCCCCACTAATAAATAAAATACATAAATCACATCAACTACTTTTATATTAAACATAATAAAAACTCGAAATAATAAATATAAAAATCTCTTCTTTGTTCTTGACTCGGAGTCCCCATCATCAAGTCAATCAAAATTATACATATTCTCATATTTTTGTATGTTTATTATATTCGTACGGTTAGATTATTAAATTGATGATCAAATGATATTGTATTAAAAGTGTCCTAAAATAACTTATCTTTAGGTCGATCTGAGATGTCTTTTACTATATATATATATATATATATATATATATATATATATATATATATATATATATATGCAACTCAATTGTATAGTAGTCGGGTTAAATATAGTTTTACCCACTAAACTGCGGTCATTTTTACATGTACATCATTAAATGACTTTCTTTACTAGTCAACTCATTGAACTAGTTTTTAATTATAAAAATTTAGAAAACCGTCTAGCCTTTTGAAAACTAAATGATAAATCTACATGGCACCACATGATGTGCAGATGAGGAGTGCTTAGTTAAATAAATAATTAAATTAAGCTCATTATTAAATAGTTAAATTAAACCTGTTATATTAAACAAGTATGAAGGATGAAACAATTAAACATAAATAGTTAATAAACAAGTATGAAGAATGGAACAATCTCGCGAGTTTGACAAAGACCACAAATTGTGCACCGACCCATGCATAGTAGACTAAGGCCAAGGCCAGACCAAACCAATCCCATACCCCCCCCCCACCCAAAAAAAAAAGGGAAAAAGAAGAAAAGGGAGCACAAAACTTTAAGCGTTGGTAAAAGACCAGTTGTTTTTTGAACTTGAGACTTCTTCATCAAGCACCGCAAACCAGGAAATAATTTATATTGATCACAAATTAACCACACAAGTAATAAGGTTTGTATGCACCTCACTTTCATCGTCGAGAACTCTTTCCATGAGATAAAGGTCACAAAATTTTGTAATTTCAAGCAGTACTTCAAGTACAGATGATCTAACAGTTGCTTGTTTCTGCCAGAAAAAACGAGAAAAGGCACAGAACAATGTCAATCATTTTGCATCGTGTTTTAACACAATATGTCTTTGAAAGAGATACCTGAAGCTCTTCCGGACTACTTTCCTCAAGTATCACACCAAGCAACCTGCATGTTACCTTCAAATAAAAGTACTGAAAGCCTGAGGACCATGATTTAATTGATAATTAAAGAATTCACAGGAGTTCCATGGAACAGTTTATGTTTTCTTCATTCCAAAAAGAAACACTAATTATTGTACATGTAAGGTTGTGAACAACCGACCTTCTAGTGCTCTAACCAAAATCAATCTTAGTATAAAAATAGTCATGCTAATGGTATTTGTCATTCTAGAATCCAAATAATGAGTCAAAGAGAAGTTTCACAGATACTGTGCATTTTACATTACAACATGCACCTGATGGTTAAAGATTATCGATTAAAAAAGTACTCAACTCTAATTATCTCAACATATTGGCAAATAACTTATAAAAACCAACTTGATACAAAAGTTAGTTCTATCTGAAATTGTAGGAAGATATAAATCTAGAATTATCACACTTCTGTTCCATGAAGTGAACAATATAAGCAAAACCAATAAAATTGATATGCATAACAGTTCATGATATTGCATTAGCAATTACCTTCCTTCCTTCACTCAGTCTTTGCCTAACTATTTGCCCCGGAGTTGGCTGTAGCAGGAAAGGAACATTTCAAATAGAAAACAATCAAGATAAAGTAATCTACAATTTCCAAAAACAGCCAGAAGATTATGGCAATTACCTTTACAGGATGAAAGAACTCATCAATAACATTTTGTGCTCTAGAACCTTCTGAGGATACTCCAGAAGATATCAAATTTGCATTTGAATGATTACTGATAACAGAATTACTAGGTGCGGGAGTTTGCCGTTTAGGTTGCCTTCTTTGAGGTACACCAGGTGATCTCAATAGTCTCCAAGTAAAAACTATTGCAACCGCAAGCCCTGCTATAGCCCCTACAGATCGTGAATCCTGTGACCACACCAGATGTGAAAACATCATACTGGAATGGAGGCAAATAATTCATTCTCTTTATAAGCATGGTTAGTTTAAATATCCAAACAAAAAACTTTTTCTTTTTGTACGTGTGTATAGGTTTGCGGCTATGGAAAGCGGAGAGAAGAAAAAGAGGGAAACCATAATCATTGTAACATTTTTTTCTGTCTCAATATAATTCTTACTCTAAAACAGGAAAAAGCATTAGAAAAATTGGCAGAGGTTATTGCTTTTCAGAATCAAAAGTAGATTTGATACTTTTATATTGGCTCTTTTGGATCAAAATAATAATAAAAATTCAAAATCGGAAAAGCAAGGGGAGTTATTTTAGAACTAAGAAATCCAAAAAAGCAATAATAAGTTAATCCAGATAGGCTCAAATTCATTTCAGAGTAATTTCAAATAAACTGCAACAGATTCTCGAGACACTAATAACCTATAGAAATGGAGCAGCTATTTGATAGCTAAGTTAATGCATAACCAGCTATACAAATCACTGTTTGTTTGGTTTTCAAATTAAATGGTCTCGCAAAAATGCCAAAAAACTAAAGCACAGACTAGAATATGTCATTGCACTTTTATTAACAATAACCCACTGCACTGATGAGCATAGTGAGCTATTTAACTAGACATACAAGGATTATGAGGGAGTAAAAATTCATGACAATGGCGATAATATCCTTAGTTATCCCATGCATTTATCTCTCTCATCATGTGATAGAGAATAAATGTCAGGCGATGAGAGACTTGGACAGATATTGATAACTAAGGATGTTATCACATTTCTTGAAGACAAGCCCATAATTAATTTAAAATGATCCCAAAAGAAAATTCCAATTTGAGAAATTGAGTTAGCAAGTTTAATGATTTTCAGATATATCATACAAATCATGCCTATGTATGCATATAATATATATATATAGATACATTTGTGACACTCTGTACACTACAACTACTTGAAGGTAAATTTAGAAATGTAAACCTTTTTGTCAAAAGTCTGAAATTCAGGTTCCAACTGATGCCTCAAGTTACCGAAATCAGACTTTTTATGTTAAGTTTGGCTAAGAAAATAGCAATGGGCTACCAAAACAACTAAGCTAAACAATTAAGAATCAGAAATTAGCTAATTACATAACATATAGATGAAGCATACCATGGCTCCATGAGCAATTTAAATACCAGATTATGATTCTTCATATGAACCCTATAACACCTAAATTACAATCAAGATTCGGTTTTTAGATGAATCACTTCTCAGATCGGAATAAACAGAAGAAAAGATTGGAAAAAGAACCAGGCCATGGAAGAGATTGGAAATCTTGAGCGTGAGAAAAACCCTAAATTTCTTGATCAGCTGTAAAACATCATCCTGGGAGTGATCAGCCATGGCCAGAAAACACACTAAAATACGTCGTCCGTGAGCTCCTGATGAATCGTCAAGCCCTCCGCTCTTCCATCATTAAAAGATGTTGCCGTCGTGGAATCAGGTAGATTGAATTGTTCAATAGGTAATGAAGTTTCTTTCGCTTTCTCTTTCTCTTACTGCTGTGTCGTGTTACAGCGAGGAGAAGAAATATACTCCACTGTGCAAGAAAACTAATCCGGTTTAACCTGAAGTTAATTTGGTGCTAAGTTGGTCTGACATCTTTAGTGTCGTATGACAAATGTTATGAGGAATATAAGAAATAATTAATTACATATTATACAGTAAAATCTAAGAAATAAATAATTACATATTATACAGTAAAATCCCTATTTAGGAATATTCTGTATAAGAATAACCTCTATAATATTATAAAAAAATTTAGTCCCAATCTGGGCCAATTATAAATAGGAATAACCTTTAAATTGTAATATGTTATATACTTTTTAAGTCCCGTATTAAGAAACTATACCTTTATATAGTAATAATTTCATATATATATATATATGAGAGAGAGAGACAATATTAATTTTAAAAGACACATTTCCTATAAAGAATTATATTTTTCTATAAAAGACTACATTTCCTATAAAAGACTACATTTTCTTATAAAAGACTACATTTCCTATAAAAGACCACATTTTCCTATAAAAGATTATATTTCCTATAAAAGACTACATTTTTCTAGTTTGAAAATCTAAATAATTTATGTTTTCTTTAACTTTGCATAAATATTTTTTGAATAATAATTATTAGGGAGTTATTATTGATATTTTTGTTAAAGTGGATATTTTTTGGGATTGGAAAAATATTTTGTACCAATATCTCTATTTAATAATAACCTCTCAATTAGAATACAAATAATTTGGTCCTAAGTCTATTCCTAAATAGAGGTTTTACTGTATTACTATTTGTTAATGCAATTTGGCACATATAAGTAAGTATATACTACTTTATTAAAATAAAGTCTGACGACATAGTATTGTAAATGATACTCCTATTATTATTCTGGGCAATTGCAATTTGATTTTAATTTTTTATTTAGAAATACTTCTCAAGTAGTAATTTATAACATTAGAGTGCAATTAAATTGACATTTATTTAAATTTTAGAATTTTGTAAATTGATTAGGCAAAATTACCAAATAGGACGGTTTTGTGTTTGGGCAGGCTTAAAAGTCATCTGTGCTTCACCTATAAGAGACTGTTGGAGTAGCATATAAGTATTAGAGAAATAGCAGCGTAGAAAATACCAGTAGTAATGAAGAACTTTGCCACCTGATTTCCAATATTGTTGCTAACAGGTTTATCTTACAGTGATATTCAATTTCTGGATAGTTTCGACCAAGGATTTTGTGTTCAAATGATCATGATTCCAGAAATATTATCTCATACACTGAAAGAATTTGTACTACTATTCATTGTGAAAAAAATTTAAAAATAAATCAGAATAAGTGCATTCTGCTAAATGATTACATAGACACATGAACACTAGTCAATAGTGGACAACTACTCCCTGAAAAAGAAGTGCGATGACTTGAAACAAAGGTCAGGTCAGTCCACAAATTGAGGCGGCGAAGAACTCTGCATATCCTCCACAGATATTTCAGTCACGTCGTCAATAACACTGCTTATCACGGGCCTTTCAATCTTCTGTGTGGTACCATTCAGTAACATTTCCTTCTCCAATTGCTGGCAATAGCTCTCAAAAACTCGAGAGCTGACTGTCATTTCAAAATCCAACAGGGAAAGCAACTCCATTTCAAGCCTGTTCAGTTCAGCATTAGTCACTCCCCCAACCCGAGCATAGAATGCATTGTTATAGTGCCTTACATTGCCAACCAAACAACACAAGAATATCAGAATTCCAACAATGGGGATCTGTCCTTTTTAATGAAGATCGTACTATAGTGAAGCAAGAGATGCATTAATCACCATA
Source organism: Panax notoginseng (assembly GCA_016801055.1). Lineage (NCBI taxonomy): Eukaryota > Viridiplantae > Streptophyta > Magnoliopsida > Apiales > Araliaceae > Panax > Panax notoginseng. The sequence goes on from CM029012.1 coordinate 184,019,037, forward strand.
TTCTCTAACACGAGCGGACATAAGCACATTTTATAGTGCCTCCAAAGATTATCAAAAATTCCACCCCCCCCCCAATATTTCACCATCATATAAGTTTGCATAAATTGGTACAAATACCAACATTAATTCAATGTCAGAATTATTAGTGTAATAACAAGATGCATTAACTGCTGAAAACACAATGCAGAAAAGGAAAAGGAAGAAACACTCTAAGAAAGAGGCAAGTTATCATCTATAAGCAAATCCTTTGCCAACTCGGGCACAGGTCCCAGGTAATTCAAGTACCCAATAAACCATGTTCGTGATCAAGAAAGTTAGCTAAAGTAAAGGCATTCAACTGACTCTTTTCACATAACAGAGAGAGTATCATTTTAACAAACACCTTCTGTCCCCAAATTTCTTAATAACTCGGACCCAGTTCAAAAAATTAGAAACAAATACTCGTATCTGTTCTATATTGTTTGATCATTGTCGATTTTTTTTTGTTTTTTGTTAATTTCCACACTCACGATTGACCTCATGGAAACTATAAGGCAAAGTTAAGGCTGTACCAAGAACCATACGGCTTCATAATAGATATTCAAATTCAAAATTGTCATAAATTCTTTTAATTTTAATCGATACAATAAAAGTATTACTCATTGTATATATCATCTCAATTTTGAGTTCAACCGAGGGAGTATGAAATACAATATATACGTATAGACTATAGATATAGAAAGAGAAAGACTTACACATCATCAAGCATCTTAGAGGCAACCATGACACTGGTGACGAGCAATCTATGAACATTGAGTGAAACCACAAGCGAGTCTGGATATTTATGCAGCAGCCTGTCTATATACACATAGCCCACCACGAAACAAGATGGGCTACAACTAGTATACTTGTATATTCTCTCCAGATACTTGGGGATACTAATACTCGGCGCCCTAACACCATGAAAAACGTTCAAAATCTTCCCCAGCCGGGAAGCCGAGCCACAGCCCAACTCATCAACTAGCCTGTCGTTGCGAAGCACAAGCTTCTCCAGCACAAAGGATAGGATGGTTAGGACTCTCGGAGTACTGGTGGGATCGGCGTTGCTCGGATCCAGCCGGTGAGGTTGGGTGTCGTCGTCGGCGGCTAACATCTATAGCATTGTGTTCTGGGCGCAATTGGTGTGGAGTGTGAAACTCTAAATTTGGGACACAATTCTTGGTGGCTGCTCCTGCTCCCTGCTCCTGCTAGCATGTTATCTGATTTGGTGATGAGTGGGCTACTGTCTGCCAACTGTATTTGCCATCTAATCAGCAGATATAGACAAAGAAACAAATCTTTTAACAAAAAGTTGTATAAGAAACCGATTTTCACGGGTATTTTCATATCTTACATGGAAGTGAGTAGTGACTCGCTTTAAAAAATATAACTCCGTCCCATAATAACTGTCGTTTTAGAAAGAAATTTTTTTCTCAATTTATTTGTCGTTTACAATTTTTTAGGATAATAAATTATTTATTTTCCTTTATCACTCCTACCTTCTCTCATTGTCCCAAGAAATTTTCTCCCTTATATTAATAGTTTTCAACTTCCCATAAAGGGATAGTGATGAAATTTCACACCAATTTTAATTAATAGTAGTAAATTATAGTACTAAATGACTTTCTTAATGTATCAAGCTAAAACGACAGTTATTATAGGATGGAGGGAGTATTAATTTTTTATATAAAAATATTACTACAATTCCCAAAATATATTATATTAAAATGCAAGTGTTTCGCCACTATTGCCAATTTATAGTTTGAATCAAAAAAAATTTTTATAGGTTACACACACTCCAAATATTATAAATTTGTAACGGTTGAGTTAAATGATAACAATGTTTTAGTATTTAGAAATAAGATGTTATAATCTTTAGATATCAGGTTGGTTGCGAAATGCGAAGTGTATATATTTGCAGTTTGAATAAATTTATTTTTTCTTTTTTATAAGTCATACAAACACTCCAAATATTATAAATTTATATTAGTTGAGTTAAATGAGGACAAGGTCCTTGCCTAGTATTTAATAATGAAATGCTGTATTATCTCGTTAATTAAGATTTTTCCAAATGGGGCACAACCCACCCTGTGCGCTTGTCAACATTCAATTTTTACTCCCTCAATCACTTTTAATATTAAAAATAATAATACAATGTTTTCACCACAATTTATTAAATTAAATTTTACAAATAAAACTCTTTTTGAAAATGTAGTAAGCTGGTAACTAGTTTTATTAATGTTTCCAGCCCAGTCTATGTGTGGACCGGACCATAAAATGATAGTTCTCCGCATTGCAGCTAGTACTCCAGGGCCAACCTTAAATACGACGTAGTACTCCAGGGCCTACTTTACTTGTGTCATAACTAGTACTACTATTTATTATATTATATTTTTGTCGATTGACACATTTCAACATATATAGTTAGTACTACTATTTTATAACAATTTATCTCAATAATAAATTCTAATTTTAAAAATCAAAAGAAACCAATTGCTTTTAATGACCTTGAAAAATAAATTAGAATCATAAAGAATATTTAATTTTACAGTTTAAAATTTAAAAGAATTTTTAATTTTTAATAAAAAAATTACATGTTTATTAAATTATTTTTATTTTTAAAATAATTGAGCAGGTGAAATCGGAAGGGATCCAAATCCATTAGTAAGAGATATTTCAATTAAAATGGTCTTCTTTTCCGTCATATTTTCATCTTGACCGAACAAAAGAAAAAATTGCCTCCCCTACTTTTTCATTATCCATTCCTAATTATGAAATTTCGGATCACGTCACATCTGGCGGACTGGTAGTATTATATTCCAATTGGATTCGAACAAGCTTTCGCAAATATCTCCGCAATTTGTTGGTGACGTGGTAATTTAATTGTGCCCTGCCCGCCCATATTATATAAACCTAAACCTCGTAATTACCACAATTGCCACTTCTCTAGAGAGCGAGTAAAAGGGAGCAACCGTGTCCGTGTGACCCTACCACCAGATCTTGTCAAACCCTTATCGGCCTACATCAGCAAACATATCAGTTTCTCCCAAGCCACGTGGCAACAACCCAAGCGAATAAATATGTGAACAAGTCTCCCTCCACCCGATCTCCCAAACTTTTCTTCTCTGTGTCACACACAGAAGAACACCACTTTTTCTTCCTTCTTTTCTTCTTCTTCTTCTTCTTCTTTTTTTTTTGTGAGCTACAGATCTTCCATATTTCGATCTGAAAAAAATCTGCTTTTGGGTTTATTCCAATTTGTTTCTTTTAGTCTCTTTCTGTTAAACGTGGAGGGGATTCAGTCTTTCTGTTAAATTTTGTTACATTCTTTGGTTTCGCATTATCATATAAATTTTGCGGTTTCTTGTTGAAATTTGATACCAATACATTTTACTTGTTGCTTTAGAGTGATAAAAGATTAGTGGGTTTTAGCCGAATTCCCACCTTAGAGTTTCAAGTGATTTTAAAAAATAAATAAAAAACTCACAAGTTTTTAAGTTGGGTATATTATTACATTTAAGGAAACTAAAATGGAGTTTTTATGTGATTTTTGTGGGGTGGTGAGAGCATTGGTGTATTGTAAATCAGACTCTGCTAGGCTTTGCCTGCATTGTGATACTTGTGTGCATTCTGCTAATTCTTTATCGCGCAGGCATCCGCGTTCATTAATATGTGACAAGTGCAATTCACAGCCTGCAATTGTCCGTTGTATGGATGATAAAATGTCTCTGTGTCAAGGTTGTGAATGGAATGGAAATGGCTGTTCTGGCCCGGGCCATAGGCTTCAGAAATTGACTTGTTATACTGGATGTCCTTCTATGGCTGATCTCTCAAAGATTTGGTCCGCTGTACTTGAGGTGCCTTATCCAAGCGCCTGCGATTCTTCTTTTACCCCAATGAGTGCATTGATTCTTAATGAAAATTCAATAAATAGCTGCTTGGACCAATGTCAAAATGAGTGTTCATCAGAGTTGGTGGCTAATAGGTTGAACGAATTATCATCTTCAATGAAGTTTGAAAATTTTGCTGGTCCATCTCCTGTGGTTCCTCCCAAATTCAATTGCATACCACCATTTAATAAGGATCAAACACCCTTCTTCCCCGAAGGACCAAACTTGCCGCCGGTAATTTCTTTAACCTTTTCACTAGTGTTTTGGCCATATTTGTTAATAATACATAACCTTGATTAATGTATTTTCTTGTAAACTTTTTGATACAGTAATAATTCTCTGGTTTTGTTCATATTCAAGAATCACTTGTTACCTTTTAATGCTTGATATGGTTTTCTATAGCTGCATTTAATTCATTTTTTGTCTGAATATTGCAGAACTCTTTATATTTAAAGGATCTTGATCTTGGTGAAGGCGATGATCTCTGTGAAGGGGTTGATCTTGACGACGTTGCACTGAATTTTGAGGGTGGTTACGAGATGTTTGGATGTTCACAAGGGCAATCAAGATGTCAGTGTGAGGATGGAGGATTGGATTGCTTAGTAATGGAGAAAAACTTATCAGTTACTGAATCAAACTGTCATATAGAAAATGCTTTAGAGGTTTTCTTCCAACCTACTATTACCTTTTGTTTTTTTGTGGCTACTAATGTATCAAATGATCCTTCTTTTCTGGCCTTTCTCTTCTCATACATGATCAAATTTTCACATGTAAGTTATTGCAGCTTATAGAAATTTTGTTGACACGGCATTTTACAAGTTTTAGAATATGTTATAGCAAATCTATAACGCAAATTTTCTTTTTCATAGAAGAAGGAAAAAAGAATGAGAAAGCTCATGTATTCTACTTATTTTGCCTAATTTTTTTAAGGTTATCGAAAATGACTATAGGCATCTCTTATATATTATTGTAGGCAACATCAACAGGCCAACAAGAATGCATTAATTTTCAATCCTCACAAGTGAACGGATCATCTAGTGTGATGCAGGCTATGAGCAGCAGTACTAATTGCATGCTTTTAAATCCCAGCTGCAACAGAAATATTGGCCTAGCATTTCCCACTGGATCACTTTCACTATCAAATATCACTGGAGAAAGCAGTGTTGCTGATTACCAAGATTGTGGACTATCGCCAGTTTTTCTGGCGGGTGAATCTCCTTGGGAGTCAAGTCTGGAAATTAGTTCCCCACAGGCACGGGACAAAGCCAAGATGAGATACAATGAAAAGAAGAAAACACGAACGTATGTTCTTTGGCCCCCTACTATGTTGTACGGTCTATGTTTTTGAAAGAAAGACATGTCCTTCTGATATAATTTGAAACTCCTTTACTCCGTGCTCAAAATTTGAGCAAAATAAGTAATAAAAATCAATCTGCTCAAGATAGGAAACCACTTCTTTTTCCCCATCTTTAAATGCATACTGATATCTACAGTTTTTCTCGAGCCTAAAGACTACTTTGTATCTATGTAAATTGGTCAAGGCTGTTATTTCCATTACTTCAGTTTGGCTCTTAATATAACTTTTGTGCTTCTGCTGTATAGGTTTGGTAAACAAATAAGATATGCTTCACGTAAAGCCAGGGCTGATACCAGAAAGCGTGTGAAAGGTAGATTTGTGAAGGCTGGTGAAGCATATGACTATGACCCTCTTGGAAGAAGAAATTTTTAAATCAAATTGCTGGACTCCAGTTCCTTGCAGCACTGTACCATGTTAGGTAAGATCAATATCACATAATCTCCCTATAACACATGAAGAATGCAATATTTTAGGCGATAAGGAACACAAGTACATCTGCTGATCGGTAACTATTCAAAATAATAACAAAAGAAAGACGGGAGGCCTTACCTTCATTTTCCTTAAAAATATTCAGTTATCAGCTAGATCTTCCAAGATGATGATAAGTATATAGCATTTTTGCATTGGCAGATGTATGTTATTGCTGCAAAGGCCTTGATATATTTCAATCGAGTTCCGTACACTGGAGCATCACATAAATCTTGCTACAGTAGTTACTGCCTTAACTATCATATGGTTAGTCTTGCTTGTGCGCCATTATGCAATATTTTTACTTGATTCATAATATATTTTATCTACTCTGTTGAATTGATTCTTCTTCCAAATCTACTAACCAAGACTTCTATGTTCTTTTTCTACATTTAATTGCAGTTTTGAAGGATTAGTCGGGAGATACTATTGGCGATAGACAGACTTCATGGTGGAAATTTTGACAAACAATTTTTTATCTTAGTTGCAATTATACCATATTGACTTTGTTACATGAAATAAGCTTCAACTACACCAGTGTGGTGAGATTGAAAAAGTTAGTGCTCCTATTCTTTGCAATACAAATAAAGACACAGAGCATATAATAGTGCACAAGAAACAGGGAAAATAAGTTGTACAACGTAAGCTCCCCTTCGTGATGATGGAATCAACAGATCCTGAGTAATCTGCATTGGCTCTCTACGGGCATCATTTTGGGTAAATTGATTTTCGCTTGAAAGAGAAGTTGATGAAGGTACCTTTACAATGTTATTAATTTTTCCAATAAGCTGGAGATAGATTGAAGAGGTGGCTTGGGCAAAAGATCACTTTCTGTGATGAAACTTTACCACTTGGTATTTGGTGCTGCTGGGCACAGCTAAAAGACTGGCTAGAATATTCATCAGAGCCTCAATTCTTCAATTATCAGCTAATAAAACTTCATTCCGATTTTTCTTTTTAGATGAAACATTCACTTAATTCTATTTCTAATGTTCAGCAGACTATTTGTTTTAGTCGTCTCCAAATTAAATGTTTCTTACTCCTAGTTATATAGAGCTAGCTCCCTGCATGTTGCCTGTTGGCAGCAATTCCGGCACTAAGAATAATTAATATTTGAGAGAATGAAAGTTATGTGTTTTCTGCTTGGACCACAAAATGTAGTACAATTATTGATTGACAAGGTTGGAAAGGCTGCAGAACCTTGATAGATAATGCCTGCAGTTTGGTTTATTTGGATGTTTCACTTGGATTTAGTGGCGCTATTGTCTTTTTTCTTATTTGACGTTTTCGGAATTCTGAGTTTGAATCCACTCATATATGATATCTTTTGAAGCCACTATTATTTATATATATATATGTAGGCCAAGTATGATTATTATTTTATTTTATTTAAAAAAAAAAAAAAAGTTCTTATGACTGCATGCGGAACTCGGCCAATCACCAGATACAAAGGATAAGCCCATAGAAAAAGCCATCATTTGAGGGGTATTGAATCATGACCAATGCCTTTGCAACTCATAAATTGAGATTATGGGTGTAATTTTTTTGAATATATATAGAATTCTACAAATGTTGTTGTTGTTTGCTTGAAAGCCTGATGATGCATCTCTCTCGATCGAACAAACGCACAAAGTCACGTAGATGATACTCCCTCATTGTGATCAAAGGGTATTACACTTGTTGAGTATTACATTAACATTACACTGAATTAATTAATAAATTACATATACATGATCTCTCCCTGAATTTTATGAGCAATTAGTAGCCAGCCTGGAATGTACGTAACAGAGTAAGAAGTGGCTAGTGATCCCTTTCAATATCACCATTCACCCCTTCTCTTGTCTAAACAACTTTAGAAATATTAACAAACAGACCAGACCATACCATATATTATCAATGTGACTAAACAAAAGACAAGACAATCCGCCCCAGCCCCAGCCCCAGCCCCAGCCCCAGCCAGAACAAGATCTTAAAATCAAAGAAACAGGAAAAGTTGTTCTTTTGGTTCAACATTTGAATCAGACTGGTTTCTCTCCTTTTTACTAACAATGGTTGGAAGTCGCACCTCAACAGAAGTCCTGCAAAGTAAGCATCTTATATGCCTTTGGGCTAAGAAATTAGCAGCATGGACCTTTTTATCGCATTTTGGACATAAGAAGGCGTCATCGGCTTGGCAGTATAATGAGGCCTCCGCATCACAAAGCTCACAACACACTGAGCCTTGGGGGGCATGATCCCAAACAACCAACGCCTCCTGCTTTCTCTCTTGTAATCTTCCTCTACACATTTTTTAGGAAATGGCCTGGGGAGATAGAGAAGTCATGATTTTATTTTCTTGATGAGTGGTTACCAAGTCAAGTCTGTTAAGAAAAGAGGAATGTAGTTGTATTGTATGGTCTAAAATTAAAGACGTGTGTTTTTTTTCTCTAGTGGCAGTGGGTCATAATAAGTATCACACCTCTTACTAGTACTCTACTCTTCTAGTAGTAGAAGAGTTCTCAAATTAAGGAGGACAACGTAAGGTGAGAAGTGGTTTGACTTTTTCTGCCAGTTAGTAGTACTAATTATTTTTAGTGAAGTAGTGGGTAAATGGAACGTGTAAGCAGACGAGTGGATGGGTTGTCATGTGGTTAGACTCTTGAAGGACTCTTTTAGTTGTGCCGCTCAATTTCAGCCAAACTGACATTTGGCAATTTCTAAATAACATGCGTCTCTCTTTCATCTCATTCATTCCCTTTTAATTAATTAATTAATAAAACTAGAGAAATAGGTTGGGATCTAGAACAGATGTGTTCCTCAATATAAAAAGGTTATGTAGAAAACTATTACTCCATCCGTCTCAAATTATCGGTTATTTTAGTAAATAAATTTTATCCCATAATATCTACTTTTTTAAGATTTCAATGCATTTTTTCCTTTATTTTTCAAGTTTGCCCCTTTATCCTAATTAATAATAGTCATTACTCTCATTCATGCATTTCTTCTTTTTTAAGCATCTTTTCATATTTTCACCAATAAGGATTCATGCGCAGAAAACAAAAAAGTCAGCACATAAGGGTATTTTAGTATTTTTATCATATATATTGATATGTGTGTGAAACTCTAAAAAAATAGATAATTTAGAACGGAAGGAGTATAAATTAAGAGTATAAATCAAATATAAAATTAGTTGATGATTATATTATATACCGTTCAGTTGTACTTCAAATTTAATTTAATATTAAAATGTTAGAAGAAGATGGTGAAAATTAGAGTGACCTCCAACTCCAAGAATCTTTGTGTGTCATAAGTTGCCAAGTGCACGACTTATCTATATCGTGGACGGTTTTGATTAAATCGTTGGTCGTTACACAAAAATCAACGGTTGGCGACCCAACCCCTCCTATGTCTCTCCTCTCTCTTTTATTAATAATTTTTTAGGTAAAAAGAAATATATATATATATATATATATATATATATATATATATTCTTAAAACTTTGTACGGTTTCCCCCCATTTGCCACCATCTATTCATTGGTGAGTGAAACTCGTCACCATTGCTTATTTGCTCCGGTGCTTATATTTTTGGGTTAAAACGTTTTTTGGGCTTGTTTAGGTCATTCTGTGGGCCGGTTGTCATATGGGCTATTTTTTTCATTCGGTTGTTTGGTTGCAAACTGTTTAAAGTTTTTAACAATTATTTTTGATTTTCCTATTCCTATCTTTTGCCCTTTCTCAATGCTATAAATTTAATCCTAACTGTTTACGTGGAGCTTATAGCAAATACTATAAGACTGACTATATGAAGTTAATTAAATTAGTTTCATTTTGTTAGACAGTTTGGCATGTACCGGTAGAATTTAGTGGAACATTATTTACTTGTTACATGATTGTCTTATGAAATATTTATATAATAATAATGTTTCTCAATTTCTTATTGAAAAAATATATATTATGACTAAATTATAGTTGTACTACTTTAAACTAATACTACGTATTGAAGAAAAATAATTTGTTTAAATACGTGAATAATTATAATTAATAATATATTTAATTTTATATGTGGATACACGTTATAATGACATAAAAAGAAGTTTGCAATACATAAAACTTATAGAAGTTAAGTTAAATAATGGAGCAGTAAATATAAAAATACTAGTAAGTATATATAGTACAATGTCTGGAAAAAGATTGCAAAAGGGACAAAGAAAGAATAGCCCACGTCTGACAAAATGGGCAACCTTTGATGACATCTTTTCAAGTGCCTGTAAATATACTCGAAATGCCCATAAATTCACCAACCTACCTAAACAAGAAAAAGAAAAAGAAAAAAAAAAAAAAATATATATATATATATATATATATATATATAGTGTTTCATAATTATTTATGATATAAATAATTCGAGTTCAATTCATATTTATTTGTTTAAAAAATTTATTTATATTTAATTTAAAATATAAATAATTTAAAAATAAATAAACTTTATTTCATATAAATTATTAGTATGAACAACAAAATCTAAACAGCTCCCCTTGCCATAATTATGTCATTAATTAACTGGTTAGTTATTCCCCAAGAAAACACAAATTTCATTTCAAGAGTCGTGATAATATCGTGGTTTATAAATCTCCGTAAACCCACCCAGCCCACGTCACATGTTTCGACACTCTCTGTTGAATCAATCTCTCCTGAGTTTACAGGCCGCCGTTCTAGCCTTCTGTTCTTGTTCCTTAATTAGCCTGCATACTCTTCTCTCTCTCTAAAAAATGTCGAATTACAAACTCCTCAAAAACCCAGCTCGAATCAAAGACATTCTCTTTATCACCTCCATTCTCCTCATATTCTTCCTCCTCCACCACAACCACCGCTACCCCAACATCCAGATAGCAACAACCAACGGCGCCGCCGCTCCCACCACCGTCCGCCACCTACTCTTCTCGATCGCCACCTACTCCACCTCCTTCCCCAAACGCATACCCTACCTCCGCCTCTGGTACAACCCAAACACCATCCGCGCTTTCCTTTTCCTAGACCGCCCCGCACCCAATCCCTACCCATCTCTCCCCCCAGCCATAATTTCCGCCTCCACAAAATCTTTCCCCTACACCTTCCGCGGCGGCCTGCGATCCGCAATTCGCATCGCCCGCATTGTCAAAGAAGCCGTCGAGCTCAATCAATCTGATGTCCGGTGGTTCGTATTCGGAGACGACGATACGGTGTTTTTCGCCGATAATTTGGCAAAAACTCTTTCCAAGTATGATCACGAGAAATGGTATTATATCGGGAGTAGTTCGGAGAGTTATGAGCAGAATGAGAAGTACTCGTTTGATATGGGGTTTGGTGGTGGAGGGTTTGTGATCAGTCATGGTTTGGCTGTGGTTTTAGCTAGTGTTTTGGATCCTTGTCTTATGAGGTACCCTCATTTGTATGGGAGTGACGCCAGGATTTTCTCTTGCTTGGTGGAGCTCGGTGTTGAGTTAACTCACGAACCTGGCTTTCATCAGGTAATAACATTATCTATTTCTCTGTTTTCATTTTATTAATTACTTGTGCTAACTGCCCTTGATCATAATTCATAGGTAGCTTAGCAATACATATTTTGTTTATCTACAGGTTATTAAATACATAAATGGTCTGTTGTTGTGGATTCTTGATGAAAATTTCTTGATATTTCTGTTGTAGAATTGTTGCATGGTAAATCAAATTAGGATTATTTAATAAATGCTTCAATCATCACTTTATTTGCATGTGTTATTCATTAAATCACTAATGGTGTACTACACATTTCCTTCAAATAATTCAGATTACCATTTGAAATTTATATAAGAAAACTGTTAAACGCAACTTTGTGCAGAGCAGTTGCATTCATTCTGCATCTTCTGATGGTGTCTGAACCACACTGCTGGTAGTTGATTTTTAAAGTATCCTAAAAGTTGTCTATTTTGGTGAACTTACTTTTATTATGCTCATGTCTAATGCATGTCAAGCGGTAGTTGTAGAGTTGGCATATGCAAATGAGTTAATGTTCCAAATAAAATTGGTACTTTTATAAAATAAAATTTACTCCTGTGGTATGCTGTGAGGTATTGCGATTATATCTCGGTCTGCAATTAGAGCCTGGAGTAATATTCAACATTTTACCTTTATATGTAGTGTTTCGCAATCAATGTGCTGCCTAATAATAACAAAGATCACCCGCATGTAGTTTCTACAATGAACATGCGACTATGGGCTTCTTTAACCAAAGTTGAATGCATGTTTTCAGATTTAGAGTTGATACAAATCTCCTTTTATTAATTTCTCTGTTTTTCTGCTTCCTGTATTTGTTGTCACTTGACACAACAAATGTTCACATGTTCTACTTGTTGTACTCGGGGTACTTTTGCATTAAAAACTAGTATGTTTAGTATGTGATCACCATATTATTGACTTAAGGATATCTGAATTTGCAAACCTGGTGATATGGTAGCATTGGTAATTTAAATAGACTATCACTTAAAAATGTGTCACTTTTTCCAGGTTGACATGCGAGGAGATCTTCTTGGAATGCTTTCAGCACATCCATTATCATCGATCCTGTCACTCCATCACTTTGATGCTGTGGAGCCAATCTTCCCTGGCATGAGCAGGACTCAAGCGCTGGAACATCTTTTCAAAGCTGTGAATGTTGATCCTGCCAGGATTTTGCAGCAAACTGTCTGCTATGACCATTCCAACTCATTTACTGTATCAGTTGCATGGGGTTATGCTGTTCAGATGCTTGAAGGCAATCATCTCCTTCCAAACCTCCTTCCTCTGCAGAAAACTTTTAGGCCATGGAAGAGGAGTAAAGATGATACCACAAGCCGTTACATGTTCAACACTAGAGAGTATCCTAAGGATCCATGCAGAAGACCTGTTGTCTATTTCCTGAAAAGTATTACTCCTGATATGAATGGGGCCTATACTGACTACACAAGACACAATAATGGGCATTGCTCAAAAAATAAAGCAATACAGAATTTGGAACTCATCAGAGTTTTCTCGCAGAAGCTATATTTAGATGTTGAACAGGTTATTCTATGATGCCATGTTGGTGATCATATGCATGTTTCATATATTCTTTACTTAACATTATATGATACTATTATTCTATTTTCTTCTTGTCATTGAGTGATGTTGTTCTCTGCATTACAGGTGAAGGCACCTCGTCGTCAGTGCTGTGACATTTTATCAATTTCCAGTAAAATGCTGGTCGTTGGCATAAGACAATGCGGCTCTCGTGAACTGATATCAATGCTGAGTTAGAATACATACAGACTGATTTCTACAGTTAGAAGGGGACTTCGGGATTATACAACGTGTTAGCAGTAGTCTGTCAAATCAATCTCTTTTGTAATTGAAGCCCAAATCCTATTGTGCCTTGACAAGGTATTTCATATTATTATCTAGCTTGTCCCTTTATGTAATGGAACTTTTTGCTTATCTGAATTAAAGATGCCTTAATGATTCTTAGTTTTATTTATTTATTCTGATGCATTTTATGTACTAATATGCTGATACAATATATCCTACTGTGTCTATTAATCAACATCATTGTGTCGCTTCTATTGTAGTAACATTTTATAGGAACTATGTGTCTCTGTCTTCTGCACAGTGCTCTCATTTCTCTCTGTTACTATAACCTTACTGTGCCTTACTATTTTACTGGTTTTCAAACAATTTTTCTTCTGTTATTCAAGTGTTTTCCTGCTCTATTACACAGTATATTATAGATTAGTTATATTTAGATGGCATTATAGACTGAGGTTACATTGTATATAAAGGCTATTTGTCTCAAGCATGCTCTAATGACACACTTCAAATATCTCTTTCATTAAGCGTCAGGTTTGCACTATGCTCTCCCTTATGTCTCATTCATGAATAATCTAGGATATCTGACAAACGAAGCCTCAACCATTTATTTATTGATCAATGTAATATCTTTCACTTGTCATTGTCTATTGAAATCCCTAGGAAAAGTGAAATGCTTCAAGAGACAATGGGAGACGAGATGGAAAAAAAGAAAAGAAAGTGCTTAGGTAGAATTTAGGAAGAATCTCTTAAACAATATATTCTGGTTATGTTGTTAGTCATTCTCCTTTGTCATCCCTGTGGCTTCAATCATGTTTTCTTAACCCCATTTTCTTTCACTGCTGATCTTTTGTTGCAAAAAGGGAGATTTCTTTTGTAGTGTTATTTTGTGGGTATAAAGTATCAAATCTGACTTGTATGAACATGAAGCCTAGTCAATATTGCTTGGGAGTCTCCTGGTAGTCATGTATTTTATTGGCACCAGGGTTGGTTAGTAAGCAAATGAATTTTGGTCCATGCACAACAGGCCTTACATTTAAGATCAATTTTCTCGCTCACTTTTTCCACAATTTCATATAAATTTTTATAAATATAAAAACTACAGCTGTAATCAAAACATTTTGTGGAACTCACATTGGTGATACTTGTGGATGGTTTATCTCTGTGTATCACCTATAATATAAAAAATCCTGAAATAGAAAGGTTCCATTTGTCCCAAGATATGCATGATAAATCACATATTTCTCTGTTCAATTTCACTTTTTTATATTTCCTTTTTAATTTGTTTAATTGTATTTTTTGGGGGATGAGGCTTCATTTTTTGTTGCTGTTCTATTACTTGAGCTGTGAACTGGTTTCCATAAATGAAGTGAATAAGTAGTTGAGAATTAGTATTAAACTAATAGAAGAGAATAAAAGTATGTTTTTCATCTGGTTGAAATATCTCTCTTTCTCCCATCAGGAATAAAAGTAGTTTTTTCCACCTCCATGTTTTGTCTGCGTTTTCAGATTATTTTTTTTATAAAAAACAGGCGTTTTCAGATTAAGTACCCTGAATTTGATTCTTGCTTCTATTTCGATAAGCTCGATCCTCTGGAAAAGAAAGAGAAAGGAAACTGGTTAGGGCTAGAATTTTTGTTCGAACAAGACCTTCTGTGACGACTAGTCTATATGGTATAAGTTCAAATTGTTCCGCGTTGTGCTTGGAGAGTTGGGATTCAAGACTCTGCTCTGCATAAGGATGATCTAACAAATTGTTGCTTTCATTTCAGGAGCAGGGGGGCTGAATATGGGCTGTGATCGTCAAGATGAGCACAAGTAACTGGACTGTGAGAGTCCAGACCGTAAAGAAACTCATCCTGCCTGCTATAGTTTCATTTGAAATTGATTGGCCATTCAAAGCAATATCTGGTCCTAGTTTATTGAGTGTACAAATGCCATTGGAGTTTCCACTAGAACTCTAGCGCAATGCTTCATTTCTGTAATTTGAGAATGCATACAATTCTTTCCCGAGTCAAAATTGTACAGAACTATTTGTAACAAAATTCAAAAAATTACAAGGATCTTATGGTATCTATAATGCATAGGTTTGTACCTTTTCCATTTGGAATGCACATCTGGAAATATTTATTGATCTAAAAAAGCTCAGGAAGTTGAGTTTTAAGGAATGTACGAATTCATTTAGCTGGGTTTTTGTAGGGTGTCTGGGAACTGTGTTAGTATATCTGGATTTCTGCTATGGCTATGAGGTAACAACTTTCTCCACATCCAAATGGCTTCAAACAAGGGGCATAAGATAAGATAATTTAGTACTTAAAAATGGAAAGAAAGGAATGTATTATTTATTTAATTTAATTTAAATTCTGAGTCGGGATTAGAAAGAAGTCAAAGGAGTAAATACCACTGCTAGAAAAACATGTTTGGTGTGGGAGAAGTTACTATTATATGTTTGGCTTAGTAAATGCAAGTGTTTATGTTTACTACTGAACTTTTAATTTCTTTAAGTGAACGTAATTATAATTTCTGTTATACTATGCGGAAGTCCATGCATGAGACGGTTACAATGTTTTGAAAACAAATTTCAACGTTATGTAATGAAGAAGGGTTCAGAGTTGGGCAACCTACCTATAAAGCCCCACGTTCTCTTTTTACGTAATTGTTTAACCAAAGTTGCCGTCTTTCCTCAGAAATAACCTCATGCCTTTTTTTCGTCTCCAATATTTTTATATCTCTTGACCAGATCTGTCTTTAAAAAAAAACACTCTCACTCTCACTCTCACTCTCACTCTCTTGTGCTGACCTTAACACTTGTCAGCTGATGAAAATTAGTAAAATTACCTTGTCCATGGAGATGCATAATGCATAAAATTTTCCAACTTGGAATACGCCGCGAGTTGCGGTCTAAGACTAATAGGCTACAGAAGAATTTCTGGTATCAAAATCTGTAAATTCCTTCTGAACCCCTTATGCTCTATCTCTCTCTCTCTTATTCTCTTTCCCCTGGAAAAATGCAGTTTATCCGGGAATCCCCCAAGACCACCCAGACATTCCCAGGCCTTAAAACTGTAATTCTAATCTCAGCTTCTGTTTCTATAATTTACCTCATTGTATCATTAGTCCTAGTACCCAACTCCAAGCTCATACATTTCTCCGTTTCGTTACAGGACATTTCCACCCCCACTTCTCTTGATCATATAGTTTTCGGAATTGCATCCAACGACAATTCATGGCCCGAACGGAAGGACTATGTTCGGCTCTGGTGGAGGCCGAACCGAATGCGAGGCTGCGTGTTCCTCGAAAGCCAGCCACCCAATAAAACTTCAGATCAAGGCGATGAAGATTCCCTTCCTCCCATTTGCATCTCCGGTGACACTTCTAATTTTCGGTACACCTACAGGGGTGGACTCCGGTCAGCAATCCGGGTGGCGCGAGTTGTCTCGGAGACGGTCGCCCTTAATCACACCAATGTCAGATGGTTTGTGTTTGGGGACGATGACACCGTATTCTTCCCCGAAAATCTGGTGAAAGTTCTGTCCAAGTATGATCACGGGCTTTGGTACTATATTGGGAGCAATTCGGAAAGCTTCACCCAAAACAAATTCTTCTCCTTTAATATGGCTTACGGAGGAGCAGGGTTCGCCATCAGTTATCCCCTGGCAAAAGTTTTAGCTAAAGTTTTCGATTCATGCATAGAAAGATATCCTCATCTTTATGGAAGTGATGGTAGGATTTCTTCTTGTGTAGCTGAGCTCGGAATTAGCTTGTCCCGAGAACCAGGCTTCCATCAGGTAGGTATATATTATTTATTGGAAATTGAACGTGGATCACATATGTTTTCTTCATTGATTGATTTATTTATTTGAAATTTGATTATATATATATAGATGGATTTTACGGGAGATATGTTTGGTTTATTGGCCGCCCATCCAGTGACACCTTTAGTATCTCTCCACCACTTGGATCTAGTAGATCCAATATTCCCAAATATGTCGTCTATAGAGGCTTTGAAGCATTTATACGAGGCTACAAAATATGATCCCCATAGAATTTTGCAACAAACAGTGTGCTATGACGAATGGTTTTCTTGGACGGTGTCGGTGTCGTGGGGCTACGCAGTTCAGGTGTTCAGAAAGAATGTGCGTTTGCCGTATACTCTTCGCGCTCTGGAGACATTTCAGCCATTTAGGAAGGGTAATTATTTGAACTCATTGTTTAATTTTGACACGAGGGAGTATCGCCCTGATAAATGTCGAAGACCGGCTGTGTTCTTCATGGATAAGGTGTTTTCCAGCGGAGATGGAATCAATAGCAGTTACAGGAAAATGATCCCAGATAATAATTGCACTCCACACCTGGCTTCCCCCCGGAAACTTGAAGAGATTAGAGTTTTTTCACATAAGTTTGACCCCGACATTAAACAGGTATCCTTTTTCATTTCTTGTTTTATAATCTTTAATCTTTGTATCATGGACGGATGGATGGATACCCAAGAAAAATCTTTATTTTGGTATTCAGCTGCAAGCACCCAGACGGCAATGCTGCGATGTACTACCATCCACACGGGGTAAAGTGATGGAAATCGCCATTAGAGAATGCAAGGAAGAAGAATTGATTAACATGCATCCTCGCTAATTCTTCAATATATAGGTTTAGAGGGTACTAGCTACCAGTTACCACTACCGGTTGGTGCTTTTTTCACCATTTGGTCTGATTCAGTTCACAATGAGCCCAAACCAAAACCCAAATCCCAGCAGGGGTTCGTGCAAATGCAGTTGATTGAATTTTAACTACACCGCACGTTGAAAGCCCAGATCTGACATTGAACTTTTCCAATTTTTGGTGGAAGTAAAAACTAGACGGGAATAGTTTAGGTCCAGAACCAGAAATGCTAAAAGAGGAGGATGGGAGAGGTGTATCATTATGTAGTTACTTAAACTTTACTTCTATGGAATAAGTTGAACAAATCTTATCTAGGGAAAACTTGGAAACTTCTAAATGATCAGAATAATTATATATTTTTTCTTTTTCTCTTTCCCTCTTTCCCTCTTTCCCTCGTCTTGTTTGTGTGCATAAAAGGAAAAAAAAAACACAAAATATTTGTCTGGTAATCATATAATTTATGTGCAGAAATCAGAATATTACTCAAAATGTATACTTTTCGCCCACCTAATTACAAAATTTTATTTTCATTTGATTTTTGAAATGATAATTGATATTTCAGGTAAATTTTACTCGCATGAATAGCAAGTGAGATTCATCCTCTCGTGGAACCAACAATTTTACAATTCGATTCCATTTTGGAACACGGGGGTTGGTTTATTTGGTTTAGGTCACCACCCTCCATGAAAAGGTTTCTTCCCCTCACATGGCATCCATAACTAAACCAAACCACTCCGGTCTCCATACATTAACCTTTCAGCTTTCTGGTCACACAAACAAATAAGGTACCTGTCATCTATATATATATGCAAAGATCCACATGCTGACATGCATATTATATATTACTATATTAGTAGTAAATAATGCAGAAAAACAAAATAAAGGAAGATAAATAAATAAAAAAACAAAAATCTATTTGGCTATTATGGTATACAAACTCTGGAACGAAAGAAACCGAAGAATTTATGGTGAGGATCACATAGCTACTAATATCCTTGCTCAAGACTCTATTAAAATTTAGATTGTATTCTGTTCAAAAATTTGGATCATATGTTGACAAACATCCATATCTTAGGATTTGGTTGTTATAATCTTTTGCTTATAACAATGGCATCATTGGTTGTCTCTGATGTGGCTGTTATAGCTTCCTCGCGGAGTATGCACCTTGTTCTTGTATCTTTGTTCTTTTTTATTATATTCACAATTTAGCAACAAAAAAAAAAGAAAAGAAATAGTCAACTAGGGTTTTCCTCGGCCAGATTAAGATCACAGTACATAAACTAGTTTGCAATTGGGAAATCAATATACCAAATGATATAGATTTTATTGGGTTGGTTGAGTCAGAATATGGAATTGCTAAAATACAATTATATGTCATAAGAAAGTTAATATAGTAGGCAATTCCTAAAACAACTAAACCATAACATAAATTAATACAATTACATCCTAGGGGGCAGGGGGGAGGGGGAGAGGGGGGAGGGGGGAAGGGGGAATAACCTCACCCCTTATTCCCTTGTGTTTATATATAAATAGGTGTTGCACCTTCTCTAAACCAAAAGCCAATACCATCTCTCAGAGCTAAAAAGACTAAAATTAGCTACCACTTCCATAATAGGAGCTGTTTCTTACCCACAAACGTCGATGCTGAGAACACTAATCATCTTGGCTGCTGCAGCCATGCTCATCAACTTAGCCATGGCAACAAGTTTCACCGTTGGAGGTCCAACTGGTGGGTGGGATATATCCACCAACCTGCAAGCTTGGGCATCATCCCAAGCATTTTCTGTAGGAGACAATCTGAGTAAGTATACTGCATGCATCTAAATTGCAGAATTAAAGCATAACTTTGATCCACAGGTTGATATATAATGTGATATATTGATTATCAATATCTTTTCACTCGCAGTTTTCCAGACCACACCATACCATAATGTGCTTGAAGTTTCGAAGACGGACTATGATTCCTGCCAAAACAGCAACCCAATTCAGATACATTCGGGTGGCACCACACCCATTCCTCTCATTTCTACAGGGAGCAGATACTTCATTTGTGGAACAAGTGGACATTGCAGCCAAGGAATGAAGGTTGAAATTGTCACGCTCTCAGCTTCTGCCACACCACCTGCTCCTCCACTGGCAGCTCCAACTCCTACACCTGAATCCCCACTCACCCCTCTCGCTTCCTCAACACCTACAAAATTGCCAACATTCTCTCCCGCTTCCTCAGAGCCTACAGAAATGCCAACATCCCAACCACTAGCAAGCCAGGGTCCTACATCATCACCCAGTGTTCCTCCAATTGAATCTTCTGCAAGCTATACTCTGCCCAGTGTTTTTTCAACACCGCCTCCTCTCTCTTCAGCTGCTAAAGTAAAAGTGATGGCTGATTCAATAATGGGGTTTGCTTGTGTTATGATGGTGCTAGTGTTCCTCTAAGCATTTGACATTCAGAATTTTTCTGCAGACTGCAATACTATATATTTGTATTTGTGAGCCTAACGTTTTTTTAATCTCCCTCTCTCTCTCTCTCTCTCTCTCTATATATATATATATATATATATATATATATATTGATTCAGGCGCTATTGGCAGCTATCCCCCTAATGAGAAATGTAACTGAAATAGGCAGATTGGCTGAAGCCACCAACCTTATACACCAACAAACCTACTTTATAAGCAGCAGTTCAGCAAACCCAACTTTAGCTCAGAAAGCATATATACTAAGAAGCACATTAATTTCCTCAAACAACTTTAATTCTGAACTCTGTTGTTGATGTTTCAAAAGGATAAATGTTATTGTATAAATATGAATGGTTTTCTCCAAATCTGAGCTTTCAATAGGGAAATGAAAGCACAGACAAACTAAATATGCCCATACTACGACAGGTGATAGAGATTATCAACAGATCATGCAAACTGACTATGAACTTCATTCCATCAGTTGTTAAATCAGGAAAACCATAGGTGACATGAAAGATTATGGAAATTTTAGTTATAACACAAGAACAAATCTCAAATCTAGCTTTTAAGATCAAGTCAACTTAGAGAAGGTCATCAGTCGAGAGAAGGGGGATGGGTAGATGACAGCATAAAATTAAATTTCATTCTAATTATCCTACAAAGAAATAGTCTGTTGACTCTATTCACAGGGGAAAAAGAAACCTGCTATACGTGTTCTAGTTTTTCAGATTCCTATTTCACAGAGAACTCTATTCTGTTTTCTGGTGTGTGAGCTGATTAACACAAACAAGGTTAAATCAATAAACCAAGTACCCTATCAAAGATAAAAGAGAAAAAAATATGGTATTCAGAAGAATCACCTTGCTTAAGTACCTAACCCCAAAGCATAAAGTAACAAATTTTCTTATTGTATATCACATGCAATCATCAAAAACAACAAATAAGTATCCATCCATCACTTAATATTAATAGTTCACCTAATCAAGTTTCTCCAACTTCAAACCCGACATATATAAGAATGAAGACATTTAATAATATAAATGAACAATTCCTTGGGGTGAGGGAGACCGAACCATCAATTAAGTCTTCCAACTTAAGCAACTGGTGGACGGAGCACGTGATCCTGCGATGTGTCGACCACAGCAGGTGGCATGAATTGCCACATTGCAACTCCGGGGTAGCCAACAAAAGGCATCAGCTTGTTTCCAGCTGCTTGCCCTTGAGTAGAATATGCAGCCCCTAATGCAGAGGGATGGGGCAGAAAGCCTGGTTGGGCACTGAAGGCTTTGACTTGCTGCTCCAGCTTCTCTTTGTCCGTTTTTATCCTCTGCTTCTCATCACGGACCTCATTATTTTCAGCCTGAACATATAAGAAGAAAAAAAATACCATTTTCTTAATAATATAAAAGTGTGATTCTAAGATTTACTTCGAATTACATCTCCCAAACAGAAAAGGATGATTGACTTTTGAAGTAAACTATGACTAAAATCTCACCTTTAATTCTTTAATCTTCTCTTGCAATTCCTCATTTGACTCCTTAAGTTTCTTGGCTTCACTTCGTAGCTGTGTCACCATTCGAACAGCATCGCTCAGAATAGCAGTCTTGTCAGTTTTGGGTGGTCTTCCAGGCTCAAGGATAGAACCCAATTCCAAAAACCTTGTAATAATGCCAAATATCAGTTAAGAGCACAAATAAGAATAAACAATACAAGGTAAGTGGATATAAAACTAGCATGCCTCTCATTCAGCCTATCCCTCCTCAATTTCTCCCGACATGCTTTGGAGCCAGATGTGTTGCTTGATTCTGGCCTCATCCTGTATAAACAACTGCATCTGTTATGTTATAAATATGAAGATTATTCATTTTTGTATTGTTAGGTAAGTACAGATTTTTTCTTTTGGTAAGTACAGGTAGATACGTGGTATAAAACCCTTTCCGCAACTTGTAATAAATCTTTCTTTTAAACGCACACAACTGCAATTTATGTTCAACATAGAAATGTAATCCAACTAAACTTTTGCTGGAGATTCATACTTTCTTCCAAAAGTTTTAAAACTCCGCAGTTGATGTACTCCATCCAGACATCTGCAAAAAATTTATCATGCCCTGGCTGAAATTTCTAAATTCAGCATTACCTATTCAAGTTTAGAAAGTGGTTCACCAAATGCTAAGTTTCCTAGTGGGCGACAAAACATGAATATAGATCAAGCAAATACGAGTACATTTGTAGTGTCAAACTCAAACAGCACATACTAGTAAGAACACTTACTTACTAAATCTTAATTTTCTTTATTAACACTAGTAGGGGGAAAACAGAGTTTAAACCTTTTTCGTGATCCTGCTTCCTTAAGTCCTTGAGAATCCAAAAGAGAGCAGTCAATTTCCGTACTGGCAACAGATAGTATCAAGGCATTAACAAGAAAATGACGATAAGAAATATGTTTATAATTCTCTAGTATATGAGTAAGCAGACCAATGATAAAATGTTATTAGTGGAATAAAATTATGAAATAACCAATTCATATTTCAGAAGCCTATAAAACCCTCGTAAAATTGAATATGTGACGTCACACTGATCATTACTGAAATAGATTAGACAATTTGAAGTAAGAATTATCCCTAGAGCAATAGTCATCACCGAGAAACGTGAAAATTTGATACAACTACTATTCACATATGCGGTAAATATGCGGTAAGTATGAAAATTTGTACCCGGAAAGTCTATTTATAATAGAGGTTCTTATTCCTAACTAAAATTAAGAACCCTGGTATAATTCAAGCTATAAATATGGAAACTAGGGAAAAAGTACACAAAAACTCAACAAACATGTCGAGTAAAGCTAGGATTACAAGATATATGGTTAAAGAGTGTAGTAATTTTTTCCCCCAAACTAGGAGAAAATTCAGTTAAATCAGTTTCCTTCAATTTTTCTAGGTAGCGGTGGCATGAAATGACGCACCTTGCATTAGAAGAACAATTGAGAGCCGGTGACGGGCAGCTGAAACCAATTGGGGCGGGAAAGCCAACGGCGGAGATGTCTTCCATTAATCCATAATCGAAGAGCCAATTAGAGGTCTGTCTAGGATTAATATCCATGGAGTTGATAATGTAGTGGTGTGTTTGGTTGAATAAGAGGAATAATATTTATTTGATTTGTTATGTAATTGGAAGGGATGGTTTCTGGTCTGGTGTGGTCAGGTCAATGAAGGAGCGACGGTGGGTGGCATCAGCGTTCCGAGTGTTGTCATCAAAGTAAACGCTTATGACTATTCTAGTAAGTAGTATTTAAATGCATATTTATTTATTTCTAATTTTAGAAACATTACCACTAGTATTTTGCATTTTCTAAAGGTTTGTTTGGATTACCTTTTTTAATAAGTACTTCATTCCATTTATTTGATTTGATAATTAAATATATATATATACATATATTTGTAATCCCTTTTTCTCCCAAATTTCATGAAGCATGCATACGAGTGGGTTTAGTGCTATTGCTGAGCTCCACTAAAGACATCCATCCATCCATCGTTTAATTTATTTGTTTTGTATTATTATTATTATTAATTTAGTAGTATATAAAATAGAATACATTATCATCTTAAGACATTTTTCACAATGTTTTATTATATCAATGTTATACTCCATATTATATTATATTATATTATATTATACGGTAAATTTAGTTGTGATCAGTATAAATTAATATAATTTTATTAATATTAAATTTATACTTTTCTTTTGTTGTAGGATTATTTACTCTATTAGTATTTTACTTAAAGATTGCTTACGTTATTCATCCTACATGTATTGAGCCTTTAAAAATAAATTATAAATTTCTTAAATTAATTTTAAACAATTAAAATTATGTATCTCTATTTATTTTAAGTAACAAATAGATTGGGTCGCGACTAGATCAGAATAGAGATTATACTGGAGTAATTCAGATTGGGCTTACAACTAAACCTTGGGCCTAAAAACAAACGCTACTTACATTTAGTTCCTCTTTTATTTAAGAAAACAATCCTTCCTTATACCATCGTTGGACTGGACTGGACCCATTGTTAGGATGAGTAATTATGTTGTTGTTTGGTCGGTGGGAATGGAACGACTTGAAATATGTTTGGTTAGTCAATTTGAAAAATTATTCCATTCTTTTAGTTATTTTCTTCCAAATCTAAAAACTATTTTTCATTCCTTTCTAAATAAGTGGATTTATTTCATTCTTAGGTCAACCTCTTGCTCCTCGCTATCATCATTTCTTTTTTTTTTCCTATTTTTTTTATGCTACTTCATTTTCCTTACAAAAAAGTTATGTTTATATTTATTTTGAACTACTTTTTTTGTATTGTTTTCAGACTTATATTTTTTTGACTAATATTAGAGCCAAAAAAATAAGTTTATAAAAATATTCATATTCTATTTTTATAACAAAGAAATACATACTAATTTTTATTTTATTAGTAAAAAACATGTTTGTATTTGCAAAAATTAAAAAAAAACATGTTAACAATATGTATTTTTTTTCTTGTAAAAATAGAATCTGATAAATAATTTTTACTAAAATACATACTATAAATATTAACGTTTAGTAATATTTTTGTAAAAAATATTACATACTGTATTAACGTTTTTTGTAATTTTTGTAATATTGTATCTAGTATTTAGTTTTTACTAAATACATATTAAACAATTAACGTTTGTTATGAATTTACAAAAATATACATACTGTAAAAAAATTACAAAAATATAATATGGATATTAAAAACTTTACAAAAATAGAGTATGAATGTTAATGTTTTTTGTAATATACATATTGTATTTAGTAAAAATTAACATTTTTGTAAATTATAGTATGTATTCTTTTCTTATAAAAATAGAATATGAATATTAGTATTTATATAATTAATTTTTACTAAATACATTCTGTAAAAAACATGTTTGGTTAATGTTTATATTTTTATTTTTATAAATACATACTGTAAAAAAAATTAAAGTTTTTCTCGTAAATACATCCTGTAAATATTTATATTAACATTTTTTTATAAAGTACCGATTAATTAACTCTTTACGGCAAAAATAACATTTATCTCATTAAATAATGAGTTGCTCCACTTTTGCAATTAGACTTCAAACTAAAAAAAAACTGTAATCATCTAACTAAACTAACTGAAATATTAAAATCGCATCCTTCCGTTAAAAAAGATTAATTGACGTTAAAATTTTCCTACGTGAGAGTACAAAGAAATAAAAAGCGTCAAAGGCTATGTGTCAATTATAATAATAATAAATATATAAAAACAATAATGTGACGCTCCCAAAATAGGTATACAACATTCATTCTGAGTCGTCAAATACATGGTACAAAAAGCAAACTACAACTTCAATAATACAATTGTCGTGCAAAATACGACAACACATACTGTAAGTTTAAATACAAATATTGTCTTCTGGACAATATCCACACTCAAATAAATCTTCATTACAATTATTCAATCACTATTTTACAGAAATAGTGAGAGACTGCTAAAACATCTTTCTAGAACCATCACTCCATACCCCGACTAGATCCTGCTATGTTCTCACCTCCTGAGAAGAAAAATAGAACAAAAAGAAAAAGGGTGAGCTCAACTAGCCCAGTAAAGAATATTATGACTAAGATAATATACAACAAATTATCGTTAGTCTTCAACAGGAAAAAATCTGATAGAATATAATCGACAACAAGTTTTAGATCAACAACTGCAGCGGAAACAGCAAACCATTAGAAGAGTCAAGTAGAGAAAGAATTCTACTATCTTCTAAGATTTAAAAGTTCATCATCAATATTTTATCCCTGTAACATCAATTAATAATCATCTTTAACCAAATATTCATCTTTGCACTACAGGCCAAAGATATTTATTTGTATCACCTGTCAGTCATGTTCATCTCAACACCTGTTCATCTTTGCACTACAGGCCAAAGATATTCATCAAGCAATCATACATCTTTCCACTACAGGCCAAAGATATTCAGTAATATCATCATTTAGGACTGAGGATGATGAAAAATATCTTAAAGAGAACGAATCCAGTGAGACAGAAGGACAAATATTAGGGATTCGTATAACAGTTTATCCAAGATCAATAATACTTCATAATAATCAATTGTGAAGCAGAATTTAAAAATAAAGATCAAAACATGGATACAATCAAAGATAGTAACCATAATAGACATCTTGGACAAAAAGGAAAAATTTTATTTTTCGGTGAATAGTGCCGTATTCGTGAATAGTACCGTATACGTGAATAGTGCCGTATACGTGAATAGTAACCCCGACACAAAAAGTTTCAAATTTGATAAAAACTCATATCAATATTTCAGCATAATGATATTGAAGAAAATAATATTATTAAGAAGAAAATAATGTTAAACTGATAAAATATAATAGACATCAAGTTTAACTGCAGCGAAACAATCAATCCATTAAAAGAGTCAAGTAGAAAATAAACCCTACTATCTTTTATGATTTAAAAGATTTTCCAACACTGTGATCGCTGAGACTCAGCTTAATAAAATAATCCACATCATCGAATCACCCCTGCACTACGGCCAAGGATATTCGTATATTCATTAATGGTCATGATCATGCCACCAACTGTCCATCAATGCACTACGGGCCAATGAGGACTTTTACCACATCATTTGTAACATTACGGTCATGATTATACCGAATAATCCCTGGTCATAATCATACCAAGTCCATCTATGCACTACAGGCCACATATGACTTTCAACATTTTATAAACATGAGGATGATGACAATGATATAAGAATTCAATAAAACAAGTTCAAGAATTAATTTATCCAAGAATTAACAACGTCCAAATTGTCAACATGATACTGCTTTGTGGAGTAAAATTCAAGAATACTTAGAAGAAAATATTTTCATGAAAAGATACTGGATGAACCGCAATTATCAAGGATATTTCACTAATTTCATGGAGTATAGAAGTCAAAACTTAACCAATTGAGTATAATAAAGTATGGAATAACAAAAGAAATCACCATGCATGCGATAGACCGCACAGACAGGTTATTCCAACAGAATAAGAAATAATGGAACCAGGTCCGGCGTAAACGCACAGACAGGATATTCCGACAGAATAATAAATAATGGAACCAGGTCCGGTGTAAAACACACAGACGGGATATTCCGACAGAATAATAAATAATGGAACCAGGTCCGGTGTAAATCACACAGACAGGATATTCCAACAGAATGATAACAAGACGGAACCAGGTCCGGTGTAAAACACACAGACAGGATGTTCCAACAGAATAATAATAAAAACGGAACCAGATCCGGTGTAAAACACACAGACAGGATGTTCCAACAGAATAATAGAAGAATGTCACCAAGTATAAGGTAGACCACGTATACAGGTTATTCCAACAGAATAATAAGAAATGGAATAACAACAGTTCTCTTCATGAATAAGAAAGAATAACACCCCTTACCGTTTTAAAGACGAGCTGAAATAAGGAAGTAGTTAAGTAGCAGAATACTCTTCTTCCCTCTCTATAGTTTCTCTCTATAGTTTCTCTCTCTATAGTTCAGTGAATTCGTAAGAAATAATGAAGGAATGAGCTGCTATTTATAGAAAAATAGAATGCATAGTAACTAATCCATGAACGGTCCAGATTGATTACTTTAATCTGACGGTCCATATTTAAAGAAAAATCTTTTAAATAAAATATAATATATTCTATTTATAGAATAACTTTAATAAAGTATTCTGTTTTATATAAAAAGATATTTCTGTTTTATTACGTTAATAATACGAATAAAACAAAACGTCATTATCGCTAAATAATTCATATTATTAACTGACAATAATTGAATCAAACTGAGTGACTTCTCACATAAGCATTAATAATCAATACCGTGTGCTACTATGCAACCACACGTATTACTGTACTTTTACTACCGAGTAGTTCAACAGTAACAATGGTAAAATTTCTGCCGTTATTTTTAATAAAATATTTTTGTCGTTTTCTTAATCCGACAGTAATTCTGTTGTGGGGTCCACCAATGATTGTGTCGTTGTACGAATATTCCCTGTTAAAACGAATATTCCCCGACCAATCGAATATTATATAACAACTTGCGTACTTTGCAAAATTTATAAATATTACCCACAACTATAACATTATATCAAATTAACTCCATAATATTCAAAACTGACATTTATAGAAAATACATCTTTATTTATAAAAGTTGGGGTCTTACAACCTCCCCTTCTTATGAAATTTCGCCCTCGAAATTAGGGTACGTACCTGGTATGTCGAAGAGGTAAGGAAACCTTGATTTCATTTCAGATTCTAACTCCCAAGTCATTTCCTCAACATCATGGTTTCTCCACAAAACTTTGACTTGAGGTATAACCTTGGAGCGTAGAATATGTTCCTTCTTATACAAGATTTGAACAGGAACTTCTTCATACGTCAAATCTTCCGCTATTTCGTCCGGTTCTAACTCAATAATGTGGTTCGGGTCTTCCACATATTTGCGTAACATGGATATGTGAAAAACGTTATGAACACGAGACATACTTGGCGGTAAAGCGAGTCTATAAGCCACAGTTCCTACTCGATCGAGGATTAAAAATGGACCGATGAATCGAGGATTGAGCTTTCCTTTCTTTCCAAATCTCGTAACTCCTTTCCATGGAGCAACACGTAAGAACACATGATCTCCTACATCAAATTCCACGTCCTTCCGATGAAGATCAGCATAACTCTTTTGTCGATCTTGTGAGGTTTTTATACGTTGTCGGATCGTTTGAATCTTTTCTGTAGTCATACGTACCAACTCCGGTCCCAACAACGTTGCTTCACCCACCTCATCCCAGCATACTGGAGAACGACATTTTCTTCCATACAATGCTTCGAATGGAGCCATGCCAATACTTGCTTGATAACTGTTGTTGTAGGAAAACTCCACCAATGGTAAAAACTTGTCCCAACTTCCCTTGAAGTCAAAGACATAGAGTCTTAATAGATCTTCAAGATTTTGAATAGTCCTCTCTGATTGTCCGTCCCTCTGAGGATGATATGCTGAACTAAATCGTAACTCCGTGCCCATAGCTTTTTGTAAACTAACCTAAAATCGTGAAGTGAATCTTGGGTCTCGGTCAGAAACTATGGATACTGGCATACCATGCAGTCTTACAATCTCGTTTATGTACATACGAGCAAGACGTTCAAGTGTATTTCTCGTATCGGTAAGAAATGAGCAGACTTGGTCAATCTATCAACAATGACCCAAATCGCATCAATACCTTGAGAAACCCTAGGAAGACCGGTAACGAAATCCATGGTAATGTGCTCCCACTTCCATTCTGAAATTTCAAGTGGTTGCAATGGACCTTTTGGTACTTGATGCTCCGCTTTGACTCGTTGACAAGTTAGACACCTTGAGATAAACAACGCTATCTCTCTCTTCATATTGCTCCACCAAAATGTATGACGAAGATCATGATACATTTTGGTACTTCCAGGATGGATTGCAAACGGTGTGTTGTGCGCCTCCATCATGATTTCATACTTTAAATCAGGGTTGTTAGGAACACAAAGTCTGGAGTTGATTCGAAGTATTCCTTCTTCATCGATTCTTGCTTCCGGTATAGCACCTTCTTGCACTTTCTTCTTCATACGCATCAGCTCCAGGTCTGTATCTTGAGCAGCTTTAACTTTATCGATTAAAGTCTGTTCTACTCGTATATTCGCCATCATCACATGGGTCCCTGGAGTCTTTAACTCTATCTCTATCCTTTGCAAATCACACAAAATGGGTCTTTGTGTTGACAATATCGCACTCGTACTTGCATATGATCTTCTACTCAATGCGTCAGCTACCACGTTCGCTTTTTCAGGATGATATTGAATGGTATGATCATAATCTTTCAACAGTTCAAGTCAACGTCGTTGTCGCATGTTGAGTTCCTTTTGAGTGAAGAAATATTTGAGGCTTTTATGATCCATAAAGATCTCTACCTTCTCCCCATACAAGTAATGCCTCCAAATTTTAAGTGCAAAAACAACAGCTGCCAACTCTAGATCATGAGTAGGATAATTCCTCTCATATTCCTTGAGTTGTCTTGATGCATAGGCTATGACTTTTCCATGTTGCATGAGAACGCATCCCAACCCTTTGCTCGAAGCATCACTGTAGATGACAAATCCCTCCGAGCCAGATGGTATTGTTAGAACAGGTGCTGAAATGAGTCTCCTCTTAAGTTCTTGAAAACTCTGCTCACATTCTTCGCTCCAACCGAACTTTGTATCTTTCCGAGTCAGCTGACTTAATGGAGTAGCGATTCGAGAAAATCCTTCCACGAATCTCCGATAATAACCAACTAGACCGAGAAAGCTACGTACTTCGGTTACTGATTTAGGTTGCTCCCAACTTTGAATAGCTTCAATCTTTGCCGGGTCAACAGATATTCCACGACTTGATACTACGTGCCCAAGGAATGCTACCTCTTCCAGCCAGAACTCGCATTTCTTCAACTTGGCATAAAGTTTGTATTCACGAAGCTTTTGGAGTACCAGTCTCAAGTGTTGCTCATGATCTTCACGACTTTTGGAATAAACAAGGATGTCATCGATAAAGACGACCACAAAGTGATCCAAATATTCCTTAAATACCCTGTTCATCATATCCATGAAGGCAGCAGGAGCATTAGTCAGTCCAAAAGACATAACTAAGAATTCATAATGCCCATACCGAGTTCTGAAGGCAGTCTTTGGAATATCCTCAGTTCTAACCTTCAGCTGATGATATCCAGAACGAAGATCGATCTTTGAAAAGAATTGTGCTCCTTGCAACTGGTCAAACAGGTCATCAATACGTGGCAATGGGTACCTATTTTTGATGGTGACATGATTCAACTCCCGATAATTAATACAAAGTCGCATACTCCCATCTTTCTTCTTCACGAACAGAACAGGAGCACCCCAAGGAGAAGTACTAGGACGAATAAAACCAATGTCTAACAATTCCTGCAGTTGGGTCTTTAACTCCTGAAGTTCAATAGGAGCCATTCGATATGGGGCTTTGGAAATGGGTTTTGTGCCGGGTTCAAGGTCGATACAAAATTCAATTTCACGCTCTGGGGGTAGGCCAGGAAGTTCTTCAGGGAATACGTCAGGGAATTTATTAACAATAGAAATATCATTCAAAACTGACGTATTTTTGTTTAGATCCGTGACATGAGCTAAGAAAGCTTGACATCCGTTTTTTAATAAACGAATAGCTTTATGGCTTGAGATGACAGCGATTGATTTTAATGGTTTGGTTGCTTGAATTCGCATAATAGGTCGATTAGGAATATGAAAGCTAACAACCTTACGAAAACAATCAATTTTTGCATGATGAGTAGTTAACCAATCAATCCCTAGAACCACGTCAAATGCAAGTATTTTTAATGAAATAAGATCGACAGGTAATGTGTGGGTACCAACTTGAACCAAACAAGACTTATAAACCGTAGATGTAATGAAGGTTTCTCCCAATGGAGTTTCAACAGATAAGTCAAAGTCTAATTTCTCCGGAATCAAATTTAATCGATGAGCGCAAGTAGGAGAAATAAAAGAATGAGTAGAACCGGTATCAAATAAAGTATAGACTTCGTTAGAGTTTATGATAAGCTTACCCGTGATGACCTCATTCGGGTTCCTTGCTTTCTGGGAGTTCACAACAAACGCTCTCCCTTGCACAACCTGTTTTGACTTTTCTGGGACGGCCTTTGGTGCCTCCATCCTAGCTGAATTTGTCTTCGGTAAACGATAAAAT
The DNA here is from genome assembly GCA_016801055.1 of Panax notoginseng. NCBI lineage: Eukaryota > Viridiplantae > Streptophyta > Magnoliopsida > Apiales > Araliaceae > Panax > Panax notoginseng. The sequence goes on from CM029012.1 coordinate 184,051,046, forward strand.
CGGGCTAAATGACATTCTCTTCCACAATTATAACATGCTTTGGACGGCATCGCGCAGTTTGGACTGATGTGCCCCTCCCCTCCGCATTTGAAACATATGATAGGTGGTCGTTCTCCTTCCTTAACGACTAGTGCTGGTGCTGACATCTTTCCATCATTGTTGAATCTCCTCTTCTTGAAATGTCCATTCTTATTGTTTTGGCCCTGATTACCACCGAAATAGTTACCATTTTTGGCATGTTGATTCCCTCCACGCTTGTTGTCACCGCTTCGATGACTGTTCTCACTAGTATTATCATTTTGCCGGCTGCTCTCTTTTGGTTGCGTTGTCTCGTTATCGCGCTCCACCAACTGAGCCCTATTTACAACATCTGAATACAAACACAATTTATGAGAAACAAGATGTTGACGTATCTCCGGCTTCAAACCTCTTAAAAACATCCGCGTCATTCTTTCTTCATTATCCACCAGGTGGGACGCAAACCGGGATAACTCCGTAAATTTTGCCTCGTACTGCGACACGGTCATATTATTCTGCTCCAATTTGATGAACTCCACCTCCTTCATGTGACGAATACTCTCGGGAAAGTATTTGTCGTTAAACAGCTCTTGGAACTTCTCCCAGGATATCTTCAGTGCGGCAGGTTGAGTACGCTTTATCGATTCCTACCAGTAATCTGCCTCTCCTCGCAACATGAAGGCGGCAAAAGGAACCTTTTGCTCCTCGGAGCAACCCAAGACATCAAATATCTTGGTGATCTGCTTTATCCATGTTTCAGCTACAAGTGGTTTGGGTTCTCCCTTAAACTCCGGTGGTCCCAGCTCCTTAAACTGTTTAGCGGTGACCGCCAGAGAGTTTCCAGTATTTCCACCTACGTTGTGGACAGGAGCCGCTTTCACCCGTTGTTGCATGAATTGCATAAAGTCTCTGAACATTTGATCATTCATCATTTGGTCAGTGTTGTTGTTTGCATGAGGATTGTCACCTTCCTGATGCACATTATCCTGATTATTGATATGAGGTGAATCAACAGTCGCCTGTGCTCCATTGCTATTCTCAACATTCTCAGATGCCATTTTCAGATACTGCCACAAAATAAAAATTAATTGATATGTCATATTTTATCCTTATATTATAACCGATCAATTAAATACCATGCAAATAAACTTAGGTAGGTCATACTAGCGAAGCAATTCCCCGTCTCTCCCCTCCTAGTTCTATTCTCACATCTTAACCAGGGATCATATCCCTAAGCTCTGATACCAACTGTGACGCCCCCAAAATTAGGTATACATCACCCATCTTGGGTCGTCAGATACATAGTACAAAATACAAATACAACTTACTAATACAACTGTCGTGTACAATATGACAAAACATAAACTGTGAGTTTGAATACAAATATTATCTTCTAGAGAGTATTCATACTCAAAAGGAGTCCTCATTACATTTATTAACACACCATTACATAGAATAGTGAGGACTACTAACTAATACTATCATTCGGACCATCACTCCGTTTCCCGACTTGCCCCAGCTACGTTCTCATTTCCTGAAGAGAACAGTGAAAGAAAGGGTGAGCTCAACTAGCCCAGTAAGAAATATTATGACTAAGATAATGCAGAATAAATTATCATTAGCCTTCAACAATGTTAAACTGATAAAATATAATAGACATCAAGTTTAACTGCAGCGAAACAAGCAATCCATTAAAAGAGTCAAGTAGAAAATAAACCCTACTATCTTTTATGATTTAAAAGATTTTCCAACACTGTGATCGCTGAGACTCAGCTTAATAAAATAATCCACATCATCGAATCACCCCTGCACTACGGCCAAGGATATTCGTATATTCATTAATGGTCATGATCATGCCACCAACTGTCCATCAATGCACTACGGGCCAATGAGGACTTTTACCACATCATTTGTAACATTACGGTCATGATTATACCGAATAATCCCTGGTCATAATCATACCAAGTCCATCTATGCACTACAGGCCACATATGACTTTCAACATTTTATAAACATGAGGATGATGGCAATGATATAAGAATTCAATAAAACAAGTTCAAGAATTAATTTATCCAAGAATTAACAACGTCCAAATTGTCAACATGATACTGCTTTGTGGAGTAAAATTCAAGAATACTTAGAAGAAAATATTTTCATGAAAAGATACTGGATGAACCGCAATTATCAAGGATATTTCACTAATTTCATGGAGTATAGAAGTCAAAACTTAACCAATTGAGTATAATAAAGTATGGAATAACAAAAGAAATCACCATGCATGCGATAGACCGCACAGACAGGTTATTCCAACAGAATAAGAAATAATGGAACCAGGTCCGGCGTAAACGCACAGACAGGATATTCCGACAGAATAATAAATAATGGAACCAGGTCCGGTGTAAAACACACAGACGGGATATTCCGACAGAATAATAAATAATGGAACCAGGTCCGGTGTAAATCACACAGACAGGATATTCCAACAGAATGATAACAAGACGGAACCAGGTCCGGTGTAAAACACACAGACAGGATGTTCCAACAGAATAATAATAAAAACGGAACCAGGTCCGGTGTAAAACACACAGACAGGATGTTCCAACAGAATAATAGAAGAATGTCACCAAGTATAGGGTAGACCACGTATACAGGTTATTCCAACAGAATAATAAGAAATGAAAAAACAACAGTTCTCTTCATGAATAAGAAAGAATAACACCCCTTACCGTTTTAAAGACGAGTTGAAATAAGGAAGTAGTTAAGTAGCAGAATACTCTTCTTCTCTCTCTCTATAGTTTCTCTCTCTATAGTTCAGTGAATTCGTAAGAAATAATGAAGGAATGAGCTGCTATTTATAGAAAAATAGAATGCATAGTAACTAATCCATGAACGGTCCAGATTGATTACTTTAATCTGACGGTCCATATTTAAAGAAAAATCTTTTAAATAAAATATAATATATTCTATTTATAGAATAACTTTAATAAAGTATTCTGTTTTATATAAAAAGATGTTTCTGTTTTATTACGTTAATAATACGAATAAAACAAAACGTCATTATCGCTAAATAATTCATATTATTAACTGACAATAATTGAATCAAACTGAGTGACTTCTCACATAAGTATTAATAATCAATACCGTGTGCTACTATGCAACCACACGTATTACTGTACTTTTACTACCGAGTAGTTCAACAGTAACAATGGTAAAATTTTCTCCGTTATTTTTAATAAAATATTTTAGTCGTTTTCTCAATCCGACAGTAATTCTGTTGTGGGGTCCACCAATGATTGTGTCGTTGTACGAATATTCCCCGACCAATCGAATATTATATAACAACTTGCGTACTTTGCAAAATTTATAAATATTACCCACAACTATAACATTATATCAAATTAACTCCATAATATTCAAAACTGACATTTATAGAAAGTTCATCTTTATTTATAAAAATTGGGGTCTTACACTTATTATTCACAATAATATTTAGAGAAAATTTAATTTTATTCATTAATAAGTTGGGGTCTTACAAATAATATTATAAATAAATATGAGAAATGATATATGATGCAGTAAAAATATTATGATTTATGTTTTTACTGATTACTTATATATATTTATACTTATTTACATAATTCTCTCTCCTTTTTTAAAAAATTAAAAAAATGAATAAAATATAATTTTAACACAAATTAAAAAAAATAAAAGCAAAAAAATAGAATAAAAAAAATTCAAATTTATACTTAATGACCTCGCAAGATTATTTTTCATTCATTTTATAAATTTGTAGTATATAAAAAACGAAAAAATCATTCCACATTTCATTCATAATGTAATTCATATAAACTAAGCACCTAAAATATAATGGTGATTTTATTCCTAAAGTAATGAATAGACAAACCAAACATAAAAATGAGAATTCCCATTTCATTCCTTAAGTCATTCCATTCCATACATGTCAATGAATGAGAACCAAACATAATAAAAAATTAATGAAAATTAAATTAAGATTTAAACTCTCAAGTTTAAACCATTAACATTTCTCAATTGTTATATTAAACATAATAAAGATTTCAAATCAAAAATAAAGAAGAGATTTTTTATATTTTTTATTTGGAGTTTTTATTATGTTTATTATAAAAATAATTTATGTGCTTTGTGTAATTTATTTATTAGTGGTGATTTAGAACATTAATTAGTGATTATAAATTATAAATAAGGGTATTTTAGTCGTTTAATACTTTTTTTATTTTTCAAGTAATAATAAGATTTTGTCTTTTTAAATAATGATATAATCTCAGTAAGTCATTTATTATACTGTACAGTGGCTGAACCAGAACATTTATAGAGGGAGATCAAAATATATTAGTAAAAAAAATATTTATTGACGCTTGGAATGCTTTTTTCAAATTCATTTTGTCCAATTATAGTATTTCACAACATCCTATTCCAACCCTTGTCAACATTTGAGTTATGAGTCTAATGACTTTATATATATATATATATATATATATATATATATATATATATATATATATATATTAATTTCCCCAGAACTATGAGATTATTAATCAGACTTTAAAATTTTCAGTCAACTGATTAGCTACTTTTATATATAAATTACAAATTATAATATTATATATTCAAAACCTTATATTGTGGTTCATGTAATTAATTAGTTTGAAATAAATAATTTCAACAATAAAAAAAAGGAAAAAGAAAGATTTAATAATCTTGATATGATAGAACTATGGTACACTTATGGTCACTATAATGAGATCCAAAAAAGTTTATTTTATTTTTTTAGATTTTTTATTTTTAATTAGTTTACAGAAAGAATTGTTATTACTTTTTTCTGCCCCCACTTTGATGATAAAGCAAAAGCAAAGGAAGAAGGAAAATGCATAAAAGAAAAAGAAAGGGAAAGGAAAGCCAATAATCCTTGAAGATTCCAGGGTGGGGGGTCATATGACCCCCCTCGAACCCCCCTCCTTCTGCCTCTGATATCGTAGAGATATTTTATTCATCTTGATATTGATACGCAAAGTTTTTACATTTGAGATATTCTTGTGATTTAAACGTGAAGTTTAAATCATAATTTATTTTTCATCTAAAATATGTATTGTATTATTTTTGATATCAGAACTTAAGCCCTCTCCGTCCATTTAAATTTTTTTTTTTGGGTGGGGTGGCGTGGGGTGGGGTGGGGTGGGGAGGGCGAGGGGGGAAGATCTTCGGTTTGGTGTACCAAATCTGTCCTGCATCAATTTCATCCGTCCATGGTGAACTAACACCGGGTCCATTTGTCGCGTCTTTTGAATTTTATGTTGATTCATAAACTTTATGGTATTCAACATTTTGGATTATTATTTATACCTTTTTTAAATAATCAACTTGTCGTTTCACTCTTTCGAGTTGGAACGGTCATGAGAAGTTTCTTTTTTTTTTTTTTTTTTGTAAATAAAATAATTATTTATGGAATTTTTGCTTCATTCTATGATATTTTAAATGTCTTCCATATTATGTTATTTTATTTAATGATAAAATTTAAAAATAGTTATATTTTAACTAAATTATTTATTTACAAGAGTAAACTCAAAACAATTTCACTTCACCCACGATTTATCATCAAATTATTTTCTTTCTTCCGCTTTTTATTTTTATTTCTTTCATCCATGTTTTTCAAATATTTTACTTTATTTTTAATTGCGCACACCACATAAATTAGTGAGAGGAAAATTTCTAAATATATTTTTCTATAGCCTTGTTGAATTCCTATCCACATTATTTAGTCATCATATTATCCTCTGGAAAGGCCGATTAGCATAACAATGTCATTGTCAATGCCAAACAATGGTATGTTCTTCAAAAGCATTACACTGATATGTGAATTATAAGATCATTACTAACTTTTAAATATCAATTTCATATATTTTTAAATAAATTTATATTAATTCTAAAAATATCTTAACTCACCGAAGGTGCACGTAGAGATTGCATTTGTAAGTAAAGCCCATATCTGGAGTTTAACAATGTGGCTGAGGGTGCTGGATGCATGGAATCAAAAACATGGACCGATGGACGCTTAATCTTTTGGGTTAATTACATATTTTATACCGTGCTTGCTAGAGTCAATTATTATCAGGACAAAGAATAAATTATTGGCGGACAGGTCCAATGGACCGGAAAATTGGACCGGTCCCAATTTTTTTTTTTTACTTTTTTTTGTCTTCTAAAAAATATATAATATTTATTCTAATGAAATTTTTACAGAATATATTATTTTTAGGTGTAATTTAAATACATATACAAAACATGGTTGTACAGTCTGTACAATCTTATTCTTGTATATGTATCCAAATTACACCTAAAACACTGTATTTTGTAAAAATTTTAATTAAAATAAATACTATATATTTTTTTAGAAATCACGAGAAAAACAAAAAAAAAATTTTAAAAAATTTTAAATAACCAATAATCATGTCCAATAATCCTCTCCCTATAGAAAAAACTCCAAGACAAAACATCGGTGTGAGCGTGATCTATCTAGAAGTGGTCCCGACTCCCTCAAGGGTTGTTGGTTCACTTTAATAGTACATGCTTTCGTTTTAAATTTTTAATGTTAATTTAATATATTTTAAAACTTAAAAAAATTTGAGATAATTCATTAAAAATTATGAAAAAATAAATCTTACAATAAATATTACTTTTAAAATAGTTTACAATATTTATTATTCACCAAAATTTATTTCAATTTTGGAGTTTGAAGATGTATTTAACTCGAGTTTAAAAACTCTTATCTTATATTTCGGATGGAGAGAGTACAGTAACATTGCAACAAAACCATGCTCTCAGCTGTCTCTATAAAAGAATTGGCAAGACTCGTATTGAACACCAGAACTTCCCTCCATTTCTTTCTTCACTAAGAAAATGCAGTCTCCAGATCCACTCGGGTATGACAAAAGCCTGTTGGCAAACTATGTGCCAATTTATGTGATGCTCCCGGTAAGTAACTTAACCAAAGCTTATCCTTATAAGCATACCATAAACAAACAAATATATATTTATGTTCTAAAATATTTTATTTATTCGATCTCCATCATTTTTGCATGGTAACAACAGTTGGGTGTGATTTCAATCGACAATGTCTTCGAAGATAAAGCCGGACTAGAGAAGCAGCTCAAGGAGCTTATCACAGCAGGCGTTGACGGGGTCATGGTGGATGTGTGGTGGGGGCTTGTGGAATCCAAAGGCCCTAAGCAGTATGATTGGAGTGCTTATAGGAGCTTGTTTCAACTTGTCCAACAACTTGGCTTAAAATTACAAGTTGTTATGTCATTCCATCAATGCGGGGGGAATGTTGGAGATGTTGTTAACATCCCGCTTCCCAAATGGGTGCTTGAGGTTGGCGAAAAGTATCCTGACATCTTTTACACTAATCTGTCAGGTACCAGAGACAAAGAGTACCTCACGCATGGTGTGGATAACCTACCTCTCTTTGCAGGTCGAACTGCAGTGCAGGTTTGAATTTTAGCCTCTGTTTCTTCCCTTTCAACAGTACATGCTAACACATATGGCTTTACAGTTCTACCTATGGCTATGTGATATTCTATGTGAAACGTATGCAGGAAGTCTTTTGAAATTGATATTAATGGTGATAATTTTATGTGACGTAATTAGATCTATAGTGACTACATGAAGAGCTTCAGCGCAAACATGGCCGACTTTTTGAAAGCTGAGATCCTGACAGACATTGAAGTAGGGCTAGGTCCTGCAGGGGAGCTCAGATATCCTTCTTATCCAGAAACTCAAGGATGGGTTTTTCCTGGTATAGGAGAATTTCAGGTAAAAGTTGAATTAACACATTGATGATACAACTGAATTGATGTTTCTAGTCTTTGATATCTGAAATTTAATAAAATATAATGTACAAACATTGCAGTGCTATGACAAATATCTTAAAGCAGATTTCAAAGAAGCAGCGACAAAGGCTGGGCACCCTGAATGGGATTTGCCAGATAATGCTGGAAAATACAATGACACACCTGAACAGACAGAGTTCTTTGGATCCAAAGGGTACTTAACTGAAAAGGGAAAGTTTTTCTTGACTTGGTATTCTAACAAGTTGCTGAGCCATGGCGATCAGATCCTTGAGGAAGCCAACAATGCTTTCTTCGGTTATAAAGTCAAGTTAGCAGCCAAGGTAAAAATCATAGAACATAGATGACAATTATTTAAATTAACAAATTAAAAACCAAAGCCTTTACCTGCCAATACGACTAAATAAACATACTTGCTACTTTTATTCTGAAACAGGTTTCTGGAATTCATTGGTGGTACAAAGATGAGAGTCATGCTGCAGAGCTAACTGCAGGATTCTACAACTTGAACGATAGAGATGGATATCGACCCATAGCAAGGATGCTCTCCAGGCACTATGGCGTTTTAAATTTCACATGTCTTGAGATGAGGGACTCCGAACAACCTGAAAATGCTAAAAGTGCACCTCAGGAACTTGTTCAACAGGTTATATATGCTAGAAAATACTCCTTTTACATAAAACAGAACACTTGCCTAAAAAGAAGAAAATCGTTAAATACTAGGGGAACACCCTAGTGTAGCCTGGAAAGTTGTTCTGTACTAGAAAAGATCTTTGCATAATCATTAAATTTCATTTATCTATAGAATAACAAAAATACAGAATTAAATTTAAAACAGGGGTGGCTGATGATGTTGTTGACATGTATATTATGTATGTATAGGTGTTGAGCGATGGCTGGACAGAGAATATCGAAGTTGCGGGTGAAAATGCACTCTCAAGATATGACAGCACATCCTACAATCAAATCCTTCTAAATGTTAGGCCAAATGGTGTGAACAGACGCCCACAAATACTTAAGATGGCAGGTTTGACGTACCTTCGTTTATCAGATGATCTATTAGAAGAAGATAATTTCAAGATCTTCAAAATATTTGTGAAAAAACTGCATGCTGATCAGGTACGAAACCTTAATGTAAATACTCCATAATTGTTGGTGGTGGAAGGATATTCTAAGACCCGCGCGCTTTCAAATAATAAATCTATATTGTCTTCCAGAATTACTGTCCAGATCCGAATCTGTATAGCAAGGTCGTCCCTTTGGCACGGTCAAAACCAAAGATACCGATTGAGGAGCTTTTGGAAGCATCTGATCCCATCAAGCCATTCCCATTTGATGAAGAAACAGACATGAAAGTTCCTGATCCACCCGAACAATCTGCTTGATCAGATGAACATCACTTATATATATATATATATATATATATATATATATGTATATACACGTTTCAGTGCTGAGCCAGCCGAATAATGCCAAAATAAATGCACGTAATGTTATGCGATGTTTTGAGTTTTTTTTTTTATCTATATTTAATAAAGGTGGCAGACTAGTGGGAGTATGTTTTGTCGCCATGGGAATGTGGGATTTGAATTTGTGCTGCTATGTTGAAGTGTATGCTGTTTCAATGTTTCAGGAGTCGTGTATGTATAATTAGACGACTGAATAATGTAATGAGTTTCAGTTAATATCATGGAGTAGTACATGGTTTGTCTTGAGAAAAAAATTTGTCTTATTTGATTTAAATTCCCCTACTTCGTCCATGTGTGGGAATTTCCACATATTCTTGGCGATCCTAATTATTTTTTTAGTTTTAAAATTAAAGATACAAATTTTTTTTTTCTGTACTAGCATTTCATTATGGAGTAGTGTCATACTACCACTACAACAAATTATAACAAATATATAATCCGAATAGTAAAAAATAAAAAAAATTATCCTAATATTTAAAAAAAAATATTAATATCATATTTTAAACCAACACCAAGAAATTAAATGGTAAGGTCAGGTTGTTTGGGAAATTAAAATGTCTAAATGGAAAATCATAATCACGTAGGGAGAGAAAAAGAATGGTGACACGACACGGTCTTCAAAAGTAACGCCTACAATAAATACGCTGGGCTTGGGGTAACGAAAGAATAAATTGCCCCGAAAGCCCAACCAATCCACAAGACAACTCCGTACGACGCTGAATAACCCAATCCCCAAAAGTATACGATCAATCCGACCAAAAAATTGAAAATCTGGAAAAAAAAATCCTGACTAAGAATTCATCAATAATTCTAGGGCGACATTGTTAATTGACATTTCTAGTTATATTTTTTTTTATAGTATTTCTCAAAAATAATGTATAATATTTATTTTAAATTAGGTATAATTTGGATACATATAAGAAACAGGGTCTTGTATGTATCCAAATTATACCTAAAATATTATTTTTTACAAAAATTTCAATTAAAATAAATAATATACATTTTTTTAGAGGTAGTACAACAAAAAAAAAACCAAAAAAAAAAAAATCCCTAGAAATGTCTCTAAAAAATGTCCCCCTAGAAGGACTGGGCTCGGAGGACCAAATATTGACGGCGGAGCAGTTATCACCTCCGTAGGTGGCGGTGGTGGTGGCGTGACTCCTGGATTGAGTACAGTGGGGCTGGGGAAGTCGGTTGGGCTGGCAAGAATTATCAGAGTACTTCTACGGCGACATTTTTTTTTGACATTGAGTAGCGACATTTTTTTTTTTTTTGTAGTACCTCTCAAAAAATATATAGTATTTATTCCAACTGAAATTTTTGTAAAAAACTGTGTTTTAGGTGTAATTTGGATACAGGAAAGAAACATGGATGTACAGACTGTACATACCCTGTTTCTTGTATGTATTCAAATTACACCTAAAACACTGTTTTTTATAAAAATTTCAGTTGGAATAAATACTATACATTTTTTGAGAGGTACTATAAAAAAAAAACCAAAAAAAAAAAATGTCACTAACAATGTCAACAAAAAATGTCCCTCTAGATTAATTAATTATCAGAACATTTGTGGGATTTTCCATGACGAAGAATCCCGAATCCCAAGACGATGCCAGTAACCACGAGGAGTGTGATCATGAAAATGAAGATCTTGGTTGCTTTCCCCACATAACACATTCTCTTTTTGAGCCTCACAAATGAAATGAAGGTGGGTTTAGGTTTAGGTTTAGGTTTAGGTTTAGGGGAGAGAAAATTAAATCAAATTAGGTTAGGTTAGGTGCTTGTTTAGGTGGTCTCTCTTTTAATTTGTTTGTCTTGTGTTCATGGTTTTAGGTTAGGTTAGGTGCTTGCTTAGGTGGTCTCTCTTTTAATTTGTTCGTCTTGTGTTCATGGTTTTCTGATAGCAAAGGACGATGAGAAGAAGAGAAATGGAGTGAGTTTGGGGTCTGGGAGCATCTCCAGCAAGGTGTAGCATGAAATATATTTAGTTCATATAACATCAATCGAGATAGTCTTACAATCCTTTCATCAGATAGATTATCCCATGAATTATAATATTAAAAGATAGTATTATATTTTAATGAATTATAATTTAACAATCATTCTTTCATACTCTCATTTAAATATAGTTAAAATTATAATTCATCAAATTTTAATTCTTTGATATAATCTACCAATTTCATGGGAAAAACTCGTGAATTAAATTTAATCTTGATTGTTGGAGTGAAATAGTATAAATGTTAGACTAGAATGAAGTTGTCTCGGACATGTTGTTTGGAAAAAGGGAAGGTAAGAATGTGGCACGTGAAGCCAATTAAGGGCACATCTCTATTCTACAGGAGTATTAAACATAGTTAGAGGATAATTTATTTGTATTCGGTCCTCGTTGGTGCGTGGTTACTTGTGAATTCTATCATCAAGAAGAAGAATATAAGTGAATATACATACATACATATTTCATTTATAATTGCTGCCTGCCCCAAACGTCAAAAGTCAATGTCAATGGCCACGCACGCCTGCCTATTTCCTCATGTGATGAATACAGAATAGTACTCCATTCTTTCCATCAGTTAAGTGTTCATTTATGTGTTCATTTATGGTATACCAGTAATTGTTTATGTCCGAAGGTACGACGTAATAAAAAATTAAATTAAAATTTGAAAAATATTATTATATTACTTAAATACTCTTTATAATTTAAAATAACTTATAATCAGATATAACAATTATCATAATTTATCACGCTACCACAATAATTAATTTTTCTTTAAAAATAGATATCCAGAAAAATCTAAACTTAGCTACTATAATAATAATAATAATAATAATAATAATAATAATAATTATTATTATTATTATTATTATTATTATTATTAGTAGTAGTAGTAGTAGTAGTAGTAGTATTATAATTATAATGATTATTATTTTTAATTAAAATTAGAATGAATCTGAACCGTATTTGTACTTTTCTATCCAAATCAATTAGAATGAATCTGAATATTTATTAAATAGATTATTATTATTATTATTATTATTATTATTATTATTATTACTACTACTATTATTATTATTATAATTATTATTATTAGTACTATTATAATAATCATTATTATTAGTAGTAGTAGTACTATTATTATTATTATTATTATTATTATTATTATTATTATTATTATTATTATTATTATTATTATTTATTTGTGTGTGTGAAGAAGAGATGAGAGAAAGATTTTGTGTGTGAACATGAAAGAGAATAGGGTGTAGGGGTGAATTTGATTTGGGCGGGAAGAAATATGAGCCTTTAGATTAAGTTGAAATAATTAAGTTACAATGAATCTGAACCGTCCTTGTATTTTGTCAAATGAAAGATTCAAAATGAGCTCTTTTTTATTATATAGATTCAAATGAATTTGATATTTTTTTATGTAAATGGAGGAAGAGGGGGAGAGAGACGGCAGAGGAGAGAGAGAAAGATGAGAGAGGAGAGAGAAAGAGAAGGAGGAGAGGAATAGGAGGAGAGAGGAGAGAGGAGAGAGAAGAGGAGAGAGAAAGAGGAGGAAATTTAGGCGAAATTTTGTGTGTGTGAGATTAGATGTGAATTTTTAGATTAAGTTAGAATGAATCTAAGTCGTTGTTGTGATTTGTCAAATTATAAAATTTAAAATTGAGTTCTGTTTTATTATATAGACTAGTAATTGCCCGCGTAACGAAAAATTAGATTAAAATTTAAAAATACTATATTACTTAAAGACTCTTTGCAACTTAAAATAACTTACAATCAGACATAACAATTATCATAATTTACCACACTATCACAAAAATTAATTTTCCTTTAAAAATAGATATCCAGAAAAATTATTATTATTGTCTACAAAACTTACAATCATCAACCACACCACCACAATAATAATAATTATTATTATTATTGTTGTTGTTATTATTATTATTGTTATTTTTATTAGTATTATTATTGTTATTATAATTGTTATTATTATTATTATTATTATTATTATTATTATTATTGTTATTATTATTATTATTATTATTATTTTATTTTTTTTGAATTAAAATTAGAATTAATCTGAACCGTACTTGTACTTTCCCACCCAAATCAATTAGAATGAATCTGAATATTTATTATATTACTATTACTATTACTATTATTATAATAATTATTATAATTATTACTATAATTATTATTATTATTACTATTACTGTTATTGTAATTATTTTAATTATAATTATAATAATAATAATAATAATTATTAGTACTATAATAATAATAATAATTATTATTAGTACTATTATAATAATAATAGTTATTATTAGTATTATTATAATATTATTGTTTGTGTGTGTGTGTGTGTGATGAAGAGAGGAGAAAGAAAGATTTTGTGCCTGAAGATGAGAGAGAGTAGGGTGTAGGGGTGAATTTAATTTAGGCGGGAAGAAATATAAGCTTTTAGATTAAGTTGGAAAAATTAAGTTATCTTGTGCTTTGTCAAATTAAAAATTCAAAATGAGTTATGTTTTATTATATAGAATATTTGAAAGGTCGGTCAGTAACTCAGTATAAACATTAGATCATCTCGTCTACTTTGACCTTTGCTACATATACACTACAACAAAAATGGCTATTTCCGACGGAATATTCCGTCGGTAATAATCATATTCCGTCAAGGTTATATTATTTCCGACGGAATGTTCGGTCGAAAATTGGGTCGTATATAAGCAGGTCGAAATTAAGTCCGTCGATCTTTCAGTCGGGGATACTTAACCTCGACGGACTGTCATCGACTGAATATTCGGTCGAGGTACTATATATCCGACTGAAAATATTTAGTCGATAGTATTCGGTCGGGGAGAATCATGACACGTGTCAAAATGCCAAAAATAGGGAAGTTCTTATTTCCGACGGAATTCCGTCGATAATATTAATATTCCGTCGAGAATAATGACTATTTTTTTTTAAATATTTAATTTGTTTTTGTAATATCCAGGGATTTAACCCACATCTTGTACCTGTACCTGTATTCCAACAGCACATATACACAAGCTAACAATATAACCAATAACACGAATTACAATTACCAAGGCCGACAATATGTAAAAAACCAACTAAATGATAAGTAAAAAGATCAAAAACATCCCATTAATCTAAACTAATGTATATCAAACATCTAATTAAGCTAAATTAAACTACATGCCAAGGTTTAAACTACATTAATACATCAAAAATAATGTAAACTACAAATTAAACGAATGTAAACTAAGTAAAACTAGTAGAGCCCCCGGTATGAGGAGGATCATCGGGCGGGCGTCGACGCTGCTCTGGAGTATGAAAATCGCCACCATCGTCATCCTGCTCGTCAGTCCGCTCGTCACCCTGTTGATATAATATAATGCAACTCATTAGTCCATATATATGATTCAGTTAAAGATAACTAAATGAAAATTAAATTACATGCAGAATATATATTTGAATTTAAAACGAATAGTATACCTGAGCAGTCGAGGGCTGACTCAACATCGGCCCAAACGCGTCCTCGACTAAGGTAACCACCATCCGAACAATCTCGTCGCGTATCGCGGCCCACTGCTCCGGAGGGATACCCGTACTCTCGGCGGTGGCACCAGCTGCAACGTCCTGCGTAAGCTGATGGAGGCGAGAACGGCTGGGAAGGTCCTGACGATGGAACAGTGGATCGGTTTCAAACCTCTCCGACACCACATCCATAACATGCTGGAACAAAGCATCGTCTAAGCCAACGCCCGTATCACTACAAAAAAAAGAGTCATTGACGACGGGCTCAATACTGACGGCACAATCCCCGTCGACAATAAAGTCATTATCAACGGCCTACCCGTCGCCAATGCTCGCCGTCGCTAATGATACCATTTTGGCGCCAGACATTCCCGGTGGAGGGAAAACCTCATTGGCGATGGTGTTTATTTTTGGGTCGACGGTGGTGCCGTCGGTATTGATGTACTAGCGACGGGGTCAGTATCGACGGGGTCTGCCGTTCGATAATGACAATTAAAACCTCTTCGATAGCAACGACTCCTTTTATGAAATTTTCTTCTCTATTTTTCTTTCCCTCTCAATATCTGCCATTTTCGGTCCTTAATTTCCCCACGAATCTCAAATTGCGTTTATTGATTCTCTAAAGTTGACCTATTTCACCCATTTCGGTTTATTGCTTATGCTTTTGTTTTTTACTTCTCTTTCCCTCTCGCGATTCTGACTTCTCCTTGCCGTCACCGTCTTCCTTCTTGCCGTCGCCCTCCGGCTGGTTCTTTCCATCGCCATCATCCTCTCTTCGCGCCATTGCAGTCCCTCTGTGTCTCTCTCGAGTGCAAGGTATGTGACGTCCCAAAAATTAGGTATACATCACCCATCTTGGGTCGTCAGATACATGGTACAGAATTCAAATACAACTGTCATGTACAATATGACAAAATATAAACTGTGAGTTTGAATACAAATATTATCTACTAGAGAGTATCCATACTCAAAAGGAGTCCTCATTACATTTATTAACACACTATTACATAGAATAGTGAGGACTACTAACTAATACTATCATTCGGACCATCACTCCGTTTTTTGGCTTGCCCCAGCTACGTTCTCATTTCCTGAAGAGAACAGTGAAAGAAAGGGTGAGCTCAACTAGCCCAATAAGAAATATTATGACTAAGATAATGCAGAATAAATTATCATTAGCCTTCAACAATGTTAAACTGATAAAATATAATAGACATCAAGTTTAACTGCAGCGGAATAAGTAATCCATTAAAAGAGTCAAGTAAAAAATAAACTCTACTATCTTTTATGATTTAAAAGGTTTTTCAACACTGTTATCGCTGGGACTCAGCTTAATAAAATAATCCACATCATCGAATCACCCCTGCACTACGACCAAGGATATTCGTGTATTCATTAATGGTCATGATCATGCCAACAACTGTCCATCAATGCACTACGGGCCAATGAGTACTTTTACCACATCATTTGTAACATTACGGTCATGATTATACCGAATAATCCCTGGTCATAATCATACCAAGTCCATCTATGCACTACAGGCCACAGATGACTTTCAACATTTTATAAACATGAGGATGATGACAATGATATAAGAATTCAATAAAACAAGTTCAAGAATTAATTTATTCAAGAATTAACAACGTCCAAATTGTCAACATGATACTGCTTTGTGGAGTAAAATTCAAGAATACTTAGAAGAATATTTTCATGTAAAGATACTGGATGAAACGCAATTGTCAAGGATATTCCACAAATTTCATGGAGTATAGAAGTCAAAACTTAACCAACTGAGTATAATAAAGAATGGAATAACAAAAGAAATCACCATGCATGCGATAGACCGCACAGATAGGTTATTCCAACAGAATAATAAATAATGGAACCAGGTCCGGCGTAAAACGCACAGACAGGATATTCCAATAGAATAATAATAAAGACGGAACCAGGTCCGGTGTAAAACACACAGACATGATGTTCCAACAAAATAATAATAAAGACGGAACCAGGTCCGGTGTAAAACACACAGGCAGGATGTTCCAACAGAATAATAGAAGAATGTCACCAAGTATAAGGTAGACCGCGTATACAGGTTATTCTAACATAATAATAAGAAATGGAATAACAACAATTCTCTTCATGAATAAGAAAGAATAACACCCTTTACCGTTTTAAAGAAGAGCTGAAATAAGGAAGTAGTTAAGTAGCAGAATACTCTTCTTCTCTCTCTCTATAGTTTTTCTCTCTAGAGTTCAGTAAATTCGTAAGAAATAATGAAGGAATGAGCTGCTATTTATAGAAAAATAGAATGCATAGTAACTAATCCATGAACGGTCCAGATTGATTACTTTAATCTGACGGTCCATATTTAAAGAAAAATCTTTTAAATAAAATATAATATATTCTATTTATAGAATAACTGTAATAAAGTATTCTGTTTTATATAAAAAGATGTTTCTGTTTTATTACGTTAATAATACGAATAAAACAAAACGTCATTATCGCTAAATAATTCATATTATTAACTGACAATAATTGAATCAAACTGAGTGACTTCTCACATAAGCATTAATAATCAATACCGTGTGCTACTATGCAACCACACGTATTATTGTACTTTTACTACCGAGTAGTTCAACAGTATCAATGGTAAAACTTCCGTCGTTATTTTTAATAAAATATTTTTGTCATTTTCTCAATCCGACAATAATTCCGTTGTGGGGTCCACCAATGATTGTGCCGTTATACGAATATTTTCTGTTAAAACGAATATTCCCCGACCAATCGAATATTATATAACAACTTGCGTACTTTATAAAATTTATAAATATTACCCACAACTATAACATTATATCAAATTAACTCCATAATATTCAAAAATGATATTTATAGAAAATTCATCTTTATTTATAAAAGTTGGGGTCTTACAACCTCCCCTTCTTATGAAATTTCGCCCTCGAAATTAGGGTACGTACCTGGTATGTCGAAGAGGTAAGGATACCTTGATTTCATTTCAGATTCTAACTCCCAAGTCATTTCCTTAACATCGTGGTTTCTCCACAAAACTTTGACTTGAGGTATAACCTTGGAGCGTAGAATATGTTCCTTCTTATCCAAGATTTGAACAGGAACTTCTTCATACGTCAAATCCTCCGCTATTTCGTCCGGTTCTAACTCAATAATGTGGTTCGGGTCTTCCACATATTTGCGTAACATGGATATGTAAAAAACGTTATGAACACGAGACATACTTGACGGTAAAGCGAGTCTATAAGCCACAGTTCCTACTCGATCGAGGATTAAAAATGGACCGATAAATCGAGGATTGAGCTTTTCTCTCTTTCCAAATCTCGTAAATCCTTTCCATGGAGCAACACGTAAGAACACATGATCTCCTATATCAAATTTCATGTCCTTTCGATGAAGATCAGCATAAATCTTTTGTCGATCTTGTGAGGTTTTTATACGTTGTCGGATCGTTTAAATCTTTTCTGTAGTCATACGTACCAACTCCGGTCCCAACAACGTTGCTTCACCCACCTCATCCCAGCATACTGGAGAATGATATTTTCTTCCATACAATGCTTCGAATGGAGCCATGCCAATACTTGTTTGATAACTGTTGTTGTAGGAAAACTCCACCAATGGTAAGAACTTGTCCCAACTTCCCTTGAAGTCAAGGACACAGAGTCTTAATAAATCTTCTAGAGTTTGAATAGTTCTCTCTGATTGTCCGTCCGTCTGAGGATGATATGCCGAACTAAATCGTAAATCTATGCCCATAGATTTTCGTAAACTAACCCAAAATCGTGAAGTGAATCTTGGGTCTCGATCAGAAACTATGGATACTGGCATACCATGCAGTCTTACAATCTCGTTTATGTACATACGAGCAAGACGTTCAAGTGTATAAGTTTCTCGTATCGGTAAAAAATGAGCAGACTTGGTCAATCTATCAACAATGACCCAAATCGCATCAATACCTTAAGAAACCCTAGGAAGACCGGTAACGAAATCCATGGTAATGTGCTCCCACTTCTATTTTGGAATTTCAAGTGGTTGCAATGGACCTTTTGGTACTTGATGCTCTGCTTTGACTCGTTGACAAGTTAAACACCTTGAGATAAACAGCGCTATCTCTCTCTTCATATTGCTCCACCAAAATGTATGACGAAGATCATGATACATTTTGGTACTTCCAGGATGGATTGCAAACGGTGTGTTGTGCGCCTCCATCATGGTTTCATACTTTAAATCAGGGTTGATAGGAACACAAAGTCTGGAGTTGACTCGAAGTATTCCTTCTTCATCGATTCTTGCTTCCGGCATAGCACCTTCTTGCACTTTCTTCCTCATACGCATCAGCTCCAGGTCTGTAGCTTGAGCAACTTTAACTTTATCGATTAAAGTCGGTTCTACTCGTATATTCGTCATCATCACATGGGTCCCTGGAGTCTTTAACTCTATCTCCATCCTTTGCAAGTCACACAAAATGGGCCTTTGTGTTGACAATATCGCACTCGTACTTGCATATGATCTTCTACCCAATGCGTCAGCTACCACATTCGCTTTTCCAGGATGGTATTGAATGATATGATCATAATCTTTCAACAGTTCAAGCCAACGTCGTTATCGCATGTTGAGTTCCTTTTGAGTGAAGAAATATTTGAGGCTTTTATGATCCGTAAAGATCTCCACCTTCTCCCCATACAAGTAATGCCTCCAAATTTTAAGTGCAAAGACAACAACTGCCAACTCTAGATCATGAGTAGGATAATTCCTCTCATATTCCTTGAGTTGTCTTGATGCATAGGCTATAACTTTTCTATGTTACATGAGAATGCATCCCAACCCTTTGCTCGAAGCATCACTGTAGATAACAAATCCCTCCGAGCCAGATGGTATTGTTAGAACAGGTGCTGAAATGAGTATCCTCTTGAGTTCTTGAAAACTCTTCTCACATTCTTCGCTCCAACCGAACTTTTTATCTTTCCGAGTCAGCTGAGTTAATGGAGTAGCGATTCGAGAAAATCCTTCCACGAATCTCCGATAATAACCAGCTAAACCAAGAAAGCTACGTACTTCGGTCACTGATTTAGGTTGCTCCCAGCTTTGAATAGCTTCAATCTTTGCCGGGTCAACAGATATTCCACGACTTGATACTACGTGCCCAAGGAATGCTACTTCCTCAAGCCAGAACTCGCATTTCTTCAACTTGGCATAAAACTTGTATTCACGAAGCTTTTGGAGTACCAGCCTCAAGTGTTGCTCATGATCTTCACGACTTTTGGAATAAATAAGGATGTCATCAATAAAGACGACCTCAAAGTGATCCAAATATTCCTTGAATACCTGGTTCATCATATCCATGAAGGCAGCAGGAGCATTAGTCAATCCAAAGGACATGACTAGGAATTCATAATGCCCGTATCGAGTTCTGAAAGCCGTCTTTGGAATATCCTTAGTTCTAACCTTCAGCTGATGATATCCAGAACGAAGATCGATCTTTGAAAAGAATTGTGCTCCTTGCAACTGGTCAAACAGGTCATCAATACGTGGCAATGGGTACCTATTTTTTATGGTGACATGATTCAACTCCCGATAATCAATACAAAGTCGCATACTTCCATCTTTCTTCTTCACGAATAGAACAGGAGCACCCCAAGGAGAAGTATTAGGACGAATAAAGCCAATGTCTAACAATTCTTGCAGTTGGATCTTTAACTCCTGAAGTTCAATAGGAGCCATTCGATATGGGGCTTTGGAAATGGGTTTTGTGCCGGGTTCAAGGTCGATACAAAATTCAATTTCACGCTCTGGGGGTAGGCCAGGAAGTTCTTCAGGGAATACGTCAGGGAATTTATTAACAATAGAAATATCATTCAAAACTGACGTATTTTTGTTTAGATCCGTGACATGAGCTAAGAAAGCTTGACATCCGTTTTTTAATAAACGAATAGCTTTATGGCTTGAGATGACAGCGATTGATTTTAATGGTTTGGTTGCTTGAATTCGCATAATAGGTCGATTAGGAATATGAAAGCTAACAACCTTACGAAAATAATCAATTTTTGCATGATGAGTAGTTAACCAATCAATCCCTAGAATCACGTCAAATGCAAGTATTTTTAATGAAATAAGATCGACAGGTAATGTGTGGGTACCAACTTGAACCAAACAAGACTTATAAACCGTAGATGTAATGAAGGTTTCTCCCAATGGAGTTTCAACAGATAAGTCAAAGTCTAATTTCTCCGGAATCAAATTTAATCGATGAGCGCAAGTAGGAGAAATAAAAGAATGAGTAGAACCGGTATCAAATAAAGTATAGACTTCGTTAGAGTTTATGATAAGCTTACCCGTGATGACCTCATTCGGGTTCCTTACTTTCTGGGAGGTCACAACAAATGCTCTCCCTTGCACTACCGGTTTTGACTTTTCTGGGACGGCCTTTGGTGTCTCCATCTTGGCTGAACTTGTTTTTGGTAAATGACAAAATCGAGCTAAATGACCTTCTCTTCCATAATTATAACATGCTTTAGACGGCATCGCGCAGTTTGGACTGATGTGCCCCTCCCCTCCGCATTTAAAGCATATGATAGGTGGTCGTTCTCCTTCCTTAACAACGGGTGCTGGTACTGACGTCTTTCCATCATTGTTGAATCTCCTTTTCTTGAAATGACCATTCTTATTGTTTTGGCCCTGATTACCACCGAAGTGGTTACCATTTCTGGCCTGTTGATTCCCTCCACGCTTGTTGTCACCGCTTCGATGACTGCTCTCACTGGTATTATCATTTTATCGACTGCTCTCTTTTGGTTGCGTTGACTCGTTATCGCGCTCCACTAACTGAGCCCTATTCACAACATCTGAATACAAACACAGTTTATAAGAAATAAGATGTTGACGTATCTCAGGTTTCAAACCTCGCAAAAATATTCGCGTCATTCGCTCTTCATTATCCATCAAGTGGGACGCAAACCGGGACAACTCCGTAAATTTAGCCTCATACTGCGACACTGTCATATTATTCTGCTCCAATTTGATGAACTCCACTTCCTTCATGTGGCGAACACTTTCGGGAAAGTATTTGTCATTGAACAGCTCTTGGAACTTCTCCCAAGACATCTTCAGTGCAGCAGGTTGAGTACGCTTAATCGATTCCCACCAGTAATCTGCCTCTCCTCGCAACATAAAGGAGGCAAAGGGAACCTTTTGCTCCTCGGAGCATCCCAAGACATCAAATATCTTGGTGATCTGCTTTATCCATGTTTTCGCTATAAGTGATTTTGGCTCTCCCTTAAACTCCGGTGGTCCCAGCTCCTTGAACTGTTTAGCGGTGACCGTCTGAGAGTTTTCAGTATTTCCACCTATATTTTGAACAGGAGCCGCTCTCGCCTGCTGTTGCATGAACTGCATAAAGCTTCTGAACATTTCATCATTCATCATTTGGTCAGTATTGTTGTTTGTATGAGGATTGTCGCCTTCCTGATGCACATTATCCCGATTATTGATATGTGGTGAATCCACAGTCGCCTGTGCTCCATTGCTATTCTCAACATTCTCGGATGCCATTTTCAGATACTGCCACAAAATAAAAGTTAATTGATGTCATATATTATCCTTATATTCTGACCGACCAATTAAATACCATGCAAATAAACTTAGGTAGGTCATACTAGCGAATGAATTCCCCGTCTATCCCCTCCTAGTTCTATTCTCACATCTTAGCCAGGGATCATATCCCTAAGCTCTGATACCAACTGTAACGTCCCCAAAATTAGGTATACATCACCCATCTTGGGTCGTCAGATACATGGTACAGAATTTAAATACAACTGTCGTGTACAATATGACAACACATAAACTGTGAGTTTGAATACAAATATTGTCTACTAGAGAGTATCCATACTCAAAAGGAGTCCTCATTACATTTATTAACACACTATTACATAGAATAGTGAGGACTACTAACTAATACTATCATTCGGACCATCACTCCGTTTTCCGACTTGCCCCAACTACGTTCTCATTTCCTAAAGAGAACAGTGAAAGAAAGGGTGAGCTCAACTAGCCCAGTAAGAAATATTATAACTAAGATAATGCATAATAAATTATCATTAGCCTTCAACAATGTTAAACTGATAAAATATAATAGACATCAAGTTTAACTGCAGCGGAATAAGCAATCCATTAAAAGAGTCAAGTAGAAAATAAACTCTACTATCTTTTATGATTTAAAAGGTTTTTTAACACTGTTATCGCTGGGACTCAGCTTAATAAAATAATCCACATCATCGAATTACCCCTGCACTACGGCCAAGGATATTCGTGTATTCATTAATGGTCATGATCATGCCAACAACTGTCCATCAATGCACTACGGGCCAATGAAGATTTTTACCACATCATTTGTAACATTACGGTCATGATTATACCGAATAATCCCTTGTCATAATCATACCAAGTCCATCTATGCACTACAGGCCACAGATGACTTTCAACATTTTATAAACATGAGGATGATGACAATGATATAAGAATTCAATAAAACAAGTTCAAGAATTAATTTATCCAAGAATTAACAACGTCCAAATTGTCAACATGATACTACTTTGTGGAGTAAAATTCAAGAGTACTTAGAATAATATTTTCATGAAAAGATACTGGATGAAACGCAATTATCAAGGATATTCCATAAATTTCATGGAGTATAGAAGTCAAAACTTAACCAACTGAGTATAATAAAGAATGGAATAACAAAAGAAATCACCATGCATGCGATAGACCGCACAGACAGATTATTCTAACAGAATAATAAATAATGGAACCAGGTCCGACGTAAAACGCACAGACAGGATATTCCAACAGAATAATAATAAAGACGGAACCAGGTCCGGTGTCAAACACACAGACATGATGTTCCAACAGAATAATAATAATAAAGACGGAACCAGGTCCGGTGTAAAACACACAGACAGGATGTTCCAACAGAATAATAGAAGAATGTCACCAAGTATAGGGTAGACCGCGTATACAGGATATTCTAACATAATAATAAGAAATGGAATAACAACAGTTCTCTTCATGAATAAGAAAGAATAACACCCCTTACCGTTTTAAAGAAGAGCTGAAATACGGAAGTAGTTAAGTAGCAGAATACTCTTCTTCTCTCTCTATAGTTTTTCTCTATAGTTTCTCTCTCTAGAGTTCAGTGAATTCGTAAGAAATAATGAAGGAATGAGCTGCTATTTATAGAAAAATAGAATGCATAGTAACTAATCCATGAACGGTCCAGATTGATTACTTTAATCTGACGGTCCATATTTAAAGAAAAATCTTTTAAATAAAATATAATATATTCTATTTATAGAATAACTTTAATAAAGTATTCTGTTTTATATAAAAAGATGTTTTTGTTTTATTACGTTAATAATACGAATAAAACAAAACGTCATTATCGCTAAATAATTCATATTATTAACTGACAATAATTGAATCAAACTGAGTGACTTCTCACATAAGCATTAATAATCAATACCGTGTGCTACTATGCAACCACACGTATTATTGTACTTTTACTACCAAGTAGTTCAACAGTATCAATGGTAAAACTTCCGCCGTTATTTTTAATAAAATATTTTTATCGTTTTCTCAATCCGACAATAATTCTGTTGTGGGGTCCACCAATGATTGTGCCGTTGTACGAATATTTCCTGTTAAAACGAATATTTCCCGACCAATCGAATATTATATAACAACTTGCGTACTTTGCAAAATTTATAAATATTACCCACAACTATAACATTATATCAAATTAACTCCATAATATTCAAAAATGATATTTATAGAAAATTCATCTTTATTTATAAAAGTTGGGGTCTTACAAGGTATGTTCCCAAATCCAATTTTCTCTCAAATGTAACCTAATAATCTATGTTTCTACAATTTCACTCTATTTTTCCCCAAATATCAGTTGCTGTGTTTTACAAATTTATAGTTTGCAAGTTTTTATGAAAATTTTAATGTGACATGAGATACCCAATTGCAGTGTATTACTTCATTCTTTCCGTTTGGTGCTGAACTGGGATTTTCATGGCTTAGTGACATATATCCAACTTTGTTGATAAATTATTGTGTTGAAGAATTTAGTTATTTCTTGAATCAAAGTTCAGGTATGCTCTGATTTTATATTAATTTAGAAATTTTCAGAGGGTATATGTGCTGGCTTGCTTGGTATAATGGGTAGTAATTAATTTGTTTTTAGGTATGCTCAATCTCTGTCCTGTGAATATTTTAGTTAAATGGCCATATCTATCTTTGTGAAGAGTTAGAGAGAGAGAAAAAAAATATTTAATTTGTCTGTGGTGTTTATTGAAAAATAGAGTTAGCTATATATTTGGTGGACAGTCAATTATAAAAGATATATATTTTTTGAATGGAAAATTTATATTGTATTGGGTTACTTGGGTAATTTAATATATTTTCATAACTGAAGGAATATCTCGTTTTGTGTATTGTTTTCTGGCGTGTTCTTGGATTGTGATTCCCAGGTTCCGTAGTCTTATGTGTTAGTTAGCACTTAGCTAAAATTTGATACTAGTAGTTTGTGAATACATAGGCATAAAATTTCCCAATTAATTTATACAAATGAGATTCCCCTGAAGGACAAATGGTTGTGTGAAAGGAAACACTTGATTAAGTGGCATTCTCTCAGTACTAGTTTAGAGAAATGTATAACACTTTATAATTATTAATTTTACATGTATAAAGAGCATTTGAACATGTATCAAAGTTTGATACTAACATTTGAAGATTGCTCATGACACTTTAAAATTATTCCACGTGACTTGACACGTGCATATTTTCATATAGTTTAGGAAGCTTAGAAACCCGTTTGAGATTCACTTAGTAGGAGTGAATCTCAAATAGTCCCCGTTTTGGGACTGTTCTTGTATGTTTCGATCTCACTTAGGTCGGTGTTAACGACTTGAGCACGTCTTTAAATTTTTTGAATTTTTGGTCAGTATAGATCTCTTGATGTTCTTTGGGTGCATATTTAGACTATGATGTGTTAGTCTATTTCGTGTACTTGAAGACCATGGGGAGGTGCTGCCGAAATTTCTAAAAAATTTAAAGATGTGTTCAAGTTGTTGGCATCAGTGAGGCGACACATCCGGTGTGACGCCCCCAAAATAGGTATACAACACCCATTCTGAGTCGTCAAAATACATAGTACAGATACAACTACAACTTTATTAGTACAACATAAAAACTGTGAGTTTAAATACAAATATTGTCATCTAGATAATATCCACACTCAAATAAGTCCTCATTACAATTATTGATACATTATTATACAAAAATGGTGAGGACTACTAAAACGACTCTCTAGATCCTTCATTCCATACCCCGACTAGTACTCGCTACATTCTCGCCTCCTGAGAAGAAAAATGGAACGAAAGGAAAAGGGTGAGCTCAACTAGCCCAGTAAAGAATATTATGACTAAGATAATATACAACAAATTATCGTTAGTCTTCAACAGAGAAAAATTTAATAGAATACAATAGACAACAAGTTTTAAATCAATATTCGCAGCGGAAGATAATAATTCATAGAAGAGTTACGTAGAGAATGAAATCTACGATTATCTATGAAATTAAAAGCCCATCATCAACATTTTATCCCTGTAATATCAATCAACAAATATCTTGAATCAAATAGTCATCTTTGCACTACAGGCCAAAGATATTCATCAGTTGGTCATGTTCACCTCAACACCTGTTCATCTTTGCACTACGGGCCAAAGATATTCATCAAAAATCATTAATCTTTGCACTACAGGCC
The DNA here is from genome assembly GCA_016801055.1 of Panax notoginseng. Classification (NCBI taxonomy): domain Eukaryota; kingdom Viridiplantae; phylum Streptophyta; class Magnoliopsida; order Apiales; family Araliaceae; genus Panax; species Panax notoginseng. The sequence continues at coordinate 184,077,806 of CM029012.1, forward strand.
AAAGATATTCATTTATATCATCATTTAGGACTGAGGATGATGAAAAATATTTTTAAGGAAACGAATCCAGTGAAATAAAATAATAAATATTAAGGATTCGTATTTCGATTTATCCATGTCCAAAAATACCTTTTAAATAATCATAGTGAAGTAAAATTCAAGAATGATCAAAATATGGATACAATCAAAGCTAGTATCCAGAATAGATATTTGGACAAAAAGAAGAAAATTTTATTTTTTGGTGAATAGTAACTCGTGAATAGTAACTCGTGAATAGTAACCCCGACATGAAAAGTTCTAAATTTGATAAAAAGTTCAGATCAATACTTTGGCATAATGATATTGAAGAAAATAATATCATTTAAGAAGAAATAACATTCCTTACCTCAAAAGGATAGTACTTCTGCCTGGATATAGTGCTGAAAGAACTTGCACTGTATAGAAATACTCAAAGTACTAAAATACTCACAAGAATACGCTCAATATATCGAGAGAGAAAGAGAGAGAAATCTGAAGTTTTTGGTGTGATTTTCAATTCTAACCTAAGCACCCTATTTATAGGAAAATGCTTAGAACACCAAAGCAGAAAATTTAATAAATTAATAATATTATTTTTTCAAATTTCTTACGCCCACTAATTTGGTCCAAGACATCAGCCACCATGTGACAAAACATTAAAAACATTTTTCTTAATTTAAATAATTAAAACTTCCAAAATCAATTATTTCGGAACTACGGAACTTTAATAATTCATAATAAATAGCCCTTTTATCCGAAAATTCAAATCTCGCGATTTTTTATAGGAAATTCAATTCTGTACAACTTTACAGAAGGAAGTTTTTCCAAATTCTAAACAGAAACTGACTGAAATCTACAAACGGGTGATTTTACAGGCTATAATCAAATTTCAGTCAAGAAATGGGGTCCACTGACACACAAAACATGTGTTAAACAACTTTTACAACAAAAATACTCTTCCTCCTCATATACTCATATATCTCGCATTCATTGTAAAAAATATCACCATTAATATATTATTAAAATAATATATTTAATTGAATTATTTTATCAGAAAAGATAAAATATTAATTTTCAACAATTGTCACATTTAAAAATTTTCTCCATCTATATCCACATAAAATCAATATTTTTCTCATCATATAAATCAATAATTAATTATTCACAAATAATATTACAGAATCACAGTACTGGCAACCAGGCCGTTCCCAGGAAAGAGGGGGCTTTTCAATAAGGATTTCTCCTTACTGGCGCGCAATTAGATGACCAAACATCTCCTTAGACAGAACTTTCTAAACATTGCCAATAATGTTATCTAATAATATTATTCAGATAATATGAATTATTGCTCTGATAATGGAAAATACTGTGTAGTGACAATTATAAAATATCAACGTAGCAATTATTTAATCAATAAAATATTGAACAGTAATTACTGTAATCATTATTGAGTAGTGCCTTCTTACGTAAGAGTCAATAATTGGTGCAATACCGTGTGCTACTGTGCAACAACGCGTATTACTGTGTTTTAACCACCGGGTATTCCAGCAGTATTAACGGTAACGACTACGCCGTTATTTATAAACAACTTATTTTTGTCGTTTTCTTCATCCAATCGCTTTTCGTTATGGGGCCCACACAAGGCTGCACCGTCGTACGAATATTTCCCGACAGTAAGAATATTCCACGACCAACCGAATATTCTCCGACAACAATGAGCATTTTATAACTACTTGTTTATTTGAAATATTTGCGCATTTTACCCATAACTAACCACATTAATCAAATCAATCCTTACTATTTCAAAATGATAAATAGAGGAAATTAATTTTTATTTATTAATAATTCGGGGTCTTACAACCTCCCCTCCTTATGAAATTTCGTCCTCGAAATTGACATACGTACCTGGTGTTTCGAAAAGATGAGGATACCTCACTTTCATTTCCGTTTCCAACTCCCAGGTCATTTCCTCAATAGCATGGTTTCTCCACAAAACTTTAACTTGTGGTATGACCTTCGTGCGTAGGACATGCTCCTTCCTATCCAAGATCTTGACAGGTACCTCCTCGTACGTTAAGTCTTCGGCTATCTCGTCCGGTTCTAACTCAATAACGTGGTTCGGGTCTTTCACATATTTACGAAGCACAGATATATGAAAAATATTATGAACACGAGACATACTTGGAGGTAACGCGAGTCTATAGGCCACATTTCCTACTCGGTCAAGAATCTAAAATGGACCAATAAATCGTGAATTGAGCTTTTCTCTCTTCCCAAATCTTGTAACTCCTTTCCATGGAGCTACACGTAATAATACATGATCCCCAATGTCAAATTCCACGTCCTTTCGATGAAGATCCACATAACTCTTTTGTCGATCCTGTGCCGTTTGTATACGTTGTCGAATCGTTTGGATCTTCTCTGTAGTCATTCGTACCAACTCTGGTCCCAACAACGTTGCTTCTCCCACCTCATCCCAACATACTGGAGAGCGACACTTTCGTCCATACAATGCTTCAAAGGGAGCCACACCTATACTTGCCTGATAACTGTTGTTGTAGGAGAATTCCACCAATGGTAGGTACTTATCCCAACTTCCTTTGAAATCTAGGACACAAAGTCTTAATAGGTCTTCAAGAGTTTGAATAGTCCTCTCTGATTGCCCGTCCGTTTGAGGATGGTATGCCGAACTGAACCGTAAATCCGTGCCCATAGCTTTTTGCAAGCTAACCCAAAATCTTGAAGTGAATCTTGGGTCACGATCCGAAACTATGGATACTGGCATGCCATGTAACCTTACAATCTCATTCATGTACATATTAGCAAGACGTTCAAGGGAATAAGTCTCCCGTATCGGCAAGAAATGAGCAGACTTGGTTAATCTATCAACTATAACCCAAATAGCATTTATGCCTTGAGAAACCGTGGGAAGACCCGTAACGAAATCCATGGTAATGTGTTCCCACTTCCATTTCGGAATCTTAAGTGGTTGCAATGGACCCTTTGGTACTTGATGCTCTGCCTTTACACGTTGACAAGTTAAACACCTCGAGATAAACTTTGCAATCTCTCTCTTCATATTGTTCCACCAAAATGTATGTCGAAGATCACGATACATTTTAGTACTTCCAGGATGGATTGCAAATGGTGTATTGTGTGCCTCCATCATGATCTTGTACTTCAAATCAGAATCGTTAGGAACACAAAGTCTGGAGTGGACTCGAAGTATTCCATCTTCATCGATTCTTGCTTCTGGAATAGCACCTTCTTGCACTTTCTTCTTCATACGCATCAGCTCCGGGTCTGTAGCTTGAGCAACTTTAACTTTATGGATTAAAGTTGGTTCTACGCGTATACTTGACATCATCGCACTCGTTCCTGCATATGATCTTCTACTCAACGCGTCAGCTACCACGTTTGCTTTTCCAGGATGGTATTGAATAGTGTGGTCGTAATCTTTCAACAGCTCGAGCCAACGTCGTTGCCGCATGTTGAGTTCTTTTTGAGTGAAGAAATATTTGAGGCTTTTATGGTCTGAATATATCTCCACCTTCTCCCCATATAGATAGTGCCTCCAGATCTTTAGCGCGAAAACGACTGCTGCCAACTCTAGATCATGAGTAGGATAATTCCTCTCATATTCTTTAAGTTGTCGCGAGGCATAGGCTATGACTTTCCCACGTTGCATGAGAACACATCCTAACCCTTTGCCTGAAGCATCGCTGTAGATAACAAATCCATCCGAACCAGATGGTATTGTCAGAACAGGTGCCGAAATGAGTCTCCTCTTAAGCTCTTGGAAACTCTTCTCGCATTCTTCACTCCATACGAATTTGATATCCTTCCGAGTCAGCTGAGTTAACGGGGTAGCGATTCGAGAAAACCCTTCTACGAATCTCCGATAATAACCAGCTAAGCCCAGAAAACTACGTACATCGGTCACCGTATTCGGTTGCTCCCAGCTTTGAATTGCTTCAATCTTCGCCGGGTCCATAGATACTCCATGTTTCGACACCACGTGCCCTAGGAATGCTACTTCCTCAAGCCAGAACTCGCATTTCTTCAACTTAGCATATAACTTGTTTTCACGCAGCCTTTGGAGTACCAGCTTCAAATGGTGCTCATGATCTTCACGGCTTTTGAAATATATGAGGATGTCATCAATAAAGACAACAACGAACTGATCCAAATAATCCTTGAATACACGGTTCATCATATCCATGAAAGCTGCTGGAGCATTAGTCAATCCAAAAGACATGACTAAGAATTCATAATGCCTGTACCGAGTGTTAAAGGCAGTCTTTAGAATATCCTCAGTTTTAACCTTCAGCTGATGATATCCAGAACGAAGATCGATTTTTGAAAAGAATTGTGCTCCTTGTAACTGGTCAAACAGGTCATCAATACGAGGTAGCGGATACCTATTCTTGATAGTGACATGGTTTAATTCCCGGTAATCGATACAAAGTCGCATACTCCCGTCTTTCTTCTTTACAAATAAAACAGGAGCACCCCAAGGAGATGTACTAGGATGAATGAAACCGATGTCCAACAACTCTTGTAGTTGGACTTTTAACTCCTGAAGTTCAATAGGAGCCATTCGATATGGGGTTTTAGAAATGGGCTTTGTACCAGGTTCAAGATCAATAAAGAATTCAACTTCACGTTCTGGGGGTAGACCGGGAAGTTCTTCAGGAAATACGTCAGGAAAGTTATTAACAACAGGAATATTATTCAAATTTGACGTGTCTTTATTTAAATCCATAACATGGGCTAAGAAAGCTTGACATCCGTTTTTCAATAAACGAATGGCTTTATGACTTGATATGACAGTGATTGATTTTAATGGCTTTGTTACTTGAATTCAAACAACAGGTTGATTAGGAATATGAAAACTAATCACCTTACGAAAACAATCAATTTTGGCATGATGAGTAGTTAACCAATCAATTCCTAAAATCACGTCAAATGCAAGTATCTTTAAAGAGATAGGGTCAACAGGTAAGGTGATGGTACCAACTTGGATCAAACATGATTTATAAACAGTGGATGTGATGAAAGTTTCCCCTAACGGAGTCTCCACAGATAAATAAAGGTCTAATTTCTCCGGAGTCAAGTTTAAACGTTGAGCACAAGTAGGAGAAATAAATGAATGGGTAGCACCGGTATCTAGTAAGGTATAAACTTTACATGAATTTATGATTAGCTTACCCGTGATCACCTCGTTTGGGTTCTTCGCATGTTGACCAGTCACGACAAACGCTCTTCCAGGAACCGTTGACTTTAACTTTTCTGGGACAACCTTTTGAGTCACCGTCCCCGCTGAACTTGGTTTCGCTACCGTACAATCTCGAGCGATATGTCCTTCCTTTCCACAATTATAACATACCTTAAACTGTTGTGGGCAGTTTGGGCTGATATGTCCTTCTTTTCCGCACTTATAGCATATGACTGGTGGTCGTTCTCCTCCCTTGGAACCAGTTGCTGCTGGTGCTGACGTCTTCGTATTGTCATTGTTGAATCTCCTCTTTTTAAAATCTCCTCCCGACTCGCTTCTTCTATTTTCATAGCCACGATTACCACCAGAGTGGTTGCCGTTCTTGTCCGTATTCTTCTTTCTCCGCTGGTTATCATTGTTCTGATGACTGTTGTCACCGATATGATCCTGGTTGTGGTCCCTCGGTTGACCGTACTCGTTATCTCGTTTTAATAATTGAGCCCTGTTGACAACATCTGAATAGAGAGAAAATTTATGAGAAATGAGATATTGACGTATGCCGGGTTTCAAACCTCTCAGAAACATCCGCGTCATACGTTCCTCATTCTCCACCAAATGAGGTGCAAACCTGGACAACTCTGCAAACTTCGCCTCGTACTGGGACACCGTCATGTTATTCTGCTCCAGTCTAATAAACTCTACCTCCTTTATATGACGAATACTTTCAGGAAAGTACTTGTCATTGAATAGCTTCTGAAATATCTCCCAAGACATGCTGAGTGCGGCTGGATGGGTACGCTTCACAGATTCCCACCAGTAGTCTGCCTCGCCACGGAACATAAATGTGGCGAATGGAACCTTCTGTTCCTCCGTGCATCCCAAGACATCAAATATCTTGGTAATTTGCTTGACCCATGTCTCCGCCTTAATCGGATCTGGCTTTCCCCAGAATTCTGGTGGTCCCAACTCTTTGAACTGCTTGGCTGTGACCAGCTGTGCGTTGCTATTGTTTCTTCCTATATTTTGAACAGGAATCTCCTTCGTCTGGTTTTGCATGAATCGCAAAAAAATTCTAAACATCTCATCGTTCATCGTCTGCTCAGTGGTGTTGTTCACAGGAGGAACATTGCCAGCCTGTTGCACGTTCTCCTCGTTGGTGAGTATAGGCATCTCCACCGTCTCATTTACTCCACTGTTAACAGTCTCAGTCGACATTCTCAAATACTGCCATAAAACAAAGGTTAATTTAACAAATTAACATATCACATAATATCCCTATATTATGACCGACCAACAAATAAGCTTAGGTAGGACACACTAGCGAAGGATTTACTCGTCTCTCCCCTCCTAGTTCTATTCTCCGATCTCCGCCAGAGATCATATCCCTAAGCTCTGATACCAACTGTGACATTGGACACCATCATGTGTCAGCACCTCACAAAGGTACCTATCAGCTTGCCACCGCAGAACGGCATCCCCTACGGAGAGTCTGGCTTCGGTGCATTCCTCATCAACAAGATGTCACCAGATAGAGGCTCGGGGCTCTTTACTTATGGCTTTGATACCAACTGTGACGCCCCCGAAATAGGTATACAACACCCATTCTGAGTCGTCAAAATACATGGTACAGATATAACTACAACTTTATTAGTACAACATAAAAACTGTGAGTTTAAATACAAATATTGTCATCTAGACAATATCCACACTCATATAAGTCCTCATTACAATTATTGATATATTATTATACAAAAATGGTGAGGACTACTAAAACGACTCTCTAGATCCTTCATTCCATACCCCGACTAGTACTCGCTACATTCTCGCCTCCTGAGAAGAAAAATGGAACGAAAGGAAAAGGGTGAGCTCAACTAGCCCAGTAAAGAATATTATGACTAAGATAATATACAACAAATTATCGTTAGTCTTCAACAGAGAAAAATTTAATAGAATACAATAGACAACAAGTTTTAAATCAATATTCGCAGCGGAAGATAATAATTCATAGAAGAGTTACGTAGAGAATGAAATCTACGATTATCTATGAAATTAAAAGCCCATCATCAATATTTTATCCCTGTAATATCAATCAACAAATATCTTGAATCAAATAGTCATCTTTGCACTACAGGCCAAAGATATTCATCAGTTGGTCATGTTCACCTCAACACATGTTCATCTTTGCAGTACGGGCCAAAGATATTCATCAAAAATCATTAATCTTTGCACTACAGGCCAAAGATATTCATTTATATTATCATTCAGGACTGAGGATGATGAAAAATATTTTTAAGGAAACGAATCCAGTGAAACAAAATAATAAATATTAAGGATTCGTATTTCGATTTATCCATGTCCAAAAATACCTTTTAAATAATCATAGTGAAGTAAAATTCAAGAATGATCAAAATATGGATACAATCAAAGCTAGTATCCAGAATAGATATTTGGACTAAAAGAAAAAAAATTCATTTTTCGGTGAATAGTAACTCGTGAATAGTAACTCGTGAATAGTAACTCATGAATAGTAACTCGTGAATAGTAACCCCGACATGAAAAGTTCTAAATTTGATAAAAAGTTCAGATCAATACTTCGGCATAATGATATTGAAGAAAATAATATCATTTAAGAAGAAATAACATTCCTTACCTCAAAAGGATAGTACTTCTGCCTGGATATAGTGCTGAAAGAACTTGCACTGTATAGAAATACTCAAAGTACTAAAATACTCACAAGAATACGCTCAATATATCGAGAGAGAAAGAGAGAGAAATCTGAAGTTTTTGGTGTGATTTTTAATTCTAACCTAAGCACCCTATTTATAGGAAAATACTTAGAACACCAAAGCAGAAAATTTAATAAATTAATAATATTATTTTTTCAAATTTCCTACGCCCACTAATTTGGTCCAAGACATCAGCCACCATGTGACAAAACATTAAAAACATTTTTCTTAATTTAAATAATTAAAACTTCCAAAATCAATTATTTCGGAACTACGGAACTTTAATAATTCATAATAAATAGTCTTTTTATCCGAAAATTCAAATCTCGCGAGTTTTTATAGGAAATTCAATTCTGTACAACTTTGCAGAAGGAAGTTTTTCCAAATTCTAAACAGAAACTGACCGAAATCTATAAACGGGTGATTTTATAGGCTATAATCAAATTTCAGTCAAGAAATGGGGTCCACCGACACACAAAACATGTGTTAAATAATTTTTGTAACAAAAATACTCTTCCTCCTCATATACTCATATATCCCACATTCATTGTAAAAAATATCACCATTAATATATTATTAAAATAATATATTTAATTGAATTATTTTATCAGAAAAGATAAAATATTAATTTTCAACAATTGTCACATTTAAAAATTTTCTCCATCTATATCCACATAAAATCAATATTTTCCTCATCATATAAATCAATAATTAATTATTCACAAATAATATTACAGAATCACAGTACTGGCAACCAGGCCGTTCCCAGGAAAGAGGGGGCTTTCCAATAAGGATTTCTCCTTACTGGCACGCAATTAGATGACCAAACCTCTCCTTAGACAGAACTTTCTAGACATTGACAATAATGTTATCTAATAATATTATTCAGATAATATGAATTATTGCTCTGATAATGGAAAATACTGTGTAGTGACAATTATAAAATATCAACGTAGCAATTATTTAATCAATAAAATATTGAACATTAATTACTGTAATCATTATTGAGTAGTGCCTTCTTACGTAAGAGTCAATAATTGGTGCAATACCGTGTGCTACTCTGCAACAACGCGTATTACTGTGTTTTAACCACCGGGTATTCCAGCAGTATTAACGGTAACGACTACGCCGTTATTTATAAACAACTTATTTTTGTCGTTTTCTTCATCCAATCGCTTTCCGTTATGGGGCCCACACAAGGCTGCTCCGTCGTACGAATATTCTCCGACAGTAAGAATATTCCACGACCAACCGAATATTCTCCGACAACAATGAGCATTTTATAACCACTTATTTATTTGAAATATTTGCGCATTTTACCCATAATTAAAAACATTAATCAAATCAATCCTTACTATTTCAAAATGATAAATAGAGGAAATTAGTTTTTATTTATTAATAATTCGGGGTCTTACATTCGGGAATGGGATAGAAGCCTGACCCGTTAGAGTGGGAGATGAAGTTAGGAAACGCATACGCTTGCATATACATTAACTTGGAGACTTGATTGTGTTTGTCTGACTTTCTATATATATAGCAGACAGTTGTTCGAGATGTCTGTTGATCGAAGTTGGATGGAACGTAGGGTAGCCACTAATAGGAGTGGGCTTAGCTCTGAGTATCGTAGTGGGGTTGAACAGTTTATCAACTTCGCGTTTGAACAAGTTAGCAACGATGAGATCTGATGTCCTTGTAAGAGGTGTGTGAATGAAGTGTGGAAGGAAAGGAGTGATGTCATGTGTAAGACCCCAACTTATTAATGAATAAAATCAAATTTTCTCTAAATATTATTGTGAATAATAAGGGGTTAATTTGATATAATACTTTGGTTATGGGTGAAATGTGCAAATTTTGCAAAATAAGCAAGTGGTTATAAAATATTTATTTTTGGTCGGTGAATATTCGGTTGGTCGTGGAATATTCTTGCTGTCGGGGAATATTCGTACGACGACGCAGCCTTGTGTGGGCCCCATAACGGAAAGCGATTGGATGAAGAAAACGACAAGTATAAGTTGTTTATAAATAACGGCGTAGTTGTTACCGTTAATACTGTTGGAATACCCGGTGGTTAAAATACAGTAGCACACGGTATTGCACCAATTATTGATTCTTACGTAAGAAGGCACTACTCAATAATTGTTACAGTAGTTATTATTCAATATTTTATTTTATTGATTCAATAATTGCTGCGTTGATATTTTATATTATTGTTGTTTCAATAATTGTTGCTGCACAGTATTTTCATTTATCAGATCAATAATTCATATTATTTGAATAATATTATTAGATAACATTATTGGCAATGTCTAGAAAGTTCTGTCTAAGGAGAGGTTTGGTCATCTAATTGCGCGCCAGTAAGGAGAAATCCTTATTGGAAAGCCCCCTCTTTCCTGGGAACGGCCTGGTTGTCATAAATGTGATTCTGTAATATTATTTGTGAATAATTAATTATTGATTCATATGATAAGGAAATATTTATTTTATGTGGATATAAATGAGGGATATATTTTTGTGGTTAAAAATGAAGGAGTTAATGTTGAGGTTTTTGTCAGTATTTTTGTCGGAATGGAGGTATTAAAAATCAGGGTTTTTGAGATAGTTTGCGGGGGTTATAATTTTTAATCCGACCGTTGGATCGTGGTAATTTTTGGATATGTTATACATATATAAGTTGAGTATATGTCCACAAATTTTGAACCGTTAAAAATGAACGTATGATTTATTACGAATTTTACAAGATGACTGGTTCAGAAATTGTTGAATTTTCGGAGTTTATCATTTTGGTGGAAAATTCTAGAATTGGTGGGCCCCACTTGTGGTTGGTGAAGAAATGTGCTGAATTATATTTCAAATGTGGTAGGTGGGAATAGTAGCAGGTAAAGCCATCAGGTTGCAGGTCAAACCTACCAAAATTTTCCTATAAATAGAGGGCTAAGTTAGAATTGAAAATCACACCAGAAACAAGTTTTCTCTCTTTCTCTCTCTAGATTATTGAGTGTATTTTGTGAGTATTTAGATACTTTGAGAGTTTCTATTCATCAGAGCAAGTTTCTTTCAGCCTTATACCGGTATTCCGACCAGAAGTACTGATATTTTGAGGTAAGGGATATTATTTTCTTCTTAAATGATATTATTTTCTTCAATATCATTATGCTGAAATATTGATATGAGTTTTTATCAAATTTGGAACTTTTTGTGTCGGGGTTACTATTCACGTATACGGCACTATTCACGTATACGGCACTATTCACGAATACGGCACTATTCACCGAAAAATAAAATTTTTCCTTTTTGTCCAAGATGTCTATTATGGTTACTATCTTTGATTGTATCCATGTTTTGATCTTTATTTTTGAATTCTGCTTCACAATTGATTATTATGAAGTATTATTGATCTTGGATAAACTGTTATACGAATCCCTACTATTTGTCCTTCTGTCTCATTGGATTCGTTCTCTTTAAGATATTTTTCATCATCCTCAGTCCTAAATGATGATATTACTGAATATCTTTGGCCTGTAGTGCAAAGATGTATAATTACTTGATGAATATCTTTGGCCTGTAGTGCAAAGATGAACAGGTGTTGAGATGAACATGACCGACTGATGATACAAATGAATATCTTTGGCCTGTAGTGCAAAGATGAATATTTGGTTAAAGATGATTATTAATTGATGTTACAGGGATAAAATATTGATGATGGACTTTTAAATCTTAGAAGATAGTAGAATTCTTTCTCTACTTGACTCTTCTAATGGTTTGTTGTTTCCGCTGCAGTTGTTGATCTAAAACTTGTTGTCGATTATATTTTATCAGATTTTTCCCTGTTGAAGACTAACGATAATTTGTTGTATATTATCTTAGTCATAATATTCTTTACTGGGCTAGTTGAGCTCACCCTTTTCCTTTTTGTTCCATTTTTCTTCTCAGGAGGTGAGAACATAGCAGGATCTAGTCGGGGTATGGAGTGATGGTTCTAGAAAGATGTATTAGCAGTCCTCACTATTTCTGTAAAATAGTGTTTGAATAATTGTAATGAGGATTTATTTGAGTGTGGATATTGTCTAGAAGACAATATTTGTATTTAAACTCACAGTATGTGTTGTCGTATTTTGCACGACAATTGTATTATTGAAGTTGTAGTTTGCTTTCTGTACCATGTATTTGGCGACTCAGAATGGGTGTTGTATACCTATTCTGGGGGCGTCACAGTTGGTATCAGAGCTTAGGGATATGATCCCTGGCTGAGATGTGAGACAAGAACTAGGAGGGGAGAGACGGGGAATTCCTTCGCTAGTATGACCTGACTAAGTTTATTTGGTGTTTATTTGGTCGGTCAGAGTATAGGGATAATATATGACATGACTATTAACCCTTGTTTTATGGCAGTATTTAAGAATGGCAGCTGAGAACGTTAATAATGGAGTAAATCAGACCGTGGAGACACCTTTGATCACTACCCAGGGGAACGTGCAACAGGAAGGCAATATTCCTCCTGTAAACAACGTTACCGAGCAAACGATGAATGATGGAATGTTTAGGAGCTTTTTGCAGTTCATGCAAAATCAGACGAGGGAGACTCGTGTGCAGAATACGGGTGGAAATGATAACAACGCGCGGTTTGTCACAGCTAAGCAGTTCAAAGAATTGGGACCACCAGAATTTAAGGGAAAGCCGGATCCGATCATGGCGGAAACGTGGGTCAAGCAAATTACCAAGATATTTGATGTCTTGGGATGCACGGAGGAACAGAAGGTTCCATTCGCCACATTTATGTTCCGCGGTGAGGCAGACTACTGGTGGGAGTCTGTGAAGCGTACCCAGCCTGACGCACTCAACATGTCCTGGGAAACATTTCAAAAACTGTTCAATGACAAGTACTTTCCTGAAAGTATTCGTCATATGAAGGAGGTTGAGTTTATTAGACTGGAACAAAACAACATGACGGTGTCCCAGTACGAGGCGAAGTTTGCAGAGTTATCCAGGTTTGCACCTCATTTGGTCGAAAATGAGGAACGAATGACAAGGATGTTTCTGAGAGGTCTAAAACCCGAGATTCGGCAATATCTTATCTCTCATAAATTTTCTTTATATTCAGATGTTGTAAACAGGGCTCAATTATTAGAGCGAGATAATGAGTATGTGCAACCGAGGGACCACAACCAGGGTCATACCGGTGGCGGCAGTCATCGAAGCAATGAAAACCAGCAGGGAGGAAAATATTCGGACAAAAGCGGTAACCACTCTGGTGGTAATCGTGGTCGTGATAATAGAAGGAGCGAGTCGGGAGGAGATTTCAAGAAGAGAAGGTACAACAATGATAACGTGAAGACGTCAGCACAAACATCAACTGTTTCTAGGGGAGGAGAACGACCACCGGTCGTATGTTACAAATGTGGGAAAGAGGGACATATCAGCCCAAACTGCCCACAACAATCCAAGGTGTGTTACAACTGTGGGAAGGAAGGCCACATCGCTCGAGATTGTACTATAGCGAAACCAAGTTCAGCGGGAGTGGTGATTCCAAGGGCTGTCCCGGATAAGGCGAAATCAGCGGTTCCTGGAAGAGCGTTTGTCGTTACTGGCCAAAACGCGAGAAACCCGAACGAGGTGATCACGGGTAAGCTAATCTTGAATTCTTGCGAAGTTTATACTTTACTAGATACCGGTTCTACCCATTCTTTTATCTCTCCTGCTTGTGCTCAACGTTTAAACTTGACTCCGGAGAAATTGGACTTTAACTTATCTGTTGAAACTCCGTTGGGTGAAACCTTCGTTACATCTACAGTTTATAAATCTTGCATGATCCAAGTTGGCACTATCACATTACCTGTTGATCTTATCTCTTTAAAGATACTTGCTTTTGATGTGATTTTAGGAATTGATTGGTTAACCACTCATCATGCTAAAATTGATTGTTTTCGTAAGGTTGTTAGTTTTCATATTCCTAACCAACCTGTCATACGAATTCAAACTACTAAACCACTAAAATCAGTCACTGTCATATCAAGCCACAAAGCTATTCGTTTATTGAAAAACGGATGTCAAGCTTTCTTAGCCCATGTTATGGATTTGAACAAAGACAAGTCAGATTTGAATAATATTTCTATTGTTAGAGAATTTTCCGATGTATTTCCTGAAGAACTTCCCGGTCTACCCCCGGAACGAGAAATTGAATTCTTTATTGACCTTGAACCCGGTACAAAGCCCATTTCTAAAACCCCATATCGAATGGCTCCTATTGAACTTCAGGAGTTAAAAGTCCAACTACAGGAGTTGTTGGACATCGGTTTTATTCGTCCTAGTACGTCTCCTTGGGGTGCTCCTGTTTTATTCGTAAAGAAGAAAGACGGGAGTATGCGACTTTGTATTGACTATCGAGAATTGAACCATGTCACCATCAAGAATAGGTATCCGCTACCTCGCATTGATGACCTGTTTGACCAGTTGCAAGGAGCACAATTCTTTTCAAAGATCGATCTTCGTTCTGGATATCATCAGCTGAAGATTAAAACTGAGGATATTCCAAAGACTGCCTTCAGAACTCGGTACGGGCATTATGAATTCTTAGTAATGTCTTTTGGATTGACTAATGCTCCTGCTGCTTTCATGGATATGATGAACCGTGTATTCAAAGAATATTTGGATCAGTTCGTTGTTGTCTTTATTGATGACATCCTCATCTATTCCAAAAGCCGTGAAGATCATGAGCGCCATTTGAAGCTGGTACTGCAAAGGCTTCGTGAAAACAAGCTATATGCCAAACTGAAGAAATGCGAGTTCTGGCTTGAGGAAGTAGCATTCCTTGGGCACGTGGTGTCAAAACATGGAGTATCTGTCGACCCGGCGAAGATTGAAGCCATACAAAGTTGGGAGCAACCGAAGTCGGTAACCGAAGTACGTAGCTTTCTGGGCTTAGCTGGTTATTATCGGAGATTTGTGGAAGGATTTTCTCGAATCGCTACTCCGTTAACTCAGCTGACTCGGAAAGATACAAAATTCGTATGGAGTGAGGAATGCGAGAAGAGTTTCCAAGAACTCAAGAGGAGACTCATTTCGGCACCTGTTTTGACAATACCATCTGGTTCGGATGGATTTGTTATCTACAGCGATGCTTCAGGCAAAGGGTTAGGATGTGTTCTCATGCAACATGGGAAAGTCATAGCCTATGCCTCACGACAACTCAAAGAATATGAGAGGAATTATCCTACTCATGATTTGGAGTTGGCAGCAGTCGTTTTTGCGTTGAAGATCTGGAGACACTACCTGTATGGGGAGAAAGTGGAGATCTATACAGATCATAAAAGCCTCAAATATTTCTTCACCCAAAAGGAACTCAACATGCGGCAACGACGTTGGCTTGAGCTGTTGAAAGATTACGATCATACCATCCAATACCATCCTGGAAAAGCAAACGTAGTAGCTGACGCATTGAGTAGAAGATCATATGCGGGTACGAGTGCAATGTTTTTAACACAAAGGCCCATTTTGTATGACTTGCAAAGGATGGAGATAGAGATGAAGGCTCCAAGTACCCACATGATGATATCAAATATACGAGTAGAACCGACTTTAATCGATAAAGTTAAAGCTGCTCAAGCTACGGACATGGAGCTGATGCGTATGAAGAAGAAAGTGCAAGAAGGTGCTATTCCAGAAGCAAGAATCGATGAAGAAGGAATACTTCGAGTCAACTCCAGACTTTGTGTTCCTAACGATTTTGACTTGAAGCATAGAATAATGATGGAGGCACACAACACACCGTTTGCAATCCATCCTGGGAGTACCAAAATGTATCACGATCTTCGACATACATTTTGGTGGAGCAATATGAAAAGAGAGATCGCGGAGTTTATCTCGAGATGTTTAACTTGTCAACGTGTAAAAGCGGAGCATCAAGTACCAAAGGGTCCATTGCAACCACTTGAGATTCCGAAATGGAAGTGGGAACACATTACTATGGATTTTGTTACGGGTCTTCCCAAGGTTTCTCAAGGCATAGATGCGATTTGGGTTATTGTTGATAGATTAACCAAGTCCGCTCATTTCTTGCCGATACGTGAGACTTATTCCCTTGAACGTCTTGCTAGTATGTACGTGAACGAGATTGTGAGATTGCATGGCATGCCAGTATCCATAGTTTCGGATCGTGACCCAAGATTCACTTCACGATTTTGGGTTAGCTTGCAGAAAGCTATGGGCACGGATTTACGATTCAGTTCAGCATACCATCCTCAAACGGACGGACAATCAGAGAGGACTATTCAAACTCTTGAAGATCTATTAAGACTTTGTGTCTTAGATCTCAAAGGGAGTTGGGATAAGTACCTACCATTGGTGGAATTCTCCTACAACAACAGTTATCAGGCGAGCATAGGTATGGCTCCATTTGAGGCGTTGTATGGAAGAAAATGTCGTTCTCCAGTATGCTGGGACGAGGTGGGTGAAGCAACATTGTTGGGACCAGAATTGGTACGCATTACTACAGAGAAGATCCAAACGATTCGACAACGTATACAAACGGCACAGGATCGACAAAAGAGTTATGCGGATCTTCATCGGAAGGACGTGGAATTTAATATTGGGGATCATGTATTGTTACGTGTTGCACCATGGAAGGGAGTTACAAGATTTGGGAAGAGAGGAAAGCTCAATCCAAGATTTGTTGGTCCATTTGAGATTCTTGAGCGAATAGGAAATGTGGCATATAGACTCGCATTACCTCCAAGCATGTCTCGTGTTCATAATGTTTTTCACATATCTATGCTTCGTAAATATGTTAAAGACCCGAACCACATTATTGAGTTAGAACCAGACGAGATAGCTGAAGATTTAACGTACGAGGAGGTACCTGTTAAGATCTTGGATAGGAAAGAGCATGTCCTACGCACGAAGGTTATACCACAAGTTAAGGTTTTGTGGAGAAACCATGCTATTGAAGAAATGACCTGGGAGTTGGAATCAGAAATGAAAGCGAGGTATCCTCACCTTTTTGAAACATCAGGTACGTACGTCAATTTCGAGGACGAAATTTCATAAGGAGGGGAGGTTGTAAGACCCCAACTTATTAATGAATAAAATCAAATTTTCTCTAAATATTATTGTGAATAATAAGGGGTTAATTTGATATAATACTTTGGTTATGGGTGAAATGTGCAAATTTTGCAAAATAAGCAAGTGGTTATAAAATATTTATTTTTGGTCGGTGAATATTCGGTTGGTCGTGGAATATTCTTGCTGTCGGGGAATATTCGTACGACGACGCAGCCTTGTGTGGGCCCCATAACGGAAAGCGATTGGATGAAGAAAACGACAAGTATAAGTTGTTTATAAATAACGGCGTAGTTGTTACCGTTAATACTGTTGGAATACCCGGTGGTTAAAATACAGTAGCACACGGTATTGCACCAATTATTGATTCTTACGTAAGAAGGCACTACTCAATAATTGTTACAGTAGTTATTATTCAATATTTTATTTTATTGATTCAATAATTGCTGCGTTGATATTTTATATTATTGTTGTTTCAATAATTGTTGCTGCACAGTATTTTCATTTATCAGATCAATAATTCATATTATTTGAATAATATTATTAGATAACATTATTGGCAATGTCTAGAAAGTTCTGTCTAAGGAGAGGTTTGGTCATCTAATTGCGCGCCAGTAAGGAGAAATCCTTATTGGAAAGCCCCCTCTTTCCTGGGAACGGCCTGGTTGTCATAAATGTGATTCTGTAATATTATTTGTGAATAATTAATTATTGATTCATATGATAAGGAAATATTTATTTTATGTGGATATAAATGAGGGATATATTTTTGTGGTTAAAAATGAAGGAGTTAATGTTGAGGTTTTTGTCAGTATTTTTGTCGGAATGGAGGTATTAAAAATCAGGGTTTTTGAGATAGTTTGCGGGGGTTATAATTTTTAATCCGACCGTTGGATCGTGGTAATTTTTGGATATGTTATACATATATAAGTTGAGTATATGTCCACAAATTTTGAACCGTTAAAAATGAACGTATGATTTATTACGAATTTTACAAGATGACTGGTTCAGAAATTGTTGAATTTTCGGAGTTTATCATTTTGGTGGAAAATTCTAGAATTGGTGGGCCCCACTTGTGGTTGGTGAAGAAATGTGCTGAATTATATTTCAAATGTGGTAGGTGGGAATAGTAGCAGGTAAAGCCATCAGGTTGCAGGTCAAACCTACCAAAATTTTCCTATAAATAGAGGGCTAAGTTAGAATTGAAAATCACACCAGAAACAAGTTTTCTCTCTTTCTCTCTCTAGATTATTGAGTGTATTTTGTGAGTATTTAGATACTTTGAGAGTTTCTATTCATCAGAGCAAGTTTCTTTCAGCCTTATACCGGTATTCCGACCAGAAGTACTGATATTTTGAGGTAAGGGATATTATTTTCTTCTTAAATGATATTATTTTCTTCAATATCATTATGCTGAAATATTGATATGAGTTTTTATCAAATTTGGAACTTTTTGTGTCGGGGTTACTATTCACGTATACGGTACTATTCACGTATACGACACTATTCACGAATACGGCACTATTCACCGAAAAATAAAATTTTTCCTTTTTGTCCAAGATGTCTATTATGGTTACTATCTTTGATTGTATCCATGTTTTGATCTTTATTTTTGAATTCTGCTTCACAATTGATTATTATGAAGTATTATTGATCTTGGATAAACTGTTATACGAATCCCTACTATTTGTCCTTCTGTCTCATTGGATTCGTTCTCTTTAAGATATTTTTCATCATCCTCAGTCCTAAATGATGATATTACTGAATATCTTTGGCCTGTAGTGCAAAGATGTATAATTACTTGATGAATATCTTTGGCCTGTAGTGCAAAGATGAACAGGTGTTGAGATGAACATGACCGACTGATGATACAAATGAATATCTTTGGCCTGTAGTGCAAAGATGAATTTTTGGTTAAAGATGATTATTAATTGATGTTACAGGGATAAAATATTGATGATGGACTTTTAAATCTTAGAAGATAGTAGAATTCTTTCTCTACTTGACTCTTCTAATGGTTTGTTGTTTCCGCTGCAGTTGTTGATCTAAAACTTGTTGTCGATTATATTTTATCAGATTTTTCCCTGTTGAAGACTAACGATAATTTGTTGTATATTATCTTAGTCATAATATTCTTTACTGGGCTAGTTGAGCTCACCCTTTTCCTTTTTGTTCCATTTTTCTTCTCAGGAGGTGAGAACATAGCAGGATCTAGTCGGGGTATGGAGTAATGGTTCTAGAAAGATGTATTAGCAGTCCTCACTATTTCTGTAAAATAGTGTTTGAATAATTGTAATGAGGATTTATTTGAGTGTGGATATTGTCTAGAAGACAATATTTGTATTTAAACTCACAGTATGTATTGTCGTATTTTGCACGACAATTGTATTATTGAAGTTGTAGTTTGCTTTCTGTACCATGTATTTGGCGACTCAGAATGGGTGTTGTATACCTATTCTGGGGGCGTCACATCATGTGCGACTTATTTGCGTATGGGTTCAAGCAGGGTTATACGACATGGATCTATCATGGGGAAACCTGGTTGGATGAACATGAATCGGAACCAGAATCCGGAGGTGACGAAACCTTTGACTGTACTAACATGATAGTCGAAGCTGCTGGTTCATATTTAGTTCTTTTATATATTCTTTGCAATTTGGAAATTTAACGGCCTTCATTTTTAGTATCCTTGACGCGACGCCAAGGAACACATTGCTTGGGATCGTACGCGACTGATTCTCTAGCCCGTGGGTGAGGTGGGCGGATGTGGATGACCGCACACGTGGGCTGATTATTGCTGAGTTTAGGGTAAGATGTCATTCATTCATATTTAGTTTTAATTTGTGCTTTTGAAAATTTAGTTACCGCTTTGTTTTATGTTGTCTACTAATTAAGTAATTGCTGATATTCATATGTTGTATTGCAGAGATATTATCGCTTCGAGGACGGGCAGGAAGCCCACGGCAGCACTGTTCTCGGGAAGTATCTCGAGATGAATTGGCACAAGTGGGTCTATGATTGGAAGAAGAAGGTCCAGACCAAGATGGCGGATGGACAGACACTTAGAGATGTCCAGCCATATTTCATTGGTGCTGAGGTGTGGGAGCAGATGTGCGATATTTGGGAGGCTGAAGCGTTCAAGAAGATGTCGGCACAGCGTACAGCTGCCCGACAGCAGAGTCGTCTCCCACACTGCACTGGGAGTCAGTCGTACGACCTCTACAGGGAGAGACTCGAGGTGAGTCTAAAGCACCGACCTTCCCACCTCGAGTTTTGGTGGTATGCTCAACAGAAGAAAGGTGACGGTGGTTATATCTCACCTGAGGCAGAGCACATTGCGGTAAGTAATTTAATTATTTTAGTTAGTATGTATTTGATGGCTTTGAAATCCTTTTGTATTCTTTTAGCAAAATACTTGCTTTTCACCTATTTCTGTGTTTTTTCAGACACGGTTCGAGGACCTTTCTGTGGTCCGGAGCAGCCAGAGAGGTTACACTCTAGTGGCTGATGCTGAGCGTGACGACGAGGAGATGGAGGACTGGCTGCAGGCTACAGGGGGGCCGAAGAAGGGTAGAATTGTGGGCATTCCCCGTGTCCCAGCCTACACTATAGTCCCTACTGCGCGATCTCGACGTCGCCCACCCATCGGAGGTAGTGGTGCGAGTGGATCAGGCGCTGGCCCATCATTATCCGATGACTTCTTCAGGCGGATCATTGAGGGGTGCATGTCGAGCAGTGTCATGCAGTCAAGCGCACCATCACGCGAGTGGATCTACCAACTTTCTCAGGAGGTTGTCCACGGCTCCATAGATCCTACAGCTGCCGCTGACGACCTCATGGGTGTAGTCCTGGAGGAGGCCATCCGTGTATGTGCAGTTGTCTTGGCCAACATCTTTCCTCCACATATTCGATAGGTAAAACTTATTATTGATGTATTTCCTTATTTGTAATTATATTACTTATATAAACTATCAAATAACTAGTTAGCACCGCGTAGGTAATAGACACGCGTTACAACTGACGGGACTCGATTCCGACATACGGAGACCGAGTTCGAGCCCCGTACGCCTAACTTGAGAAAACTTAGGAAATTAGTTAAAAAAGAGACCAAAACCCGCATCGGTCGTCCAGTTAATACGCAAACATAGGCAATAGCACCGCGTAGGCAATAGACATGCGTTACAACTGACGGGACTCGATTCCGACATACGGAGACCGAGTTCGAGCCCCGTACGCCTAACTTGAGAAAACTTAGGAAATTAGTCGAAAAAGAGACCAAAACCCGCATCGGTCGTCCAGTTAACATGCAAACATAGGCAATAGCACCGCGTAGGCAATAGACATGTGTTACAACTAACGGGACTCGATTCCGACATACGGAGACCGAGTTCGAGCCCAGTTTGCAAAACTAACCAACACTTAGCTAAAAAACCAAAAAAGAGGTCAAAACCCGCATCGGCCGTCCAAATGATATGCAAATACACACATAGCACCGTATAGGCAATAGACACGCGTTACAACTGATGGGACTCGATTCCGACATACGGAGACCGAGTTCGAGCCCCGTACGCCTAACTTGAGAAAACTTAGGAAATTAGTCGAAAAAGAGACCAAAACCCGCATCGGCCGTCCAGTTAACACGTAAACATAGGCAATAGCACTGCGTAAGAAATAGACACACGTTACAACTGACGGGACTCGATTCTGACACACGGAGACCGAGTTCGAGCCCCGTACGCCTAACTTGAGAAAACTTAGAAAATTAGTCGAAAAAGAGACCAAAACCCGCATCGGTCGTCTAGTTAACACGCAAACATAGGCAATAGCACCGCGTAGGTAATAGACACGCGTTACAACTGACAAGACTCGATTCCGACACACGGAGACCGAGTTCGAGCCCCGTACGCCTAACTTGAGAAAACTTAGGAAATTAGTCGAAAAAGAGACCAAAACCCGCATCGGTCGTCCAGTTAACACGCAAACATAGGCAATAGTACCGCGTAGGCAATAGACACGCGTTACAACTAACGGGACTCGATTCCAACACACGGAGACCGAGTTCGAGCCCCGTACGCCTAACTTGAAAAAACTTAGGAAATTAGTCGAAAAAAGACCAAAATCCGCATCGGTCGTCCAGTTAACACGCAAACACAGGCAATAGCACCGCGTAGGCAATAGACACGCGTTACAACTGACGGGACTCGATTTCGACATACAGAGATCGAGTTCGAGCCCAGTTTGCAAAACTAACCAACATTTAGCCAAAAAGTCGAAAAGAGGTCAAAACCCGCATCGGCCGTCCGAATGACACACAAACACACACATAGCACCGCGTAGGCAATAGACACGCGTTATAACTAACGGGACTCGATTCCGATATACGGAGACCGAGTTCGAGCCCCGTACGCCTAACTTGAAGAACACAAACTATAATAATGTAAATATGTTTTCATTTTGTTTTTTTATTAATATTTTAATTTTGTAGGGTCTTGTTGACGAGACTCGTGTAGGTGGAGGCACTGGTGATGACTGTCGAGCTGATGACGAGCAGCCTCCTCCAGTACAGGGTGATGACCGTCGAGTTAATGACGAGCAGCCTCCTTGAGTACATGGTGATGACCGCCGACTCGATGACATGGAGACAGGCGACGGGTTGTAGTTAGTTTAGTTTATGTTATATTCTGAGTTTCATGTATGTATTTGTACAATTTTTGAGTTGTACCGACGACGATTATATTTTTTATCTATATATTTGATTTGGGTTACTAGTTTATAAGAGGTATAGTTGTGATTTGATGGTTGTTATTAGTTTATAACAGGTGTATATTTGTAAATGAACAGGGAAATTTTGAAATTAAAAAAAAATTGAAAATTTATGTAGTCATTGCCGACGGGGGTAATGGCGACGGCTATGCCGTCGCCAATGACTTATAGCGACAGACATAAGGTAATGGTCATTGCCGATGGCTACAATGTCAATGTCGACGACCATGCCGTCGGTAATGGTTTTCCTCCTCAAAAAACTGTAAGTCTTTGCTGACGGCATTGCCGTCAGCATCGCCGTCGCCAATAACCTTATGCCGTCGCCAATGACCACTGTCGGCAATGACAATGATGCCGACGGCTGACGACGGGAGACAGGGGCGACGGCAGGGTCGACGACAGTGCCCGTCGCCAATTACTTCACTGCCGACGGCACTATGGTCATTGGCGATGGCGGGGCCCGTCGGCAATGACTGGTTTTCTTGTAGTGTATGTGATGATCCCACAGGGGCTCTCGGATGCAGACGCTGGCTAGAGCCTACAAAAATAAATATAACATGAATAATATGGCAAATTTTCTTTATTCATAAGCAAGAAATAAACTAAAAATATTATACCTCCTGGCAGTGTATAGGCTGGTATCCTCGGTAACCCCAGCACTCGATACCGCCTGCTAGTACTAGTGGGAGTAACCTGAGACGCGACCCAGAGAGTCGTTATGAGACCCCGAATTTTATGAAATAAAAGTATTCAATTTTTCTATTTTGGTAAGTGGTTAAATTGATAAAAGGTTAAAGTTAAGGGTGATATGTGAATTTTTTTAAAGTAAACAAGTTGTCATAAAATACATGGTCACTATTCACGAGTTACTATTCACGGGTTACTATTCACCCAAATTACTATTCACTCTAGTATCGTTCACTCGAGTATTTGGGACACTTTTTGTGTCGGAGTACTATTCATGAGTTACTATTCACGAATTATTATTCACAGGTTACTATTCACCCAAATTATTATTCACTCTAGTATTGTTCACTCGAGTATTTAGGACACTTTTTGTGTCAGAGTTACTATTCATGAGTTACTATTCACGAGTTACTATTCACGGGTTACTATTCATCCAAATTACTATTCACTCTAGTATTGTTCACTCGAGTATTTGGGACACTTTTTGTGTCGAAGTACTATTCACGAGTTACTATTTACGGGGAATATTCGTACAACGGTACAATCATTGGTGGACCCCACAACGGAATTATTGTCAGATTGAGAAAACGACAAAAATATTTTATTAAAAATAACGGCGGAAGTTTTACCGTTGATACTGTTGAACTACTCGGTAGTAAAAGTACAGTAATACGTGTGGTAGCATAGTAGCACACGGTATTGATGCTTATGTGAGAAGTCACTCAGTTTGATTCAATTATTGTCAATTAATAATATGAATTATTTAGCGATAATGAAGTTTTGTTTTATTCGTATTATTAACGTAATAAAACAGAAACATCTTTTTATATAAAACAGAATACTTTATTAAAGTTATTCTATAAATAAAATATATTATATTCTATTGTGCATAGTGTTTTGCATAGTAAAATCTTTTTATATAAAACAGAATACTTTATTAAAGTTATTCTATAAATAGAATATATTATATTTTATTTAAAAGATTTTTCTTTAAATATGGACCGTCAGATTAAAGTAAATCAATATGGACCGTTCATGGATTAGTTACTATGCATTCCATTTTCCTATAAATAGAAGCTCATTCCTTCATTATTTTCTTACGAATTCACTGAACTCTAGAGAGAAAAACTATAGAGAGAAAGAAGAAGAGTATTCTGCCACTTAACTACTTCTTTATTTCAGTTCTTCTTTAAAATGGTAAGGGGTGTTATTCTTTCTTATTCATGAAGAGAACTTATGTTATTCCATTCATTATTATTCTGTTGGAATAACCTGTATGCGTGGTTTACCCTATACTTGGTGGAATGACCTGTATATGCGGTTTACCCAATACTTGGTGATCTTCTTCTGTTATTCTATTCTTTATTATTATGTTGGAATAACCTGTTTATGCGAAGTACCGCATACTTGGTGAAATTCTTTTATTATTCCGTTCTTTACGATTCTGTCGGAATATCCTGTCGGTGTGAATTTCACCTGACCTGGTTCCATCATTTATTATTCCGCATTTATTATTCTGTCGAAATATCCTGTCGGTGTGAATTTCACCTGACCTGGTTCCATCATTTATTATTCCGCATTTATTATTCTGTCGTAATATCCTGTCGGTGTGAATTTCACCTGACCTGGTTCCATCATTTATTATTCCGCATTTATTATTCTGTCGAAATATCCCGTCGGTATGAATTTCACCTGACCTGGTTCCATATTTATTATTCCGTATTTATTATTCTGTTGGGAATAACCTGTCTGTGCGGTCTCTATCGCATGCATGGTGAATCCTTCTGTTATTCCATTCTTTATTATTCTGTTGGAATAACCTGTCTATGTGGATTGCCACATGCATGGTGAATGATCCTTTATATTCATTCCTTATTAAATTGTGGAAATGATCTGTATACGTGGATTACCGCATGGCTGGTGAAAATCCATTTGCAGTTTTATATATTCTTTATTATACTCTTTTGGTTAAAGTTTTGATTTCTATACTCCATGAAATTAGTGGAATATCCTTGATATTTGCGCTTCATCCAGTATCTTTTCATGAAAATATTCTTCTGAGCATTCTTGACTGTTACTTTACAAAGAAGTATCATGTTGACAATTTGGATATTATTAGTTCCTGGATAAACTATTTCTTGAACTTGTTTAATTGAATTCCTATAACATTGTCATCATCCTCATGTTTATTTTATGTTAAAAGTCATCTTTGGCTTACGTGCATAGATGGACTTAGTATGATTATGACCAGGGATCATTCGGTATAATCATGAACTGTGATGTTATAACTGGTGTGGTAAAAGTCCTCAGTGGCTTGTAATGCATTGATAGACAGTTTGTGGTATGATTATGACCAGGAATTTTTCGGTATAGTCATGATCATTGATGATATAATGAATATCCTTGGCCCGTAATACAAGGATGATTAGAAGATGTGGTTTATTTATTAAGCTGAGTCTCAGTGATAAAAGTTGATGAAAATATTTTTAAATCATAGAAGATAGTAGGTTTTATTCTCTACTTGACTCTTCTAATGGATTGCTTATTCCGCTGCAGTTAAACTTGATGTCTATTGTATTTTATCAGTTTAACATTGTTGAAGACTATTGATAATTTATTCTTCATTATCTTAGTCATAATATTTCTTACTGGGCTAGTTGAGCTCACCCTTTCTTTCAATGTTCTCTTCAGAAATGAGAATATAGCTGGGACGAGTCAGGAAAAGGAGTGATGGTCCAGAAGATAGCATTAGTAGTCCTCACCATTCTGTTAAATAGTGTGATAATAAATGTAATGAGGACTCCTTGAGTATGGATATTGTCTAGATGACAATATTCCTATTAGAACTCTCAGTTTATGTATTGTCGTATGTTACACGACATTTGTATAATTAAGTTTGTATTTGTATTTTGTACCATGTATCTGACGACCCAAGATGGGTGATAAATACCTAATTTTGGGGGCGTCACAGTTGGTATCAAAGCTTAGGGATATGATCCCTGGCTGAGATGTAAGATAAGAACTAGGAGGGGAGAGACGGGGAATTCCTTCGCTAGTATGACCTACCTAAGTTTATTTGGTATTTAATTGGTCGGTCAGAGTATAGGGATAATATGTTATATGTTAATTAACCCTTGTTTTGTGGCAGTGTTTGAAAATGGCATCTAACAATGTTGAGATAAGCATTGGAGCAAAATAATATGACCATATCGTAGTACGAGGTTAAGTTTGCGGAGTTATCCCGGTTTGCATCCTATTTGGTCGATAATGAGGAGCGAATGACGCGAAAGTTTCTAAGAGGTTTGAAACCCTATATACGTCAATACCTCATTCTCATGTTTATATTTTGTTGAAAGTCATCTGTGGCCTGTAGTGCACAGATGGACTTGGTATGATTATGACCAGGGATTATTCGGTATAATCATGACCGTAATGTTACAGATGATGTGGAAAAAGTCCTCATTGGCCCGTAATGCATTGATGGACAGTTTTTGGTATGATTATGGCTATGGATTCTCTTTGGCCGTAGTGCAAAGACTAATTATTTTATGGCATGATTAGGACCGTTGATGAAAACACGATTATCTTTGGCACGTAGTGCATGGATAATTCGTGGTCGTGATACTAAAGAATATCCTTGGCCTGTAGTGCAGGGATGATTCGATGATGTGGATTAATTATTGAGCTGAGTCTCAGCAATGAAATATTAATTCATAGATGTGGTAAAAGTCATATGTGGCTTACGTGCATAGATGGACTTGGAATGATTATGACCAGGGATTGTTTGGTATAATCATGACCGTAATTGAAAACACGATTATCTTTGACACGTAGTGCATGGATAATTCGTGGTCGTGATACTATTAAGCTGAGTCTCAGCATTATTGATTTTACAGTTGTATATCCTTGGCCTGTAGTGCGAAGATTAACTGTTGATTATTGGTTATACAGTTGTAAATCTTTAGCCGTAGTGTAAAGATGAATTTATTAGTATGATTATGAGCAGGAATTGTGATTTGGTATAACCATGATTTTTGATGTTTCAGGTGAAGATAGGTGATGTAAATTTTCTTCTTCCTGGGTGCGAAAAGTAATTCAGAATCACAATTATGATTATGAGTTATTCATATGATTGTGGACATAAATTGTTGATTGATGTTACAGGGATATGGTCACTGACGGAGATATTAGTCTAGAAGATGAGTAATATACTTCGCTAGGGTGTGACTTACCTAAGCTGAAATTGTTTACTTAATAAGTGGATAAATTGTGGTATGTCGATTAACCTTTGTTTTGAAGGTGTATTCTAGAATGATATTCGAAATACAGTAGATGAGAAATGGAAAAATCATGATAGAGCGGAATTATCCGGAAAGGTACAATCCGAAAAGAAAGTAAGGTATTCTCATCTCTTCGAATATTATGTACGTACGTTAATTTCGAGGGCGAAATTCCGTAAGGAGGGGAGATTGTGAGACCCCGAATTTTATGAAATAAAAGTATTCAATTTTTCTATTTTGGTAAATGGTTAAATTGATAAAAAGTTAAAGTTAAGGGTGATATGTGAATTTTTTTAAAGTAAACAAGTTGTCATAAAATACATGGTCACTATTCACGAGTTACTATTCACGGGTTACTATTCACCCAAATTACTATTTACTCTAGTATCGTTCACTCGAGTATTTGGGACACTTTTTGTGTCGGAGTACTATTCATGAGTTACTATTCACGAATTACTATTCACAGGTTACTATTCACCCAAATTACTATTCACTCTAGTATTGTTCACTCGAGTATTTAGGACACTTTTTGTGTCGGAATTACTATTCATGAGTTACTATTCACGAGTTACTATTCACGGATTACTATTCATCTAAATTACTATTCACTCTAGTATTGTTCACTCGAGTATTTGGGACACTTTTTGTGTCGAAGTACTATTCACGAGTTACTATTTACGGAGAATATTCGTACGACGGTACAATCATTGGTGGACCCCACAACGGAATTATTGTCAGATTGAGAAAATGACAAAAATATTTTATTAAAAATAACGGCGGAAGTTTTACCGTTGATACTGTTGAACTACTCGATAGTAAAAGTACAGTAATACGTGTGGTAGCATAGTAGCACACGGTATTGATGCTTATGTGAGAAGTCACTCAGTTTGATTCAATTATTGTCAATTAATAATATGAATTATTTAGCGATAATGAAGTTTTGTTTTATTCGTATTATTAACGTAATAAAACAGAAACATCTTTTTATATAAAACAGAATACTTTATTAAAGTTATTCTATAAATAGAATATATTATATTTTATTTAAAAGATTTTTCTTTAAATATGGACCGTCAGATTAAAGTAAATCAATCTGGACCGTTCATGGATTAGTTACTATGCATTCTATTTTTCTATAAATAGAAGCTCATTCCTTCATTATTTTCTTACGAATTCACTGAACTCTAGAGAGAAAAACTATAGAGAGAAAGAAGAAGAGTATTCTGCCACTTAACTACTTCTTTATTTCAGTTCTTCTTTAAAATGGTAAGGGGTGTTATTCTTTCTTATTCATGAAGAGAACTTATGTTATTCCATTCATTATTATTCTGTTGGAATAACCTGTATGCGTGGTTTACCTTATACTTGGTGGAATGACCTGTATATGCGGTTTACCCAATACTTGGTGATCTTCTTCTGTTATTCCATTCTTTATTATTATGTTAGAATAACCTGTTTATGCGAAGTACCGCATACTTGGTGAAATTCTTTTATTATTCCGTTCTTTACGATTCTGTCGGAATATCCTGTCGGTGTGAATTTCACCTGACCTGGTTCCATCATTTATTATTCCGCATTTATTATTCTGTCGGAATATCCTGTCGGTGTGAATTTCACCTGACCTGGTTCCATCATTTATTATTCCGCATTTATTATTCTGTCAGAATATCCTGTCGGTGTGAATTTCACCTTACCTGGTTCCATCATTTATTATTCCGCATTTATTATTATGTCGAAATATCCTGTCGGTGTGAATTTCACCTGACCTGGTTCCATATTTATTATTCCGCATTTATTATTCTGTTGGGAATAACCTGTCTGTGCGGTCTCTATCGCATGCATGGTGAATCCTTCTGTTATTCCATTCTTTATTATTCTGTTGGAATAACCTGTCTATGTGGATTGCCACATGCATGGTGAATGATCCTTTATATTCATTCCTTATTAAATTGTGGAAATGATCTGTATACGTGGATTACCGCATGGCTGGTGAAAATCCATTTGCAGTTTCATATATTCTTTATTATACTCATTTGGTTAAAGTTTTGATTTCTATACTCCATGAAATTAGTGGAATATCCTTGATATTTGCGCTTCATCCAGTATCTTTTCATGAAAATATTCTTCTGAGCATTCTTGACTGTTACTTTACAAAGAAGTATCATGTTGACAATTTGGATATTATTAGTTCCTGGATAAACTATTTCTTGAACTTGTTTAATTGAATTCCTATAACATTGTCATCATCCTCATGTTTATTTTATGTTAAAAGTCATCTTTGGCTTACGTGCATAGATGGACTTAGTATGATTATGACCAGGGATCATTCGGTATAATCATGAACTGTGATGTTATAACTGGTGTGGTAAAAGTCCTCAGTGGCTTGTAATGCATTGATAGACAGTTTGTGGTATGATTATGACCAGAGATTTTTCGGTATAGTCATGATCATTGATGATATAATGAATATCCTTGGCCCGTAATACAAGGATGATTAGAAGATGTGGTTTATTTATTAAGCTGAGTCTCAGTGATAAAAGTTGATGAAAATATTTTTAAATCATAGAAGATAGTAGGTTTTATTCTCTACTTGACTCTTCTAATGGATTGCTTATTCCGCTGCAGTTAAACTTGATGTCTATTGTATTTTATCAGTTTAACATTGTTGAAGACTATTGATAATTTATTCTTCAATATCTTAGTCATAATATTTCTTACTGGGCTAGTTGAGCTCACCCTTTCTTTCAATGTTCTCTTCAAGAAATGAGAATATAGCTGGGACGAGTCAGGGAAAGGAGTGATGGTCCAGAAGATAGCATTAGTAGTCCTCACCATTCTGTTAAATAGTGTGACAATAAATGTAATGAGGACTCCTTGAGTATGGATATTGTCTAGATGACAATATTCCTATTAGAACTCTCAGTTTATGTATTGTCGTATGTTACACGATATTTGTATAATTAAGTTTGTATTTGTATTTTGTACCATGTATCTGACGACCCAAGATGGGTGATAAATACCTAATTTTGGGGGCGTCACAGTCGTCTCCTCGTCCTGAGATAAACTAATCTCGGGCAGAGGGACGGTGGAATCTAACGTCTCAGCATCGCCCCTAGCAGTGTGCAACGCCGCTATACGCTGGCTGTGAATCTTCTCAAACCGCTCCTGTAATTTGATATATGTACATATGAGTTATCTTGGTATCATCATATAAATTACGTAATATTATCATAAATAATATTTATTATAGTAAATGTATTACCCGTATAGCTAGTGCTGCTGGAGACATCGTCGACCCCGAAGTAAAGCCCTTCGGCGTATGGACTCTATCCCTGAACTCCATCATAGTAGGAGGTCGGCCCAAGCTACTCTGCATGGCCTAAATCATATACATTAAATAATATCAACTTAAATTACGTAATGTTGCGGTTTAATATTACACTAAACTAAAGATAAATACATACCGCTTTAACCTCCTGAAACGACTGCGAGCCAGAAGTATGTACAACTCGCAGCTTGCCTTGATTCTTCTTCATCTGCTCTGACTTGGTCTTGAACGCAGCATCATCCCAGTACGCACACATCGCATCCCATGCTGGATCTGATACTGCCGGCGGCTGATGATCTCGCAAAGTAGTCCCGGGCGATTCTTCTATCGCCCGGACTGCCCTCTGTCGCATCTCGTACAGTCAGCCGACATAATTCTTCGAGATGTGGGCAATGATAACGGCGTCACCATCTGCCTCAGTGATGCCGGTCTCGTATCTATAGTATCTCTATCAAACAGACATAACATACATCTTATTAATTATTTGAACAATATGTAAATAACATGAACCTTGATTTAATATATGTAATTCGACTTACGTGAAACTCCCGCAATACTGTCACCATGAAGCCGACATCGTAGCGCGAGTATTGGCTAAATCGTATGCAGCCAGTAGGGAGATGCGCCAGGTAGATGGCGTGTACGGTCGCCTTAGCTACAGGATCCATAATACTAGAATACAAAATTTATTAAGAACATTTTAATTGATATCATCGCGATTGAACATATATAAGTGATAGTTGAAACCGACATCAACTTGAACGACGTCAGGCACTGCCGGCGGACGACCTAATCGACCGAGGTTAGGCCCTCGCTGACGTCGACGTCTAGCATCTGTATGTTTAATATAGTTATGACATTGTCAATGAATGTATAATATAGGTATGAAAAACACGTTACTAATGCGCTAATTAGAAATCAACTCACTAGCATCTGAAGACGACCCGCCCTGGGAGCCGTCGCCCGATTCGGAGCGGCCGCCACCACGACTACCTCCACCGCTATGTCGAGGCATAGTTGTACTACTGAAATAACAGACATAGATACGATGACATTAAATTTTATTGCAATTATTATATCTAATTTCGTTGTATAATATTTACAAAACACCAATTAGTGAAGTAGTACGTCGTCAAACCCGTCAGAATCAAAATCATTTTCATTTTCATCTTCTGATTCTGCCACTTCCTCTTCTGTATCAATTTCTTCCTCAGTATCATCTTCTACCACCACATACGGACTGACAACCACATCTTCCTCCACTTCGTCAACATCGAGTACGTTAACGACATCATCAACCACCACGTCATCATCATCTAGCACAACGTGGCTGGGATTGCTAACTTATTCTTGCAACGGGTCATCCGTACCATCAAATGACCGAGTCTTCGTTGTGACAACTGTATACCAGGGGGTTCTATAATTTACGACATTAGGGGCGTAGTACACTTGAGTTGCTTGGCTGGCTAACACAAATACGTCATCAGACTGTAAATTTCATTTTATATCTACTGTGACGATTCTATTACAATCAACTTTAACACCCTTTGCAGTATCACACCAGCGACACTTAAATGTAACGACCTTTTTAGCACCTGGATAATTGAGCACAACCACTTTCTTTAATCTTCCATAGTAATTGGACTCAGAATCTCCATAACAACTTCCCAACACGATAACACCAGAGTTGACTGATGTCAATTCATTCAAGTCATCAACCTTGAATCTATACCCATTCACGATACAACCTGGAAATGAACTAACGAGTTTGTACGGGCCTAAAATGACATCTCTAAAACGCTCATAATCGTTCTCTTCTTCAACCCTTCTCTTAAACCACTGATGGAAATTGTCATTAGTGAATGCTTCCATCTGTGATGTAGTCAACCCCGGGTTAGAAGCACACGATTCCAATTCAAATGCGCTGCGTACAATAATATGGCAATTGTTTAATTATTTGATTAAGGTAAGAAAAATTCATTTTCAACTTGAAATAATACATACTTGATGTACGACGATACTTCAGGCATATTCAGAAGCACATATGTAGATACAATCTTTAAATCTTTATCGGTTAGGTAAGTCGTCGTCTCATGTCCAAATGGTTTAGCCGGATAAGTGAATACAGCCAACTCATCAGCACGCGTTTGGGGATCGACGACGACCTCATTCTGACTTAGACGATTGTGCTTCGTTGAGACTACATCGTCAAAGTATAGCGAGCAAAAGTTGTCAAGCTCTTCCTCCGTATAACGTTCAGCTATAGAACCCTCTACACGAGCTTTGTTTTTAACTTTCTGTTTTAATCGACGCATATACCTGAAATAAGACAATATATCGGCTAAAACAATATTCAGGTGATGATTATAACACAATGTAGGTGATATTACCCCTCAAAAGGATACATCCATCGATATTGCACCGGTCCTCCAAGCTTAAGTTCATATGGCAGATGAATAGGCAAATGCTCCATCGAGTCAAAGAACCCTGGAGGTAAGATCATTTCGAGCTTACACATTGTCAACACTATATTTTTCTCCATATGCTCCACATCATTGTACCTTATAACAGTAGAGTAAATATCCCGAAAAAAATTTGAAAGTGCGGTAAATGCATCATTAATATTCCTTGGTAATACTTCACGAAAGGCAATTGGAATCAACTTCTGCATGAATACATGACAGTCATAACTCTTGAATCCGGTAATTTTTAACTGCTCAACCTTAGTACATCGAGAGATGTTAGAAGCATAACCATGTGGTAGCTTCAATGCACTAAGCCACTTGCAAATGTTTTCAACCTGTTGCTTAGTAAGACAAAATGGAGCTTTTGGTTTTGAGTTGTTAGGACGGAGCCACAATTCCCGCCTGATGTTCATTTCATCTAAGTCTTTACGTGATTTGTCATTGTCTTTTGTTTTATCACTCGTATCTAGCACGGTGTAAAACAAGTTCTCGAACACATTTTTCTCCGTATGCATGACATCTATGCAATGACGAAGTGCTAGTGTGCCCCAGTATGGCAACTCAAACCAAATGGGCAAGTATGTCCAATTATGAGCTTTACTATACCATATTGCTCTCAACTTACCATGCTCCTTCCCAGCCGGTGGTAATGTCAAATTATTTAGCCATCCCAATACATCGCTGCCCGACAAGCGACCAACAACCCCTTTCTTTTCTGTTTTTCTATTGAACTATGTAGACATCTTTCTATAACTGTGCTCAACAGGCAATAATCTTCGAGCAGTTCCATAACGCAGTTGTGTGCCCTGCATATCCCCCATACAGACTGGACATGACAATTTACCATGGGTCGACCAACCACTGACCATCCCAAGTGCCGGAAAGTTAGTGATAGTCCACAACAAGGCTGCCTTCATCAAAAAATTCTGTCCGACAGATTTATCAAAAGTCTGAACCCCTGTTTCCCACAACATCTTAAGTTCATCGACTAACGGTCTAAGGTACACGTTGATGTCTTTTGTAGGACTCTTATCCCCCGGTATTAGTAAAGTCAAGAAAAGAAACGGATCCCTCATGCACATTGACGGTGGAAGATTGTAAGTGTGACGCCCCCAAAATAGGAATACAATACCCATTCTGAGTCGCCAAATACATGGTACAGAAAGCAAACTACAACTTCAATAATACAATTGTCGTGCAAAATACGACAACACATATTGTGAGTTTAAATATAAATATTGTCTTCTGGACAATATCCACACTCAAATAAATCCTCATTACAATTATTCAAACACTATTTTACAAAAATAGTGAGGACTGCTAAAACATCTTTCTAAAACCATCACTCCATACCCCGACTAGATCCTGCTATGTTCTCACCTCCTGAGAAGAAAAATATAACAAAAAGGAAAAGGGTGAGCTCAACTAGCCCAGTAAAGAATATTATGACTAAGATAATATACAACAAATTATCGTTAGTCTTCAACAGGGAAAAATCTGATAGAATATAATCGACAACAAGTTTTAGATCAACAACTGCAGCGAAAACAGCAAACCATTAGAAGAGTCAAGTAGAGAAAGAATTCTACTATCTTCTAAGATTTAAAAGTCCATCATCAATATTTTATCTCTGTAACATCGATTAATAATCATCTTTAACCAAATATTCATCTTTGCACTACAGGCCAAAGATATTCATTTGTATCACCAGTCGGTCATGTTCATCTCAACACCTGTTCATCTTTGCACTACGGACCAAAGATATTTATCAGTTAATCATTCA
This sequence comes from Panax notoginseng, assembly GCA_016801055.1. Classification (NCBI taxonomy): domain Eukaryota; kingdom Viridiplantae; phylum Streptophyta; class Magnoliopsida; order Apiales; family Araliaceae; genus Panax; species Panax notoginseng. The sequence continues at coordinate 184,113,125 of CM029012.1, forward strand.
TCTTTGCACTAAAGGCCAAAGATATTCAGTAGTATCATCATTTAGGACTGAGGATGATGAAAAATAATTTAAAGGAAATGAATCCAGTGAGACAGAAGGATAAATATTAGGGATTCGTATAACAGTTTATCCAATATCAATAATACTTCATAATAATCAATTGTGAAGCAGAATTCAAAATAAAGATCAAAACATGGATACAATCAAAGATAGTAACTATAATAGACATCTTGGACAAAAAGGGAAAATTTTATTTTTCGGTGAATAGTGCCGTATTCGTGAATAGTACCATATACGTGAATAGTGCCGTATACGTGAATAGTAATCCCGACACAAAAAGTTTTAAATTTGATAAAAACTCATATCAATATTTCAGCATAATGATATTGAAGAAAATAATATCATTAAGAAGAAAATAATATCTCTTACCTCAAGATATCAGTACTTCTGGTCGGAATACCGATATAAGGCTGAAAGAAACTTGCTCTGATGAATAAAAACTCTCAAAGTATCTAAATACTCACAAAATACACTCAATAATCTAGAGAGAGAAAGAGAGAAAACTTGTTTCTGGTGTGATTTTCAATTCTAACTTAGCCCTCTATTTATAGAAAAATGTTAGCACGCCGAAGCAGACTTAACCTGCAACCTGATGGCTTTACCTGCTACTATTCCCACCCACCATATTTGAATAAAAATCTCAGCACATTTCTTCACCAGCCAAGAGTGGGGCCCATCAATTCTATAATTTTCCATCAGAATGATAAACTCTGAAAATTCAACAATTTCTGAACCAGTCATCTCGTAAAATTCATAATAAATCATACGTTCATTTTTAACGGTTCAAAATTTGTGGACATATACTCAACTTATATATGTATAACATATCCAAAAATTACCACGATCCAACGGTCGGATTAAAAATTATAACCCCCGCAAAAAATCTCAAATACCCTAATTTTTAATACCTCCATTCTAACAAAAATACTGATAAAAACCTCAATATTAACTCCTTCATTTTTAACCACAAAAATATATCCCTCATTTATATCCATATAAAATAAATATTTCCTTATCATATGAATCAATAATTATTTATTCACAAATAATATTATAGAATCACATTTATGACAACCAGACCGTTCCCAGGAAAGAGGGGGCTTTCCAATAAGGATTTCTCCTTACTGGCGCGCAATTAGATGACCAAACCTCTCCTTAGACAGAACTTTCTAGACATTGCCAATAATGTTATCTAATAATATTATTCAAATAATATGAATTATTGATCTGATAATGGAAAATACTGTGCAGCAACAATTATTGAAACAACAATAATATAAAATATCAACGCAACAATTATTGAATCAATAAAATAAAATATTGAACAGTAACTACTGTAACAATTATTGAGTAGTGCCTTCTTACGTAAGAATCAATAATTGGTGCAATACCGTGTGCTACTGTATTTTAACCACCGGGTATTCTAACAGTATTAACGGTAACAACTACGCCGTTATTTATAAATAACTTATACTTGTCGTTTTCTTCATCCAATCGCTTTCCGTTATGGGGCCCACACAAGGCTGCGCCGTCGTACGAATATTCCCCGACAGCAAGAATATTCCACGACCAAACGAATATTCCCCGACAAAATGAATATTTTATAACCACTTGCTTATTTTACAAAATTTGCACATTTCACCCATAACCAAAGTATTATATCAAATTAACCCCTTATTATTCACAATAATATTTAGAGAAAATTTGATTTTATTCATTAATAAGTTGGGGTCTTACAACCTCCCCTCCTTATAAAATTTCGTCCTCGAAATTGACGTACGTACCTGATATTTCAAAAAGGTGAGGATACCTCGCTTTCATTTCTGATTCCAACTCCCAGGTCATTTCTTCAATAGCATGGTTTCTCCACAAAACCTTAACTTGTGGTATAACCTTCGTGCGTAGGACATGCTCTTTCCTATCCAAGATCTTAACAGGTACCTCCTCGTACGTTAAATCTTCAGCTATCTCGTCTGGTTCTAACTCAATAATGTGGTTCGGGTCTTTAACATATTTACGAAGCATAGATATGTGAAAAATATTATGAACACGAGACATGCTTGGAGGTAATGCGAGTCTATATGCCACATTTCCTATTCGCTCAAGAATCTCAAATGGACCAACAAATCTTGGATTGAGCTTTCCTCTCTTCCCAAATCTTGTAACTCCCTTCCATGGTGCAACACGTAACAATACATGATCCCCAATATTAAATTCCACGTCCTTCCGATGAAGATCCGCATAACTCTTTTGTCGATCCTGTGCCGTTTGTATACGTTGTCGAATCGTTTGGATCTTCTCTGTAGTAATGCGTACCAACTCTGGTCCCAACAATGTTGCTTCACCCACCTCGTCCCAGCATACTGGAGAACGACATTTTCTTTCATACAACGCCTCGAATGGAGCCACACCTATGCTTGCCTGATAACTGTTGTTGTAGGAGAATTCCACCAATGGTAGGTACTTATCCCAACTCCCTTTGAGATCTAGGACACAAAGTCTTAATAGATCTTCAAGAGTTTGAATAGTCCTCTCTGATTGTCCGTCCGTTTGAGGATGGTATGCTGAACTGAATCGTAAATCCGTGCCCATAGCTTTCTGCAAGCTAACCCAAAATCGTGAAGTGAATCTTGGGTCACGATCCGAAACTATGGATACTGGCATGCCATGCAATCTCACAATCTCGTTCACGTACATACTAGCAAGACGTTCAAGGGAATAAGTCTCACGTATCGGCAAGAAATGAGCAGACTTGGTTAATCTATCAACAATAACCCAAATCGCATCTATGCCTTGAGAAACCTTGGGAAGACCCGTAACAAAATCCATAGTAATGTGTTCCCACTTCCATTTCGGAATCTCAAGTGGTTGCAATGGACCCTTTGGTACTTGATGCTCCGCTTTTACACGTTGACAAGTTAAACATCTCGAGATAAACTCCGCGATCTCTCTTTTCATATTGCTCCACCAAAATGTATGTCGAAGATCGTGATACATTTTGGTACTCCCAGGATGGATTGCAAACGGTGTGTTGTGTGCCTCCATCATTATTCTATGCTTCAAGTCAAAATCGTTAGGAACACAAAGTCTGGAGTTGACTCGAAGTATTCCTTCTTCATCGATTCTTGCTTCTGGAATAGCACCTTCTTGCACTTTCTTCTTCATACGCATCAGCTCCATGTCCGTAGCTTGAGCAGCTTTAACTTTATCGATTAAAGTCGGTTCTACTCGTATATTTGATATCATCATGTGGGTACTTGGAGCCTTCATCTCTATCTCCATCCTTTGCAAGTCATACAAAATGGGCCTTTGTGTTAACAACATTGCACTCGTACCCGCATATGATCTTCTACTCAATGCGTCAGCTACTACGTTTGCTTTTCCAGGATGATATTGGATGGTATGATCGTAATCTTTCAACAGCTCGAGCCAACGTCGCTGCCGCATGTTGAGTTTCTTTTGGGTGAAGAAATATTTGAGGCTTTTATGATCTGTATAGATCTCCACTTTCTCCCCATACAGGTAGTGTCTCCAGATCTTCAACGCAAAAACGACTGCTGCCAACTCCAAATCATGAGTAGGATAATTCCTCTCATATTCTTTGAGTTGTCGTGAGGCATAGGCTATGACTTTCCCATGTTGCATGAGAACACATCCTAACCCTTTGCCTGAAGCATCGCTGTAGATAACAAATCCATCCGAACCAGATGGTATTGTCAGAACAGGTGCCGAAATGAGTCTCCTCTTGAGTTCTTGAAAACTCTTCTCACATTCCTCACTCCATACGAATTTTATATCTTTCCGAGTCAGCTGAGTTAACGGAGTAGCGATTCGAGAAAATCCTTCCACAAATCTCCGATAATAACCAGCTAAGCCCAAAAAGCTACGTACTTCGGTTACCGACTTCGGTTGCTCCCAATTTTATATGGCTTCAATCTTCGCCGGGTCGACAGATACTCCATGTTTTGACACCACGTGCCCAAGGAATGCTACTTCCTCAAGCCAGAACTCGCATTTCTTCAATTTGGCATATAGCTTATTTTCACGAAGCCTTTGCAGTACCAGCTTCAAATGGCACTCATGATCTTCACAGCTTTTGGAATAGATGAGGATGTCATCAATAAAGACAACAACGAACTGATCTAAATATTCTTTGAATACACGGTTCATCATATCCATGAAGGCAGTAGGAGCATTAGTCAATCCAAAAGACATGACTAAGAATTCATAATGCCCGTACCGAGTTCTGAATGCAGTCTTTGGAATATCCTCAATTTTAATCTTCAGCTAATGATATCCAGAACGAAGGTCGATCTTTGAAAAGAATTGTGTTCCTTGTAACTAGTCGAACAGGTCATCAATGCGAGGTAGCGGATACCTATTCTTGATGGTGACATGGTTCAATTCTCAATAGTCAATACAAAGTCGCATACTCCCGTCTTTCTTCTTTACGAATAAAACAGGAGCACTCCAAGGAGACGTACTAGGACGAATAAAACCGATGTCCAACAACTCCTGTAGTTGGACTTTTAACTCCTGAAGTTCAATAGGAGCCATTCGATATGAGGTTTTAGAAATGGGCTTTGTACCGGGTTCAAGGTCAATAAATAATTCAACTTCACGTTCTAGGGGTAGACCAGGAAGTTCTTCAGAAAATACATCGGAAAATTCTCTAACAATAGAAATATTATTCAAATCTGACTTGTCTTTGTTCAAATCCATAACATGGGCTAAGAAAGCTTGACATCCGTTTTTCAATAAACGAATAGCTTTGTGGCTTGATATGACAGTGACTGATTTTAGTGGTTTAGTAGTTTGAATTCGTATGACAGGTTGGTTAGGAATATGAAAACTAACAACCTTACGAAAATAATTAATTTTAGCATGATGAGTGGTTAACCAATTAATTCCTAAAATCACATCAAAAGCAAGTATCTTTAAAGAGATAAGATCAACAGGTAATGTGATAGTGCCAACTTGGATCATGCAAGATTTATAAACTGTAGATGTAACGAAGGTTTCACCCAATGGGGTTTCAACAGATAAGTTAAAGTCCAATTTCTCCGGAGTCAAGTTTAAACGTTGAGCACAAGCAGGAGTGATAAAAGAATGGATAGAACCGGTATCTAATAAGGTATAAACTTCGCAAGAGTTTATGATTAGCTTACCCGTGATCACCTCGTTTGGGTTTCTCGTGTTTTGGCCAGTCACGACAAACGCCCTTCCAAGAACCGCTGATTTTAACTTATTCGGGACAACTTTTGGAGTCACCATCCCCGCTGAACTTGGTTATGCTACAGAACACTCTCGAGCTATATGACCCTCCTTTCCACAGTTATAACATACCTTGGATTGTTGTGGGCAGTTTGGGCTGATATGTCCCTCTTTCCCACATTTGTAACATACGACCAGTGGTCGTTCTCCTCCCCTAGAAACAGTTGATGTTTGTGCTGACGTCTTCACGTTATCATTGTTGTACCTTCTCTTCTTGAAATCTCCTTCCGACTCGCTCCTTCTATTATCACGACCACGATTACCACCAGTGTGGTTACCGCTTTTGTCCGAATATTTTCCTCCCTGCTGGTTTTCATTACTTCGATGACTGCCGCCACCGGTATGACCCTGATTGTGGTCCCTCGGTTGCACATACTCATTATCTCACTCTAATAAATATAAAGAAAATTTATGAGAGATAAGATATTGCCGAATCTCGGGTTTTAGACCTCTCAGAAACATCCTTGTCATTCGTTCCTCATTTTCGACCAAATGAGGTGCAAACCTGGATAACTCTGCAAATTTCGTCACGTACTGGGACACCGTCATGTTGTTTTGTTCCAGTATGATAAACTCCACCTCCTTCATATGACGAATACTTTCAGGAAAGTACTTGTCATTGAACAGTTTTTGAAATGTTTCCCAGGACATGTTGAGTGCGTCAGGCTGGGTACGCTTCACAGACTCCCACTAGTAGTCTGCCTCACCGCGGAACATAAAGGTGGCAAATGGAACCTTCTGTTCCTCCGTGCATCCCAAGACATCGAATATCTTGGTAATTTGCTTGACCCACGTTTCCGCCATGATCGGATCTGGCTTTCCCTTAAATTCTGGTAGTCCCAATTCTTTGAACTGCTTAGCTGTGACAAACCGCGCGTTATCATTTCCACCCGTATTCTGCACACGAGTCTCCCTCGTCTGATTTTGCATGAACTGCAAAAAGCTCATAAACATTCCATCATTCATCGTTTGCTCGGTAACGTTGTTTACAGGAGGAATATTGCCTTCCTGTTGCACGTTCCCCTGGGTGGTGATCAAAGGTGTCTCCACGGTCTGATTTACTCCATTATTAACGTTCTCAGCTGCCATTCTTAAATACTGCCATAAAACAAGGGTTAATAGTCATGTCATATATTATCCCTATACTCTGACCGACCAAATAAACACCAAATAAACTTAGTCAGGTCATACTAGCGAAGGAATTCCCCATCTCTCCCCTCCTAGTTCTTGTCTCACATCTCAGCCAGGGATCATATCCCTAAGCTCTGATACCAACTGTGACGCCCCCAAAATAGGTATACAACACCCATTCTGAGTCGCCAAATACATGGTACAGAAAGCAAACTACAACTTCAATAATACAATTATCGTGCAAAATACGACAACACATACTGTGAGTTTAAATACAAATATTGTCTTCTGGACAATATCCACACTCAAATAAATCCTCATTACAATTATTCAAATACTATTTTACAGAAATAGTGAGGACTGCTAAAACATCTTTCTAGAACCATCACTCCATACCCCGACTAGATCCTGCTATGTTCTCACCTCCTGAGAAGAAAAATGGAACAAAAAAGAAAAGGGTGAGCTCAACTAGCCCAGTAAAGAATATTATGACTAAGATAATATACAACAAATTATCGTTAGTCTTCAACAGGGAAAAATCTGATAGAATATAATCGACAACAAGTTTTAGATCAACAACTGCAGCGGAAACAGCAAACCATTAGAAGAGTCAAGTAGAGAAAGAATTCTACTATCTTCTAAGATTTAAAAGTCCATCATCAATATTTTATCCCTGTAACATCGATTAATAATCATCTTTAACCAAATATTCATCTTTGCACTACAGGCCAAAGATATTCATTTGTATCACCAGTCGGTCATGTTCATCTCAACACCTGTTCATCTTTGTACTACGGGCCAAAGATATTTATCAGTTAATCATTCATCTTTGCACTAAAGGCCAAAGATATTCAGTAGTATCATCATTTAGGACTGAGGATGATGAATTTTTTTTTAAAGGAAATGAATCCAGTGAGACAGAAGGACAAATATTAGGGATTCGTATAACAGTTTATCCAAGATCAATAATACTTCATAATAATCAATTGTGAAGCAGAATTCAAAAATAAAGATCAAAACATGGATACAATCAAAGATAGTAACCATAATAGACATCTTGGACAAAAAGGGAAAATTTTATTTTTCGGTGAATAGTGCCGTATTCGTGAATAGTACCATATACGTGAATAGTGTCGTATACGTGAATAGTAACCCCGACACAAAAAGTTCCAAATTTGATAAAAACTCATATCAATATTTCTGCATAATGATATTGAAGAAAATAATATCATTAAGAAGAAAATAATATCCCTTACCTCAAGATATCAGTACTTCTGGACGGAATACCGGTATAAGGCTGAAAGAAACTTGCTCTGATGAATAGAAACTCTCAAAATATCTAAATACTCACAAAATACACTCAATAATCTAGAGAGAGAAAGAGAGAAAACTTGTTTCTGGTGTGATTTTCAATTCTAACTTAGCCCTCTATTTATAGAAAAATGTTAGCACGCCGAAGCAGACTTAACCTGCAACCTGATGGCTTTACCTGCTACTATTCCCACCCACCATATTTGAATAAAAATCTCAGCACATTTCTTCACCAGCCAAGAGTGGGGCCCATCAATTCTATAATTTTCCATCAAAATGATAAACTCCGAAAATTCAACAATTTCTGAACCAGTCATCTCGTAAAATTCATAATAAATCATGCGTTCATTTTTAACGGTTCAAAATTTGTGGACATATACTCAACTTATATATGTATAACATATCCAAAAATTACCACGATCCAACGGTCGGATTAAAAATTATAACCCCCGTAAAATATCTCAAAAACCCTAATTTTTAATACATCCATTCTGACAAAAATACTGATAAAAACCTCAACATTAACTCCTTCATTTTTAACCACAAAAATATATCCCTCATTTATATCAACATAAAATAAATATTTCCTTATCATATGAATCAATAATTAATTATTCATAAATAATATTACAGAATCACATTTATGACAACCAGGCCGTTCCCAGGAAAGAGGGGGCTTTCCAATAAGGATTTTTCCTTACTGGCGCGCAATTAGATGACCAAACCTCTCCTTAGACAGAACTTTCTAGACATTGCCAATAATGTTATCTAATAATATTATTCAAATAATATGAATTATTGATCTGATAATAAAAAATACTGTGCAGCAACAATTATTGAAACAACAATAATATAAAATATCAACGCAACAATTATTGAATCAATAAAATAAAATATTGAACAGTAACTACTGTAACAATTATTGAGTAGTGCCTTCTTACGTAAGAATCAATAATTGGTGCAATACCGTGTGCTACTGTATTTTAACCACCGGGTATTCCAATAGTATTAACGGTGTGACAACCCCAAAACAGGTCCATTCCACCCAACCCATTTTGAGTCGTCAAATACATGGTACAGAAAACAACTACAACTTTATTACAACAATTGTCGTGCAAAATACAACAACACATATGCTGTGAGTTTGGATACAAATATATACCAAATGTGACTCATGTTCCAACCGTGGACATCACCTCACAATAACACCTTACATAAAGGTATAGTCAAAAACTGTTTTAGAAACTAGAATCTTTGGGAAGTGCTCAAGGAAACCTTCGTACATGGGAGGCCATGCGTCTAGGTTATGATAGATATCATATGGCCACAGAATTATCCTTGGTTGACCCAATAGACCCCAAAGAAAAACGAGAAGATTACTATCATATTCTTCCCAATGGTGAGTCTTCTCTTGACTTATCATTATCTCCACTGTATCTAACTGAGAATTATACTTCAAACAAACACCAAGATTATATAGGTAGTGCTCGTATATATACTCAGCAAGTGGATGAGCACATCCCTGTCTTATGGTGACACGAGGTTGTATGTCGTTAGACATCTTGTATGATAGTGGCAAACCACCCTTCCAACGTTGGGTACACCTTACCCTATTGGATTCACCAAATATAACTACTAAATGAACTTTTCTATACTGTTTCGGGAGAACATCCACAGCTAGAGACCACCGTTCTATTTCCCCGTTACCCTCGCTCGACCCAGCTACACTCTTATTACCTGAAAGGAATTGTGAAGCAAAAGGGTGAGCACAACTAGCTCAGTAAAGAATATCATGACTAAAGATAATTAAATTATCAATAGCCTTCATCAATAATAAATCAGAGATTTAGAACATATGGTAAATGATAACAATTTCAACCATAGTTGCAGCGGAACGAGCAATCCATTAGAAGAGTCAAATAGACTATAAAGTCTATTATCTTCTCCATGTTAAAAATCCACCAATAATATTTTATCCATGTAACATCACTCAACAGTTCCTTTCCACAATCATATGAATAACTCATAATCATAATTGTGACTATAAATTTTTCTTCGCACTCAGGACGAAGAATATTTTCATCACCTGTCTTTACCTGAAACATCAAAGATCATGGTTATACCAAATCACAGTTCCTGTTTATAATCATACTAACAAATCCATCTTTGCACTACGGGCCAAAGATATTCATCAACAAACCATCTTTGCACTACGGGCCAAAGATATTCAACAACAGTTCATATTTGCACTACAGGCCAAAGATATTCAACAACAGTTCATCTTTGCACTACAGGCCAAAGATATTCATCAACAGGCCATCTTTGCACTACATGCCAAAGATATTCATAAACAATTCATATTTGCACTACAGGCCAAATATATTCATATCTCAAAGAAATATATAATCATTTCAGAATTTATATAAACAATAATTATAACCATGTTGATCAATTCACCTTTGCACTTAAGCTTAAGATATTCAATTATAAATTCAATGGTCATGATCATACCAGTCACAATTCAACTTTGCACTACAGGCCAAAGAGAACCCTAGTCATGATCATACCAATAATCTACCCATCTTTACACTCCAGTGAAAGAGAATTTCAACATCAGGGTTATAAAAATGTTATATATGATGATAAAAATAATATGATCAACATATAGTTTTAATCTCAAGAGTAATATTCGTAACTCATGAATAGTAAATCGTGAATAGTAACTCATGAATAGTAACCCCGACACAAAAGATAGAAATTCCACAATAAAATCCATACCAATATTTCGGTATAATGATATTGAAAGAATAACATTACTTAAATTTATAAACAATTTATTTTAATTGTTTACACTTTACTAATTAATGCATTTAATCATCATAAAATGCCAACTCTTACAATTTCATCATCAATAACCAAAACCCTCATCAAAAATCTGCATATACCTCATATAGGATTCTCAAGCCATAAAATCATATTTTTCCAATTTTTCTTTCTTCACAAAACATATTTAATTCATTTACTCATAACTAGACCATTTTCATGAAAAATACCAAATCAGTTCCAAAAATATTTCTTTTCTGGGATTTAGCATAATATAGTCCCATATTGAACATATATTTTTCTCAGAATTTTTAAAAGTCATTTACTATTTTTCATATGGCCAAAATAGCCGAATATTTAGACATTTATCAAAAATTGTACTTTTGTCTAAAAATTTTGAAATTTAGAGAGTATACTTCTATCATATACATGTACTCCCAATAAAAATTTCATCAATTTTGGAGTTAACCACAAGGAATTATAAGCTGTTACTTTTAAAATAGTCTTTTCTCATAAAATTCATAACTCTCAATCTATACATCCAAAAATCACCATTTTTGGACACAATCAAGAAAACTCATCAAAATATCATTTCAAATTTTTCCAGAATTTTTGAAGATCAGAAAAATTACGAAACTGAAAATCATAACAACCCTTAAAATCCCTTAATATCCCTTACCTCAAAAGAGCAGTACTTCTGATCGGTATGCAAAGTCGAAGGAAACTTGCACTGAATAGCAACTCTCAAAGTATCTAAATGCTCACAAAATATGCTTCATAATATAGAGAGAGAAAGAGAGAAAGCTTATGTTTCTGGTGTGATTTTCAATTCTAACTTAGCCCTCTATTTATAGGAAAATTTTGGTAGGTTTGACCTGTAACTTGATGGCTTTACCTGCTACTGTTCCCACCCACCACATTTAAAATATAATTCAACACATTTCTTCACCAACCACAAGTGGAGCCCACCAATTCTAGAATTTTCCACCAAAATGATAAACTCCGAAAATTCAACAATTTCTGAACCAGTCATCTCGTAAAATTCATAATAAATCATACGTTCATTTTTAACGGTTCAAAATTTGTGGGCATATACTCAACTTATATATGTATAACATATCCAAAAATTACCACGATCCAACGGTCGGATTAAAAATTATAACCCCCGCAAAATATCTCAAAAACCCTGATTTTTAATACCTCCATTCCGACAAAAATACGGATAAAAACCTCAACATTAACTCCTTCATTTTTAACCACAAAAATATATCCCTCGTTTATATCCACATAAAATAAATATTTCCTTATCATATGAATCAATAATTAATTATTCACAAATAATATTACAGAATCACATTTATGACAACCAGGCCGTTCCCAGGAAAGAGGGGACTTTCCAATAAGAATTTCTCCTTACTGGCGCGCAATTAAATGACCAAACCTCTCCTTAGACAGAACTTTCTAGACATTGTCAATAATGCTATCTAATAATATTATTTAAATAATATGAATTATTGATCTGATAATAGAAAATACTGTGCAGCAACAATTATTGAAACAACAATAATATAAAATATCAATGCAGCAATTATTGAATCAATAATAAAATATTGAACAGTAATTACTGTAACAATTATTGAGTAGTGTCTTCTTACGTAAGAATCAATAATTTCAAAAATACTGTGCAATACCGTGTGCTACTGTGCAATAACGCGTATTACTGTATTTTAACCACCGGGTATTCCAACAGTGTTAACGGTAACAACTACGCCGTTATTTGTAAAAATTCAAATTTGTCGTTTTCTTCATCCGACAGTTATTCGTTATGGGGCCCACAAATAGCTGCGCCGTCGTACGAATATTCCCCGACAGAAAGAATATTCCCCGACAACAATGATTATTTTATAACCACTTGTTTATTTTCAAAAAAATTTACATTCCACCCATAACTTTAAACTTTTATCAATTTAACCATTTACTGAATAGTAATTATAAGAAAAATTGAATACTTTTATTTCATAAAATTCGGGGTCTTACAAACGGTATCAACTACGCCGTTATTTATAAATAACTTATACTTGTCGTTTTCTTCATCCAATCGCTTTCCGTTATGGGCCCACACAAGGCTGCGTCGTTGTACGAATATTCCCCGACAGCAAGAATATTCCACGACTAAACGAATATTCCCCGACAAAATAAATATTTTATAACTACTTGCTTATTTTGTAAAATTTACACATTTCACCCATAACCAAAGTATTATATCAAATTAACCCCTTATTATTCACAATAATATTTAGAGAAAATTTGATTTTATTCATTAATAAGTTGGGGTCTTACAGTAAGCTACCATAATCACTGGCCAAACAGAATATGGCTGACTAAAATTATTAAACGGACAAAATCCATCGGTAGCCATGCCAAGCCTGACATTCTTAACATCGTCGGCAAATTGTGGAAAATTAACATCAAAATTCTTACACTCATCTCCATCTGCTGGGTGAGTAAGCTGATCAGGGACGACGTTCTTTCTCTTATGCCAACGCATACTGAGTACAATATGAGAAGACATGAATAGACGTTGCAACCTCGGCGCAAGAGGAAAGTACCGTAATATCTTCTTCGGAACATGTTTCTCCTTCCCCCCCACGTTTTGTGATTTTGTACCGAGGCAAATTGCATATATCACACTGCACCTTATCTTTGTCCTCCCCATAGTATAACATACAGTCCTGCTCACAAGCATCGATCTTCTCATACCGAAGATTCAACCCCTTAATCATCTTCTTAACTTCATAGTAACTCGCAGGCAAGGTATTATCCTTAGGTAAGAACTCCCTTAAAATAGCAAGCAAATCATTGAATCCTCTCTCACTGCAGTCATGCTCATTCTTGTAGTGTAAAAGCTTCGGCACTGCAGAAAGTCTGGTGTGCTTGTCGTGTTCAGGATACAATGGGGTCCCTGATTCAGATAGCATCTTGTAGAAGGCAGCTGCTGAATCATTTGGCTTTTGTTGATCAGCACTGCTTGACGCAGCCTCATTTTCAGCCCAGTCAATATTCGTAGGGCCATACGCATCTACCAACATCTCCACGACGTCATAGTTATCCGACTGGTCTACAGTACTGTCTGACAGTTCTCTAAACTCAACTGATTCCCCGTGATGAATTCATACCGAATACTCATCCACAAACCCACGTGAATACAAGTCAAATTTCACTTCATCGACAGTCTTCCATATCATGTTCTTACACTTGAGACACGGGCATCTCATCTTTCCGTTCAGATCATCAGCATGTTCTATTGCTTTGTTCATAAAATTAGACACCCCGTCACGGTACGCATCAACTAATCCCCTCCCATCAATCTTTATCCTACGGTACATCCAACTCCGATCGGCATCCATCTTTAATTGAAGAAAATACCCAATTAGATCAAGAATAATCATGAATGTGGTCCAAGCATGAAATTTAGTTTACCTAGTTTATATCTCCACTCCACAGGGGTTAGGCTTCTATCCCGTTCCTGGATGTGTCTCCTCACTAGTGCCAATCTTAAGCACGTTCCTACTATTTTTAGAAATTTTCAGCAGCACCTCCCCATGGTCTCCAAGTACACGAAATAGACCAAGAAAACTTAGTCTAAGTATGCACTCGGAGAACATGTAGAGACACCAGCTGAAAGTTCCTCAAAACTTATAAAAACGCACCATGTGCATTGGCACCGACCTAAGTGAGAGACATAACAGCCAGTAACAGTCCCAAACTGGGGACTATTCGACATTCACTCCTAATGAGAGAACGTCGAACGGGTTTCTAAGTTGACACCTCCAAAGCATGTATGTTGAACGGATTTCTAAGTTGACACTTCCATTTAATTTTATTTTGATTTTATTTAACTAAGTAAGTGCTACTCAGTTTAATTGTATTTATTTTGTATTATATTATTTTTAATTAAAATAAGTCCATTTTTTATTGAATTTAGACTAAAGTTAAATTTATTTTGATTTTATTTAACTAAGTAAGTGCTACTCTGTTTAATTGTATTTATTTTGTATTATATTATTTTTAATTAAATTAAGTCCATTTTTATTGAATTGAATTGAATTTAATTTGTATTATCTTAAATTAAATCATATTTTTATTTATGTTATTTTAAATAAAATTATTTATTTAATTTAATTTAAATTTATTTGTATTATATTAAATTATAATATTTAATTTATTTAAAATTTATTATCTAAAATTAATTAAATTGAATTTGTATTATATTATATCATATTTTTTATTTTATTTTATTTTAAAATAAGTAAATGTTACATAGTATATTTTAATATTAGAAACTGATTATATTAATTATTTAAATTAATTAAAATGAAGTAAGTAACATTCTATTTATATTATTTTAATATTAGGAAACATAAGGAATATATACACGTGTACAGTGCCTCCAAATTTTGTAATGGATTAATTCTGACAGAAATTCGGTCGAGAATTCTGTCAAAAATAACAAATATACCTACTAATAAGCTATACCTAAACATAATCCAAATTGCAACAAATATCAAACTGAAATTGAAGTAAATATCAAACTGAAATCGATATTGCAGTATAAATATCAAGCTCAAATTGCAGTAAATATCAAACTGAAATTGCAACATATATATGAAACCCAAATTGCAGCATTCCAAACCCAATTTGAACAATATTATAATCAGACTCAACATCAATTTCATATATATATATATATATATATATATATATATATATATATATATATATATATATATATCCCAAATAACAAAATACCCCCTAAATTACCTTACTTGAGAAACTGCTAACCACTGCCGGAGGGGAGGAGAAGACTGCCAGAGGGGAGGAGAAGGCTGGAGCCGGAGGGAGGAGGGGTGGTCGCCGGAGAGAGGAGGGGTCTTCGCCGGAGGGGGGTGGTTGCCGGAGCAGAGGGAGTGCAGAGAGGGAGTGAGGGAGTGATGAGAGAGAAAGAGAAAACTGAAATGAGGGAGGCGCTGAAGAAGAAGTAAGTTTTAAAACGTATTCTCGACGGAATTCCGTCGGGTTTTATTCGGTCAACTTTAACATAATTCCGACTAAATGTTTCGTCGAGGATAACCCATATTTCGTCGACTTTATATTCGCGCCGGCGGAAAACCTTCGCGCCAAGGAGGATGGCTTAACTCCGACTGATGTACGTCTAGGATAAAGTAAGATCGACTGACGTAATGTCGACTGAATATTCAGTCGGTTTTAGATTAACGTCGACTGAATACATTCCGTCGACCTTAATTTCGTCGGAACTAAAGCTTTTTCTTGTAGATATTTATATAGTTTTTTCTTTTAGACACCGTTAAAATTTAACAAAAAAACAGAAAAAGTAAAAGTACCATGAAAGTAATGCATCCAAGCAAAGAACCGATTACGATGGTTCAAGGAATTAAGGGGAAAAAAGAGGACGACTAATAATATTCATACACAATATTACTATTTGAAGTTTGCATATTTGAGAAATAATCACCAACCACTTGTTTTTCACACCAAAACCACAAATACATATGCATTGCATACAACCAGAAAAAAAAATGCTACAACAATCACAATCAGAATCACAAAAAACAAAACAGATTTCTCTCTCTCTCTATCTTGCATGTGTTTGCCTGCTTCTTCCTTCCTTTATATTTCCATGGCGTCTTGATTCAAAAACGCATCGATAACAATTCTCCAAAGTAACAATAGTAAGCTGTCACCATGGCAAGCACCACCATTTACTCAAAAACTGGGTGGCTTGCCACCAAAGATTGGACTGCACCATCCTAAATTTTCCCAATTAGCACTGACAAATTGAGCCACCAACGGCACAATTTAGGCCTAGTCTCACATTCAGCACCCACAGAATGGTTAGAAATCCTCAAGCTACAGTAACTGAGGTTTCTAACAGTGAACCAGAGGTAATTAGTCTTTCTCATTGTTACTAGTTACTACTCCTACCAATAGCATAATATGTGGCCCAGAGAGCCAAGTGAGGAGATCAGATGACAATTCTTCTGCCTTGTATCTATAATTGTCTAGCATGTGTGGGACGGGTGCTAAACACACTTAGGATTAATTGAGTAACCGAGAGTCCAATATGACGCGTGGTTGGAGTGGGTCCTCATTAGTAAAAACATTAATAAATATAATCATGAAGCTAGTTAATTAAGGCTATTAACTCCTTAAATATGATGTTATTCTGAGACCCCACAAAATTTATCACCCCTCTTTTGAATATCCAAAATCATTTGAGGGATTTATCTAAGGATGTCCATAAAATGATACAACGCTTTCTGTAGGAAACCCTATACTAGAAGGACAAAATGTAAATGAGAGCATGATCTTATTAGAACCCAGAAGTTGTCCACACAGTCACTGCACAAATCATTTGGTTTATAGTTAACAGATGACACCACATGGCAGTTGGATCACATTACTATGCTGCCTTGTAAAGATGAGAATTCCATAAACCATGCTGAACTATCTATAAAAGAATTGGCAATACTCAAATAGAAAACTAAAACTTCCATCGCTTTATTTTTTGCATTCAGAAAATGCAGTCTCCAGCTCCACTCAGTGATGAGGAAAAGATGTTAGCAAACTATGTGCCCATCTATGTAATGCTCCAGGTAAGTAACTAAAAGATCTATTTATAAGCATGCATAAACAAATACTTGTGTAGTACTAATCTAAATTATGTTCTTCATTTCTCGTTTTACATGGTGACAACAGTTGGGAGTCATTTCAAATGACAATGGTTTAGAAGATAAAGCTGGACTAGAGAAGCAGCTCAAGGAGCTGAGAGCAGCAGGAGTCGATGGGGTCATGGTTGATGTTTGGTGGGGGCTTGTCAAATCCAAAGGCCCTAAGCAGTATGATTGGAGTGATTATAGAAGTTTGTTTCAACTTGTTCAACAATGTGGATTAAAATTACAATTGTTATGTCGTTCCACCAATGCCGTGGGAGTATTGGAGATATTGTTAACATCCCGCTTCCCAAGTGGCTGCTTGAGGTTGGAGAAAAGGATCCTGACATCTTCTACACTAATCCGGCAGGTAACAGAGACGAAGAATACCTCACACTTGGTGTGGATAACCTACCTCTCTTTACAGGTTGAACTGCAGTGGAGGTTAGAATTTTGACCTCTTTTTTCCCCCTTTGAATAGTATATACCAACATCTTGTTCTAAAATTCTGCCTGTGTGATATCATATTGTAAAACATATTGAAACAAAATCCATGCTTTCAGTACCCAGTCACTGCAGGAAGGCTTTCGAAACCGATAATGGTAATTTCTTGATGTATTTAGATCTACAGTGACAACATGAAGAGCTTTAGAGAGAGCATGGCGGACTTTTTGGAAGCTGAGCTCTTGACAGATATTGAAGTAGGGCTAGGTCCTGCAGGGGAGCTCAGATATCCCTCTTATCCAGAAACTCAAGGATGGGTATTTCCTGGTATAGGAGAATTTCAGGTGAGACCAGATATTGATGACACAATGAACCATTTGTCCCCTGGCTCGGTCAGTTGAATGTCTTCTAGTCTTTAATTGATATAGGAAATTTAACAAATTATGCTATACAAATATTGCAGTTCTATGACAAATATCTTAAAGCAGATTTTAAAGAAGCAGCAACAATAGAAGGGCACCCTGAATGGGCTTTGCCAGATAATGAAGGAAAATATAATGACACACCTGGAGCGACAGAGTTCTTTGGATCGAAAGGGTACTTAACTGAAAAGGGAAAGTTTTTCTTGACTTGGTACTCTAACTAGTTGCTGGGCCATGATGATCAGATCCTTGATGAAGCAAACAAAGCTTTCCTGGGTTGTAAAGTCAAGTTAGCAGCTAAAGTAAATCACGGGAAATGCTAGTTATCCAACTTAACAAAAAATTAAAGCCTTTTACCATCCGATGCGACTCAACTATATCTTACTTCCATCCCAAAACAGGTTTCTGGAATCCATTGGAGGTATAAAGATGACAGTCATGCTGCAGAGCTAACTGCAGGTTTCTACAAATTGAACAATAGAGATGGGTATCGACCCATAGCAAGGATGCTCTCCAGGCATTATGGTATTCTAAATTTCACGTCTTGAAATGAGGAACTCTGAACAACCTGTAAATGCTAAAAGTGGACCGCAGGAACTTGTTCAACAGGTTAGGCAACTGTGGAAAAAGAAGAATCAAACTTGCTTAAGAATAGCAAGCGAGAAAAAAAAACATTAAACATTAGTGAAAACTTAGCGTAGAATGCAAAAGTTGTCTTAGATATGCCTTCATACAACACCTGAAAAAGCTAGGCCGTTGGTCCTTTGCACAATCATTATAAGGGAATGATCTTACGTAAAAAGGCTTACTTTTTTCCTTTTTTTAAAAAAAATAATACTGTAGAGTTAAAATATGCATTTTCATGTCACGACTTCAAAACAGCGGTGACTGATATTTTAGACATGTATGTGTAGGTCTTGAGTGGCGGCTGGACAGAGAATATTGAAGTTGCAGGTGAAAATGCACTCTCAAGAAATGAACGTACAGCCAATAATCAAATCCTTCTGAATGCTACGCCAAATGGTGTCAACAGAAATGGCCCACCTAAATTAAAGATGGTTGCATTGACATACCTTCACTTATCAGATAAACTGTTGCAAAGTAAGAATTTCAAGATATTCAAAATCTTCGTGAAAAAATTGCAAGCTGATCAGGTATATAATACCTTAACTGTACATTGGCATATTTGTTGGTAGTGGAAGGAGTAAAACCCATTTTTAAATTATAATCTTACCACAATATTGTCTTCCAGAATTACTGTTCAGATCCAAGAAAATATGGCAAGATTGTCCCTTTGGAGCGATCAAAACCAAAGATACCAATTGAGGATCTTCTGAAAGCATCTGAACCCATCAAGCCATTCCTATTTGATGAAGAAACAGACATGAGCGTCTGCGGAACACTTGCTGATTACTGGGACAATCTTGTTGAGAAGATCACTTCTATATTTAACTGAGACAACAATGATAGCAAGATAATGCAAGTTCTTAATTTTCAAGACAGGTGAAAGTGTCATGAGACATATAATATAACATGAGATATAGGAATGCCAACTTCAGTCCAAGGGATGAAAATATGTCTCTCAATAGATCTTCTACTGTACAAAAGTCAAGTCTTGCCTTCAAGTTGAATGAAATTTCGGAGATGTATGAAAAATAAAATTGATAAATGAAGCTCAACCAATGGATTGATTTCCATTATATCACCAGCAATGCATAATTGTTCCTTTTCTTTTATGGAAAGGACTGTTTTAACACTTTTTGAAACTCTTGTTCACCTCCAGTGAAAAACTTATATCAACAAAAAGAGCTTAACCGAAATTGATCTGTAAATGTTGAAAAGAGTTCCGCACCACAGAACACAAACTAAATCACATGGCTAAACTAAAGAGAATCCCAGATGGGAATTTTCAATCACAAACGCATGTTATTGCTAATATCCCAACTCACAGCACACTAAAAGTGCATTACAGCGAAAGAGTTGCTCAGATTAAAATAAGTTTAGAAGCAAACATCAAAAGTAAGGAATTCATTCTTAAACTCCCTTAGATCATCAAAGCACTTAACAAGATTTGTCGAAACAATGTCAACAAAACCGCATGATTAGAATGACCATCCGCCAAATTATAAAGTTTATTCTGCAACAGATTAATAAACCTCAACTTTATCATAACTCAGCGCCAATGAAATATTAGTAATTGTTTTAACTATAGTCTATATACGTATATTATGAAAAAACATAATCATCTTGAGCATATTAAGAAGAAAATACAAATTAGATAAATGTATTTGAATAGTTAAATCTGCATTTTACACTTCAACCCTAAATTGATTATTTAAAGAATTAAATCACCAGTAATCGCCACAAGAACAAAATCCATCTTTGAAATGGTGAAATCTAT
This sequence comes from Panax notoginseng, assembly GCA_016801055.1. Classification (NCBI taxonomy): domain Eukaryota; kingdom Viridiplantae; phylum Streptophyta; class Magnoliopsida; order Apiales; family Araliaceae; genus Panax; species Panax notoginseng. Next base: position 184,133,722 of record CM029012.1, read on the forward strand.
GGATATCCCTCATTATAATCTCTCGAGAAGTGAGCTTGGAGATGAGTTTCGTCACTGTGTGGCAATCCACACATACGCGAAGATTCTTGGTGATCCTGATTATGGTTCCTGGACCGGTGTTAATTAGAGCAAAAGCAACGGCTAATCTTTCACTATGATCCCAGAGCATCTTCTCTTTAACTTCTTCTTCAACATTATAAAACACAGAACTTAGATCAGGCTTATATCCATCCAACTTGAGTTGCTGAGAGAACTCTTTCAACTTTGCATAGATCTCTACTGTTTGCTGATGGGATTTGTCTCCAACCAAGAACCTATGAACCACCTTATCTACCTCAACAAAGCTGCAGCCTGGTGCTTTCTTTAGTCTTTTTCCCCTTACCATGGCTCTCACCCTTTCAACATCATCCCATCTTTTCTCAGCAGCATATGCGTTTGCCAGACAAATATAGCTACCTACTTCCATTGGGTTCATCTCAATAACTTTCTGGGCTGAAATTTCGGCTAGCTGCAAATTGTGATGGAGCCTGCAAGCAGTAAGAAGTGCCAACCAGATATCACTGGTGGGTTCAACTTCCATCTTCTTAATACATTCATATGCTTCTTCTAGACGCCCAGCTCGACCAAGAAGATCTATCAAACAAGAATAATGAGCAAGTACAGGCTTGATATTATACCCCTTTGTCATGCTGTGGAAAATTTCTTTACCCTCGCTGACCAATCCTGCATGACTGCACGCTGACAAAACTGAAGTGAAAACAACCTCGTCCGGAATAATGTTTTCTTTCATTTCCTGAAAAGTAGAGATAGCCTCCCTTCCCCTTCCATAGAGCCCGTATGCTGCAATCATAGCACTCCAAGAAACCAAATTTTTGTCAGGCAACTCCTCAAAAACAAATTGTGAACAAGCTAAACTCCCGCATTTAGAATACATGTCGATGAGTGCAGTACCCACCATTGCATTTGTACCAAACCCTTGCTTACTGATAAATGAGTGAATAGATAGCCCAAATTGCAAGGCTGTGACTTCAACACAGGCTCCAAGCACAGCCACAAGAGTTACTTGATCAGGAAAACCACGTTCTATTAACAATCGACTGAAAAGTCTAAGGCTTTCAAAAGCATCTCCATTTCTCGTATAACCTGAAATCATTGAATTCCATGACACTGTATCTTTTTGTCTAAACTCATCAAAAAACCGCTTAGCCTCCACCATTGAGTTGCAACTGCAATACATTTCAATTAGAGAGTTCATTAAGAAAACATTATAGTCTACCAAATCATTATGTATGACATAAGCATGGATTGCCCTTCCCTGTTTCAGCGCTGCTAAGTCAGCACAAGCTGAGAGTATACCCAGAATAGTGGTGCAATCTGCAATGACCCGATCATTTCTCATCATCTGAAAAATTACTAGAGCCTCTCTTGAGATACCATTTTTCACAGAACCCGAAATCACGGTATTCCAAGAAGTTAAATCTCTCTCAGGCATTCTATCAAACAGTACCCTCATCGTGTCCATATCCCCAAACTTCGCGTACATTACAAGCAGGGAATTACTAACATAGATATTTGCCTCGAATCCATGAACTACTAACTCACAATGAACTTTCCTACCAATTTCATTAAGATGCAGATCACCACAAGCCTTTAGAACAAAAGGATACGTAAAATTATCTGGGTTTTGACCAAATATCATCATGTCGCGGTACAAAGCAAGGGTCATAAGGGAATTACCATAGCAAGCATAGCCTCTAATCATAAAATTCCACAAGAATGAATTTTTCAATACAATTTGGTCGAAGATTAACTGGGCTTCGGCCATTTGGCCACAAATGGCGTAAAAGGCGGAGAGTTTGGTGCTGAGATAGGTGTTTTCTTTGAGAGTGCCACAAGTGAGAATGTGGGCATGGAGTTGTTGGCCTTCTTCCAAGGATTTGGCGTTGGTGAGCGACTGTAATAGGGTTCCACATTGTAGAGAAGTAAGTTTTTGCTTGAGAATTTTGGGAGTGTTTAGGAGGATTGGGTTTTGGGATTTGAGAATTTTGAGAGTGACAGAACCATTCATCAAGGGATGCAACCTCTTGAAATTGGATTTTTGTAGAAGATGTTTTCACAAGAGTCTAGAGATAGTTAACATTTTCGCGAGCAACTTCACATATTTCTTTTTCTTCGGAAGAAATAAAAAGCCAAAAAGACTTGTATTATTGAAAAAACATCACCTAACTACTACTACAAGAAAATTTTAATATTACACAAGTTTTTTTTTTGAGGAGTTCTTAAATTATCAATTCTTCTTATAAATTATTATTTTTTTAAAGTATTTTGTGAAATAAAATATTTTTTTACATGTATGCTAGTAATATTTATTTAAAAAATAGAACCCGTGTGTATTTATAATAATATATTAATACCTAATCCAATTTATAAGGTTGGGTTCCAACCTAAAAATTGATAATTTCTCCCTTGCTCCTTCAAAATCTCCCTCCCTCTCTCACACATAGATTGTTCTTTCCACGTCTCTCTCTTTCTCAGTCCCCCCGGAAAACATGAAACATTCCAACGAACGAAAATCCCAACAGATAATCACTAATTCCAATGTTGTAACTTTTTTCAAATTTCAGAATTGAAGGTTCCTTCATCGTAACTATGCTTCACAAAAGAAATCGGGGTTTGTGTAGCTTTCATTATATCCGAGGTTAAAAAACAAAGGGGATTTTATATAAAATTTTCGTTAATCATAGCTTAGCTTTGAATTGTTGAGATTTCTGGTAATGTTATTCTTTTCTGGGTTTTTGGTGGCATTGCATTGGAGCCGGGAAATTCATGAAAAATATTATTATAAGTTGTTGCTCCGTTATGTATATCCGATGAAATGAGAAGGACAACAATACGGAAATGAACGAGAGAAGGGTTCCTTCTTTTGTTCTCGTTGTTACATTTATTTGTGCATTGTTGGCTGGAACTTCTGAGGCTGGCCGAAGAATTGCAGAATCCTTTTTCGGAAAGAATATTCAAGAAATTGATGAAGATACGGTATGATAGGAGTTTCAATCCTCTTTTTCTTATGTTACATATTTGCATAATTGCATGTATGAGTTGGTGCATAATGTGTAATCACAATGATTTTTTTTTAATAAATTTTTTGATTTTTGAGAAAATTGGTATCTTTCATTGAATTTTGATTGCAAACAATGTGTTTGCTTCTGTTTCCATATGGTTTAATAAACAATGTCATTTTTTTTCCAGCTAATTTAATTGTTGAATGATGAGGGTTCAGATTGCCAACTTTGATACTTTGGTGGAAATCAGCCAGACTAAAGTTTAATTGATGTTGGATACAATCATAAAACTAGGAAGAATACTTACAGTTATGGCAAAAGCTATACGATGGTCTATGAGCTGACAGAGTTCATTGTAGATGGCTGAAAAAGATATGGACAAACCATAAAGTTACTGTTTTACAATTTTCAGTTTTTTATTTTGTTGCTCTACATAGTTAGGTTGCAAGATTTTTCAATTATTATTTTTAATGAGGATGTCTTTTCTTGATATATTCAAGAGGGAGAGGGATAGAGAGCGAGGGTATAGGAGATACCATATTCGAGAGTTCCCACAAAGGTCAAAGAAGCAAGTCCGAGAGGGGAGAAACTTGCTTGCTGTTCTGTTGAGTCTTGAGTTAAAAATGAAAAAGACATATTATTCATTATGCTGATTTGAATCAGTTATTACAATTTTATGTTGATATTTAACAGCCTTTCCTGATATGATACATTATGTTTACAGGCAGAGCAATTGTGGGTTCACTGCAGGGAAGAATTACTAGAAATTTCGGATGATTTTAAATATATTGATTTGTATATACCGCATACAACAAGCAGTAGTGAGAATAAGGTTAATTCAGATATAGGATTGTTGACAAAGAGAATTATCCACAAGGCTATCATTGATCTGCCTCCCCAAGTAAAACATAATCTTCTGGATTGCCTTAACGAGGAAAATTCTCCATCTCTTTACTCTGGGAAAGAATCTGGGCTTATAAATTGGCTAAACAATTGGCGTGAGCTGCTTTCTGACTGGTTTAGTGGCCCCAGAAGGTATCTTTTAAGAAATAGCCACCCAAAAAACCATAAACATAAACACACACATAAACATAAACATAAACACAAACATAGACGAGGAAAACATAAGGCAGCTCCGCGTCCTGCTGAAGCTCCCACTCCTGCTTCAGCATCGCCAGCATTTGCTCCAGCACCACTTTATCTGGTTCCTGCCAGCTCCCCATATCCTGCTGAAGCTCCAGATTTCACTGCATCTCCCAATCCAGCTGAAGCTCCAGATTCCACTGAATCTCCCACTCCTGCTTTAGTATCCCCGGCATTTACTCCAGCACCACTTTATCTGGTTCCTGCCAGCTCCCCAACTCCGACTGTGCACTCTACTGTCAAGGTTCCAGAACCATCTCTGCCACCAGTTGTAAAGAACTCACCTCCACCAGTACCTGCCATGCGTCATCCACAGCCACATGCTGCTCCGCATAAACCATCAAAAAGTAAGGCCAACAGCAAGGAGTCCAATACTGCTGTTATTGGTGCAAGTTCCACGGCGGCATTTGCCCTCATTGCACTTTTCTTTTGCTGCTGTCTTAGGCGTAGGAGGAATAGAATTGGCCCCAGAGATAGACAAAGAGATGATAAGCCTCTCCTTAACTTTTGCTCAAGCAATCATTCTGCTGGTATTTGTTTTGAGGTTTAGCTTTGCTATTAAAAAACTTAAATTTTCATTGTATATCTGAGTAACCATTGATTTTACCTTTCAGGTTCTTCACAAACCTCCCATGGTTTAGAAAATTCGAGTAGAAAAGATTTTAGTTCCTCATCTAATGTCAACAATTTGCCCATTAGGTCTGGTACCGCACTTGCTGAAGGGCAACTTTTAGATGCTATGAAAGGTGCATCTGGTGTCAGTCATGCACCATTACCACTCCCACCCGGAAGAACAGCTCCTCCACACGGAATATCAACTGCTCCACCTGGAAAATCAGCTCCTCCACCACCAAAACCTCCTCCTCCTCCTCCTCCTCCTCCTGCCCCTAAAGCTCCTGCGTCTAGGGCTCCACCACCTCCAAAGGTTGGTCATCTTCCTCCACCTAATCCACCAAAACCTGGTAGCTCTGGAAGGACTTCACTTCTTGGACCACATAGTCGAGGTCGTTCTTCTGTTGGTGAGGAAACTAACAAAACTAGTGCGTCTGACAGTCAAAAGGCAAAGTTAAAGCCGTTCTTCTGGGACAAGGTTCTTGCTAAACCTGATCAATCCATGGTTTGGCATGATTTAAAAGCGGGGTCATTCCAGTAAGGGTTTAGTTTGTGTCTCTTGTACATTAATCTTGCTAAAACAAATAATTTTCTTAATCTCTAATGAACGGCTGAAATTTAGTCTGAATTCACAGGTTCAATGAGGAGATGATGGAAAATCTGTTTGGTTATAACACTGTGGAGAAAAACAAAAATGACCGTAACTGTAAGAGAGACCCATCAACCTTTGAAGCTCCCCAATATATTCAAATTATTGATACTAGGAAAGCACAAAATTTGTCAATTCTATTAAGAGCATTGAATGTGACAACTGAAGAGGTCTGTGAAGCCGTCATGGAAGGTAGCTCATCTATTTTTGATATTGTTCGATCATTAATTTATATACATATGTATGTATGGATGGATGAATGTATATAGTTGGTAGTCAAGGTCCGACATATTATATGTCTTACGACTACTATAAAATACCGTTTGACATAAAATAGGCCGAATGTAGACTAGCAACTAACTGTGACTACGGATCATTCTTATATACACACACACACACATATATATTATGTCATCAGCATGGCCAAATGTACTTGCGTTTGAAATTCTTTTGGGCGTCCAGATTAGCTACGACTCTTTGTTTCCTTTTTCTTTTCCCCTTTGGAGGAAAATGGAAAGGGTGCTTCTGCAACTTATAGGTTTCCAAAGAATATTCATTTCAAGCTCTTCATCATGAATGTCATACTGCGCAAAGGTATGTGGGGAGAGGAATAGTAAATCAACTTTGTGCTCTTCCATAAATTGGCATGGTAAGGTGGTTTGAAGCAAAAGAAGGAGACACTGAAATATTAACTATAGATATCTATTAGAGCTTAGTTTTAGAGGCATGTCCTCGGTGTTGATTATTGTGGCAAATCTTTTAGTAATTAAAACATAGTTCTTTTAATTAATGGTTTATAATTTTTTCATAGGAACTCTTTTTGTTGAATAACTAATCAATATCCTTGTAAAACTGGAGATTCATACATTTGGATCAATGAGATTTGCCTCTTGTCTATTGCAGTCTCTTTTTATTTTTTCTTTCTAAAACTTCTGTGATTCTGTTGTGCTAGGGCATACAAAAAAGAAATCTGTTTTATTCTTTATGGTTCTGTAGTTGCAACTTCGTAGTGGGTTACTTATTTCATTATTGGTCAACAGATTATGTAAATAATAGTGCTTATTGTCCTCTTATCATGCTCATTTATTTTTTCTACACTGACCAGAACTATACAAGGAAAACATAAGTGATAATAGGCTCAATGTTTGATATATGCATCGCTCATCACCAAAAGGTTATAATTATTATACTGGTGACTGTCAGTAGTTTCCTATTGTGATTTCTGGGTCAAATGCATTAATTTGCTTATTCCTTTTTCATATAACCAGGTAACGAGCTTCCTACAGAGCTCATTCAGACTTTGTTGAAGATGGCACCGACAACAGAAGAAGAGTTAAAGCTTAGGTTATACAGCGGGGATCTTTCTCAACTTGGACCTGCTGAACGGTTCCTCAAAGTCCTGGTTGACATCCCCTTTGCCTTCAAGCGTCTGGAGTCATTGTTGTTTATGTGTTCCATTCAGGAGGAAGCCTCAACCTTAAAAGAGTCCTTTGCAGTTTTAGAGGTACATATTCAACTTTTAAGAGTCCTTTGTTGTTTATGTCTTGCAAATGTATCTGTCTAACTAGTAGAATACAAATGAGTATATTATTTATTTTAGCAAGCCACTATAAATTTTGTGGGGCAGTTTTATATCTGTCAAAACCTCTCCCTTATTATTCATATTTCCTTTAAGATTAATGGCGAGTTTCCATAGCTGGTGAAACTATATATTAGATGGTGACATCCAGATTGGGAACAATGAAACAGTTCTTTTGAAGAGCATTATAAGTAATATTTGTTGGGGAGACCACATGCTCTATATATAATAGTAATGTTGCTTGAAGAAATAGTTTTGGCCATATAACCCCCTTCAAATCACAGGTAGCATGCAAGGAGCTTAAGAACAGCAGAGTTTTCCTGAAACTCCTAGAAGCAGTTCTCAAAACGGGCAATCGTATGAATGATGGTACTTACCGCGGTGGTGCACAAGCATTCAAGCTTGATACACTCCTAAAACTATCAGATGTTAAAGGAATTGATGGCAAAACCACACTCCTTCACTTTGTTGTTCTGGAGATTATTCGATCCGAAGGCATAAGAGCTGCACGTAGAGCAAGAGAGAACCATAGCATTACAAGCGTGAAAACAGAAGATCTGCTCGAGGATTCTACTCAGGAATCATCAGAATACCATCGCTCCCTTGGTCTTGAGGTTGTCTCCAATTTAAGCAATGAACTTGCTAATGTAAGAAAGGCAGCAGCCGTAGATGGCGATACGATAACGGCAACTGTTTCCAGACTTGGCCACTCACTAAAAATATCCAAAGACTTCCTAAACAATGAGATGAATAGCGTAGGGGATGAATGCGAGTTCCGCGATACACTTACTAGTTTTGTGGAGCAGGCAGAAGATGATATAATATGGATACTAGAAGAAGAAAAGAAGATAACTTCACTGGTTAAGAGCACAGCTGATTACTTTCACGGGACTCAAGGAAAAGATGAGGGATTGCGTTTGTTTATGATTGTTCGTGATTTCTTAGTAATGGTAGATAAGGTATGTCAAGAGGTGAAAAACTCGGCAACAAATCCAATTAAGATTCCCAAAAAAGAAGCTCCTCCAAGCACGACATCACCTTCTGGAGAATCTCACCAGCCGCCTTCACCTCCCGCAATCAAGGAGCGGCGGAAGGATGATTCCAGTTCAGATGATGAAAGTTCATCTCCATAAATTCCGGTTCAAGATTTTATTGGTTCGAAAAAACATACAAGATTTCCTTTTGGAGGGAGGAAATATTTGTAGTAGGAGGAATGTTAGTGTGGTGTGATCCCAAGCAATTTCCAAGCTTATAGTTGAAATTTGCTAGTACAATCAATTAATGGAAACTCCTCATTTAAGCTTGACATGGTACACAGAGGGATCAGTAGAAGAATTTATTTCCAGGAGAAATTCGTTTGTTTCTGGAAGAAAGAAACTCTGGAGGAGGAGGAAGACTAGGACAAGGACTAGTGTATAGTATGACCACACAACACAACTAAATCTCAACTCACTTGTAGTTGGTTAGTTATTGCTATGCTCCGCAATACGACTATTTGGATTCAGAATTCAGATCCGCCACTTTGTATATGAAAGATTCAATTTTTTTTTATTTTTTTTTCTTCTTTCTAATCTTATGCGGATAAGGACGTAAACGAACCGAGTCGAGTTGAATATTGAGTTGTTCAGATTTGGTTTACAAAATTTATCGAGTATAAAATATGGTTTGATCGAGTTTCATTGAGCTATCGAGTCGAGCACGATTCTGAATTGAGCCCGAGTAGTTTGAACTTTTCGAACGAATATGATCCGAGTATTAATAGAAAATTACGATTTGAGGAGATTCGAATAATTTACCAAATATTAAAATTTGTTAATATTTGACTCATTTATATTTCGAGTCAAGCTTGAATCGAACTTTTAGTTAGTCCGAACTGTTTGCTCATTTTAAAGCGGATGCTAAATAAATAAGTGTTTAAAATGAATAATATAATGTCAAAATGAAACAATTATACTAATTCTTATGAAATTAAATTTATTAGGGCATATTTTTAATATGTTTTTTCAAGATTTAAATTTACTACTCTATACATTCTAAAATATAAGATTATTATAATATTTTAAAGTCAATATAAAATATTTTTAAACTTTAAATTGACATAAATTTATTTAATTTAAGTATGATGGCGTTGTAAATTATCTAAATAATTAAATTTATTATTTTATAATTCTTAATAAATCTCATTAATTTTGAGTTTAATAATATCTAAAATTTACTTTTAAAATTGAGAAAGTATTAAATTAAATACTAGAAGACAAAAAAAAAAAATCTGCCAGCTACTTGTTTATGAGAAGCTTAATCAATGATATTTCGATAACAAAATAATGTTTACCAAATATGAATATAAAATGATATAGTTTGTTATGATTGATTATTTTAAGGCACACCTTCATATAATATGTATGAATCAACAACTAATTATATATTTTAATATATTGTTTTGTAAATTAATTTTTATAAAATTCTTTTATAACGCCACTTTTTTTACAACCAAGAAAAAAAGAAAAAGAAAAGCAAAAAATAACCACGCCTCTACAAGGCGGTCCAAGCTGGCATATATATATACGTAATAAGAGGGCAAGAACCCAAAAACCCTTCCAATTCTTGCCGCTGTCAAAACATAAAACCCTACGCTGAAGAGAAAATGGCACGAAAGCGATCCCCTCATCTGAATGACCTTCATGCTGCTTCATCTGATACTGATACTGAAACAGAGGAAGAAGTCTCGACCGATGAGGAGGAAGAAGATCAGAAACAGGAATCCATGCACCACAAGTCTGACGAAGGAGAATCTGAAGAGTCTGAAGAAGAACCTGTTCAGAAAAAACCCTTATCAACCCCAGAATTCGAATCAAGTGATTCCAATTCTGATGAGACCCAAAACTCTCCTACCGCCTCTGCTTTTACTGTCAGACCCATTATCTCCAAGCCGATGGAAAATTCCCCCAAACATAAGAAACCAACATCGAAATCCACCCAACTGAAGCCATCTGCTAAGCGCCTAGCTGGTACTGAGCAGAATGAAAAGGATTTAGGGAAAAAGAAGAGTAAGGTCTCGAACGGGGATGGGGAGGATGGTCCAATCGAGGAGAAAAAGTCTGCAATTAATCGGCTATGGAGCGAGGACGATGAAATTGTGATACTAAGAGGGATGATTGATTACCAGTCCACGGAAGGGTTTGACCCGTATTCAGATATGGCTGCATTTCATGAGTTTATTAAGGGATCGCTTCATGTTGATGTTTCGAAGAATCAGTTGTATGATAAGATTCGGAGGTTGAAGAAAAAATATCAAATCAATTCAGAGAAAGGGGAGAATGGTAAGGATCCTGTCTTTTCTAGGTCACATGAACAGAACTCATTTAAGCTTTCAAAAAAGATTTGGGGTGGTGGAAATTGTACAAATGTTAATGGAGGGGATGATATTAAGGTTAAGAGCAGTAAGAGGAAATATAAGAAGGATGGTAAAGTGGTTAACAATTCGGTGGTGAAATTGATGGAAAACAAAGAGGTTGTGTTGCAAGAGGCAGTTAAGGGTGAAAGTAAGGAGGAAGATAGAAAGGATAATTGGCCGAAGGGGGTTGTGTTGCAAGGGGCTGTTAATGATGAAATTAAGGGGGATGAGGGAGAGGATTTTTGGTCAAAGTATCCTCGATTGAGAGAGTCGTTGGAGTCAGATACATCTATCTATTTATCATTGCCAAAGGATGCAAAAAATTTTGTGAAGGAAAGAATTAGCTTGATTGGGAGAGACAAGGCGAGGCAGTTGGAGGAGAAATGGAAGGATATTCGTGTAATGGAATATAAGTTGTATGCGAAGCGGATAGAGTTGATTCATGAGCAAGGTCAACTGGTGGTGGACAAAATGTAGCCTTCAAACTCTTAATCGTGGCTGAGGTAATTGTTAGTTTAAGATTTAATGATGCATTATATTAAGGTAGTAAGTTTAAACTGAAGGGCCATTGTTTTGGTATGTTTCATGGCTTCAGAATTTTGGTTAAGAGCTGTTATATGCTTATTGTTTAGCTCTAAAATCAGGCCATAACGGTTCTTTTCATGGTGAAGTTATATGTATTTGGTTTTCAATATGTCCCAAACTTAGTTTAATGTTTTCAAATATTTGATTTTGCAATTTAGTATGTGCTTGTGTTTTTGTGTTTGCTCTGTACATGGATGATCTGTTTTCGTTGTTCTGTCAGTCCTGTTAATAAGTGAGTCCTAGTAATAGGTTTTCTTGTGTCCTTTGTCACGTACATCTTTACCACCACAGGAAACAGGGAAAATTTCTCAAGAATAATTCAACAAGAACAATGAGACAGAAGCAGAACAATTATCACTGCAGTCAAATTGTTAATAAACTTGAGAGGTCTCCACACAATTGAATTCTGCGCGAGATATTGAATTTTGAAATTTTATAAACAAGTAAACACTTGCTCATATTGTTTCTTAAACAAATATTCCATTAAAATTCCAGTGATGATACACTGTAATCAATGTTTCTACATATTTGAAATTTACTGCTTCCCAATTTGAATTTCCCTTCTATCCCGTCAATAGACATGCTTTTTCAAAAGTGAAGTCATTTACAAGACCCTTGCATTCTATCATGATTTATTAAACTAGGACCACTCAATGAATAGTTAAGTGAGTTTGTCTTGTATTGTCTGCAACTTGAAGGTGAAAACTTTATAACTAATGCCGCATTTGGATTGTACAAATCAAAATCAAAGTAGGAATGGAATGGCTCATTCCCATGAAACAAAAAAAAAGTGTTTGATTGTTCCATTAGAATGGAATAAACCAGTCTAGATTTTCATTCCTTGCAAGAGTTGTGATTCCATAGCTTTATTTTTACATTCCTACCTTAATTCTATTCCTTCAATCTAAAAGTAGATAAACTTTCAATCTAAACGTAGATAAACTTGGAGTGATGATGATTAAATTTCCTTATATGAACCTTTTTGGGCAAATTCAATTGGACAAAGGGATGAGGAAATGCATGGATATTGTTGTGTGGCAAAATATAAGGTCAAAACCAAGTCAACTTCATGTCTTCCCATGTCGGCCCCTTGAGCATGCGGCATGCAATAGGTAATTCTTTCCCCTTCTCTGATAATTGAGGAGCCTGTAACATACAATAGTTAATTCTTTCCCCTTCTCTGGTAATTGGTGAATTACAACGCTAATCAGGCTAGACATCACAGGGAGGAGACGTGGTAGACATGGTAAATGGATTGTTTGGGAGCATTTGGTTTTCCAACAAATGGTATGCATTAAAGAAGAGAACTTGGTGCAAAACCAAGCAAGTTGAGCCCAGTTTTCATTGATTCTCCTCGAGATTGGAGGATATTTGAGAATGTCATTTAACCGATTTGAGAGTTTATTTTCCGTCAATTTTAGCATGGATTTTGATCTCTGGGTTTATTTGGTTATGGGAAGAAGTCTAGTTGGTGGGTTTTTAACTATGGTAAAATTAAAAAGGAGTTGGTTTAAGTATTATTGAGAATAAGAGATATTTGTATGGTTGAATGGTAATTTAATAGGTTTGAATTTTCGACTTGTACTTTTATTTTAGATATAGGTCTAAATTATGTTGACTCGTGTTATAAAAAAGTTGGTATAAGTTGAGCTATGAATTCCATCCTTGAAGTCTTCAGTAGTAACATGAATCGATTTAATACATGTTTTCTTATGCGTGTTATATTGAATTTGAATCGAATTTATTTTGCGGCACCCAATTGTTTGATACTAGCAAATTAGCCATGGAGGTTGATGCAGAACCAAAAAAATTAGTAGTCTATAAGATAAGCCCTCTCTATTCCACAAAAGAATGTTGTATACTTGCAAATGCATGATTAGCAGAAAACTTGACAATAATCAGAGTCACAGAAAGAGATGCGATTTAGCTGACTAATTTATGAATTCTCCTTACTGAAGTCGTCATAAATAAATTATACTAGTCTACTAGTATTAGTAAGTGGGTCTACAGTTATTTTGGCTTGAAAAGGGTTGGTTAACCAAAGATGAAATAGACAAAAGAATAGGATAGCAAAAGATTAAATAATAATAATAATTCCCCCATTCCTTTATTTACTCGGTGAGGGCAGCACTGGCAGTCACGTAATAGGCCATAGAAAAGAGGCTATGAACCATACAAAGAATCCCTCCAATTGATAGAAAATGGTGATGTGTGAAACCACATGAAGCCCTTGACTTTCTGTTTGATGTTGTCCCAATTACTAGCATGGATAATCCGACGGCCAGTATAATCCTGATCAATCGTAGTATACTTTAATCAGATATGAATTTCACATCACATGATGATCAATTATATATATATATATATATATATATATATATATATATATATATTATGAGGATCTCAAACAAGAAGAAGAAGAAGAAGAAGAAACAGGGTTTAATACTTAGGCAGAGGTTGGTATGTATAAGTTAAGCAAGTAAATATTGGTAAAGAGATTAGGGGGTGGATGATGCAAGTGCTAACTTACCTTTATTTTGCTTTGGTATGTAGTATAGTGTGGTAGTGCCTCCTTTTATTTTTTTAGATTCCTTTGGTGGGAGTGAGAAGGAAAGTAGGGGTATAAACCAGCTAATATAGAGGCATCTTGATGTTAAAAGGTGAATTCAATGAATATCATCGCTGGAAATAATAAAGGGGCCTTTTGTTTGAGTACTTTTAATAGGGTTTTCTATGCTGATTAATCAATTTAATTAGATGTGAAAATAATTAAATGAGACTAATAAAGCCATATATTGAGATTATTAACACTCATAATTGAACATAAAGTATATTTGAAATTGAAGCTAACCTCGTGCCATTTGAAAATTATTACTCTGGACAAAGACGTAGCTTTGGAAAGTTGGGTATCAGGCCCAAACTCTTTTACCAGTTAGTTCATTTCACCTATAGTTTCCTGACTTCCTACATAGAATGGACTAAATTGTCGCTTATTTTATGGGCTAGGCCCCTTCTATGTACCAAAAATAAAATAAGTTCAACAAGAGTGGAATTAACATTGCACAACAAATTATGCACATCTTCATTGGCTAGTGTCATAGTTGTATTCAACTACTTCCTCCATTCCTAAATAAGTGACGTTTTAGAAGAAAAAATTTGTTCCAAATTATCTGTCGTTTACAACTTTTTATGAGAATAAATTATTTACTTTTCTATATCACCCTTACCTTCTCTCATTGTCCCAATAAATTCTCACCATTAGTATTAATTAATAGTTTTCAACTTCCCATAAAGGGACAGTGATAGAATTTCACACATATTTTAATTATTAAATGATAGTATTAAATGATTTTCTTAATCCATGTGCAAAAATCTTAAACGATATTTATTTAGGAATGGAGGGAGTAATTGATTAATTAGTCAATTAATCCGATATGTTCTCGTGAAATTCTGAACAAGAAATTATTACGAGACCTAAACCCCAAAGGCATTAATTAAAATTAATACTCCCTCCTTTCCTTAATATAGGTCGTTTTAGAGTTATGCACAAGTATTAAGATAATGATTATATAGGATTAACTATAATATCAATTGTCTATATTACTCTTGTATTGAAATAAGAGATTGTTATTTATTGGACATAAAATAATGAGAGAACCAAAGTTATATTTAATATTTAGGGTAATATTGGAAACTAAACAATTAATGCTTACTTGAAATTCTAAAACGACTTATATTAAGGAATAAAAATATTTATCTAAAACGACCTATATTAAGGAACGGAAGGAGTAGTCCTTTGTATGGAGAAATACTAAAATTAGTCCATGTATGATGTATCAGTAATTCAGTATCACTCACCCCAATATGTGAATAACACTTCTGTCTTTTTAAATCGTCACTCATTTTTAAAATCATCCTTAAAGTTTATTTTTTGTCAGTTAGATTCTTAATATTAAAAATAATTATTAAAAAAGAATATCTTACTTTAAGGACCTAACTTTAAAAATGACTTTGAAAGTGAATATCAATTTGAAGGGATTTTGCCTATATTTTACTCCTACTCAATGTTTTAAAATCCGGATCGAAGCGATAAAAATCCGAACCGGTTCGCCTTCCTGTCTGATTTGGCCCAATGAACCGATTTTGGTCAAAACCCGGACCCGATGACCACTTGTCTAACCGGTAAACTCGGTTAATTAACCCAGTTGACCCATTTTTTTTTATCAAAATTTTTAATATTAAAATTAACCACTTTTATTAATATTATAATTTATCTTTACTATGTTTTAGTTTATGAAAAACGAAATTTTTAAAATTTTTATTAATTACTACAAATATATATTAATGACGTCATTGGGTCAATAACGGTTTGACCACTGGTTGGACCAGTGATCCATCCACCCGATATCTTTTTCGGTTCAATGAACAATCCGATTCTGAGAATCTTGCTCCTACTAATAGATGAGAATACAAGTGAGTATATAAATAAAATTAGATTAAATAAAGAAAATATTACTCTCCTAAGGGTGTAAACGAACTAGTCGAGTATTGAGTTGCTCAGATTTGGTTCACAAAATTTATCGAGTATAAAATAAAATTTGATTGAGGCTCATTTAGATACCGAGTCGAGCACGTTTCCGAATCGAGCCCGAGTAGTTTGAACTTTTCAAACGAATATGATCTGAATATTAATACAAAATTATAATTTGAGGAGATTTGAATAATTTATCAAACTTTAAAATTTATTCATACTTGACTCATTTATATTTCGAGTCAAACTCGAATCGAATTTTTAGTCGAACTTGTACGAATCGAATTCGAACTGTTTGCTCAGACTCCACGTGTTGTATTATTTTGAGCCACTATAAGTAGTACGGCAAAAAGGAGTTTGGATAGGCGAATCAAATAATTTGAAGGGAACAGAGAAATAAATAAGAAAAACGCAGGAACATTTTCATAGTAGTATCATATATTGCACATCAATCACCATTAACTTAACCTACAAGATACGGAACTTGTAAACTGGACCCATATACATATATATCGAAACATTAATTACTCACTGCCTTCACTTCACGTAACTAACAATACTACTTCCCTTAATGTTAGGTTAAGGGAATATTTCATTTCATTTGAGTCATTTTATATTTTTTTAAAGAATAAAATTTATAAATTTTAAAAAAATAAGAATAATTTATTTTATTTTAATTGAACAACCAAACATAATTTTTTTTTCATTTCTTTTATTCTCACCTTCATTCTTCTCATTCAAACGTACACTTAAAAAAGAAGACATGAACATAATATATATATATGGCTATATGCTTAGTTTTCTCCAGCGAATCGGAGAAAACGAACTAAGAACGAACCATATAGTATAAAAAATCGACATTTTATGTTATAATAACGAGAAAAAAAACGTCGTTATAATCGATTCATTCTTAATTCACAATTGTCTATTCTTTTGAGCTAGATTAGACTAGATTGACCCTATGAAACCCCCAAAATCATTAGGATAAGGACCTACCCCGTGAAACTACAAACTGAAAAACGCGCGTGCAATACACGTGTAGCAAAAAGACAGAAACGCTAAGACAGAGAATATCCATTAACAGAGATGCTTCAAAAGAGAATCAATAAGTATTCTCTGTTGAGAAAAAACCAGCGATTATCTCCTTGAGCAAAGCCAACTGTTCGATCGAGAAAATGCACAAGCCCTGGGAATACATTATCGTCTGAGCCACCGGCGAGTTCACCAGAACCTGCAAAAGCTGGCTCCTGTTCAGCCTTCCCAATCCACCACCAAACACATCCACATTGCTAGGGTTTCGACTCAGAAAACTATTCGGAGATGAATGGTGAGGCATGGCCTTCAGGATGCTAACTTGCGCCTGGAGGAACTTGACGTACTTGTACGCCTCCTCAAGCATCGTCGTCATGTCCATCTTCTTGTCGCAGGGTAAAACCTTCTGCAAGCACCGAGTCTTCTCGCCGAGCTTCTGAGTTCTTTGGCGAGCCATTGAAGTCCGCCGCACCGTTTCCGGATCATTAGTTGCTTGAACCTCCGGCGAGGCTAAGAACTTCGACATCTGGAAGTTTCTGATGAAAATTGATTCCAGAGAATACGGATCATCGGTCGGAGACGAAAGCGATTTGACTCGCTTCCGAGATGACTCAGCGACAAGATCCGACTCGTTTTGAACAACATTTTGGAGAGTGCACAGCTCCGGTAACTGGTGGAAGCAGCTGGTGGAATATTCAGTCGGAGGATGTGAGATTTCCGAGAAGAAGTTAAAAGCTTCGGCGGACACCTGATTGAACTCAAAATCGTTGTTCAACGACTCGTGTTTGGGCATTTTAAGCTTTTCGTCGGCCATGAAATCGATTGACTTGAGCTTCTGATCATCATGACGAGGCAGCTTGTGATTATCCTGAATCAGCAAGAAATCATTGCCGAAAGTTGCCGGTGAATCTGTAACCGGAGAGGAGGTTGTTCCGCAGGCGTAGTCGAGAAGTGGCAGCAGAGTTTTCTCCTCATTAATGCTCAGCAAGGACTGAAAACTCATACCAGAATAGATAGTATAAGGATCGTCGGCAGGGGAAGATACGTCGGTACTATTAAACACAGACTGAAAATCTCTATCCATTTAAGTTACAATTAAACAAATCTCTACAAACTTAAGGCAATGTGTGTGTATGTATATAGAGGCTGCAGCCTGCAGGGAGTGGATATATATGTATGATCTTGATGAATAGATAGAGAGATATATGTAATTGGTTGGAGAGAGAATGCACGTGGCGTTTGGGGAGAGGGTACTGTAACCGTACGTACAATCATTATCGGGGAGAGGGTGTACGGCGGCTATAAAAGATGAAACAAAAAAAGACGTATACTGCACCAGTCCTTCTAGGAGACATTATATTACCGAGCGGTCCAAATTATTATATTTTTACTTTTATTCTTTAAAAAATATATACTATTTATTTCAATTGAAATTTTTATAAAATTCAGTAATTTAGATATAATTTGATTACATATATTTTTTTTATGTACTCCCTTTGTCTCTGTTTAAATGACGTTTTAGAGATGAGCACAAGAATTAAGATAATGATTAGAAAACATTAAATATAATATTCAATTGTCTATAATATTTTTAAATCATTAATTTATCATAACATAAGAGTTTAAAATATCAAAAAAATAGGCAGAGTAATGAAGGATAATTTTAAAAAAATTATCATTAATTATCTTAGATTTGAACAAACGTCAATTAATTAAAAACAAATAAAAAATTTTAAAACGTCATTTAAATAGGGAGGAAGGGAGTACATAAATTATATCTAAATCATTGAATTATAAAAATTTCAGTTAAAATAAATGTGCACTCCCTGCAAAACCGACAAGTGCCGGTGGCCCTTGCCGTTTTCAGGTTAAAGCAACGTACTGATTTTGTTTAGCTGTGTCTCCTGAATATTCCATGAAATTAATTTTCGCGGTTATCGGAATTACCGTATAAAGGAATTTGATCCAACGGGTGGAGGAAGGCGTGTGGCTGACTGGCTCTGGCACTCTGAATTTTGTCGGAGGGAGGGTAAAGTGTAATGAAAATTCTACGCCGACCGGCGTTTGCCGACCGGGGCAGTGACCGGCCGGAATTTTTTTTTTTTTTTTTTTTTTTTTTTTTGCTTTTGACTACAAAATAATTAATGTGATTTATTAGAACTGAAATTTTTATAAAATACAATGATTTAGGCGTCCGTTTGGATACACGTAACAAACAGGGTTATACAGTATAACCCTGTTTGTTACGTGTATCCAAACGGACGCCTAAATCACTGTATTTTATAAAAATTTCAGTTCTAATAAATCACATTAATTATTTTGTAGTCAAAAGCAAAAAAAAAAAAAAAAAAAAAAAAAAATTCCGGCCGGTCACTACCCCGGTCGGAAAACGCCGGTCGGCGTAGAATTACTCAAAGTGTAAAGGAATGGTTTATTAACGAGTCCTTCAACGCCGACCGGCTATTTCCGACCGGGGTAGTGACCGGCCGAAATTTTTTTTTTTTTTTTTTTTTTTGCTTTTGATTACAAAATAATTAATGTGATTTATTGAAACTGAAATTTTTATAAAATGCAGTGATTTAGGCGTCCGTTTGGATACACGTAACAAACAGGGTTGTACAAACAAAACTTTTTTCGATAAAGCAAACGATTCGTTCCGACAACTTAAGACCAGATTAACCCCTTTGAATTAGCCGATCTTACAAGATCGATCGGGCGGGCTGGTTGGGAAGGGGTGATTAGCGGAGAAAAGAATCGCTGAGAGATAGATTCTACTATTTGGTCAGGACGAATGAATGGCTGTGAAGCATGCTCCGGATAAGATTGACCCTTCCCCGAGTCAGTCCAGCCAGAAAGGGGAGGGCCCGCTGTCTAGACTTCATTTTGGGAGTTTGAACACCATCCCATTTCAACAAAAAAGACAACCCTGTCAAAGATATCTAACCTTCCTTATGGAGTGGAAATCAAATCCCGTTTTGTCTTTTTTGCATAAAAAGCAGCCAGCCGGTATAAAATATAATATATATATCTATTTGAAACCCGGTGCATTTCTTACGACCTTTTGTGTTTGAAAAACGCATACTTTCTCCTCCAAAAATGACTTCTCCGGTCGGGGAACGCATTAAATATTTACCTAAACCAGTAGAGTAGGTCCTTGAGCGGATCCCACGTTAGCCCCAAGGCGTTGGTCTCTAACTAGAAAAGTAAATGCTTGAGCTTGGGAAGCTTCTGGTCCAGTGGGTCCGTAAAACTCGCTAGCCAGACAAAACAACAAACAATGAAACCAAAGACGGATAGTAGCGCTAAACTGTATAACCCTGTTTATTGCGTGTATCCAAACGGACGCCTAAATCACTACATTTTATAAAAATTTCAGTTCCAATAAATCACATTAATTATTTTGTAATCAAAAGCAAAAAAAAAAAAAAAAAATCCCGGCCAGTCACTACCCCGGTCGAAAATAGCCGGTCCCCCTAGACTTTTTCTTTATTAACCAAGTAAATTTACGTGTATGACCCTAGTAACCGATAGTGTACCCAAAACTGCGATACTTGATAATCTAAAATTAGAAAATAAAAAACAAATATAAGTGAAATTGAATTTTGGATTTAAAATTATGGTCATAGATACATGCATTAGTTTATTTAATGTATTTCTATAACAAAAAGGAAATTAAATGACAAAAATAACGAGTGTATCGTTTATGAACGTAATTATACTTAAATTTAAGTGATTCATAACCTCAAGGCTTTCAGAACTCAAATAAATTACTAATAAATAAACCAATCACACCCAACCTCAGTTAACTAAGTTCAAGTATTACTAGTACTTTGAACATGTCAAAGCGTGCATTTATCTCCTAAACCTGCACTCTACGTAAAGCCACAAGTTACACAAGCACCCAACTTTTATCTGTTAATCCACACTGAATAAATACAAACGACAGAAAAAGGTTAAAACATAATTAAATTACCAGTTTGCAAGCACAACCTTTAAGAACAAAGCAACACATTGAGCATGCATGAGACTTCAAAAAGATGAAACAGTCTACTGATCAACATTTTTTATTTTTTTCCTCCTTTCCATTTCTCATCATTATAAGATTAAAAATAAGAACGAAAATCACTGCAACTACCCAATAATGAATTACATATTACAAAACTAAAAATAACACAGGAAAAACAACTGTACAGTACACGAGAATGAAAAGCAGCAGGGGTGCTTTGGAAGAATAATAGCCAAACCCCTAAAAAGAATGGGCCTGCCTGCTGTAACCAATATCAAAAAACATCCCTGAAACAAATCCCTACTCAGTCATATTGACAATGCGCTGCTCCCTGCTCAAACTACCTATCCCACATGGCCTGGAAAATTGGAGGTCTGTGCTTCAACCAATGCACCAACTCCTTGTCCAGTGGATCATTATCTAAAACAGCATCCAGCATTGGACTGCCAATAACCTTTGGAGTATTCTCAAATAACCAAATCGCGTCCTTCGGCCACGGTCTCTGCCACTGCTTCTCCTGCCAAAACCACACAACAACAATTATATTATAGTTAATGCAAAAGCTACCCCTAGCCCAGGATATAAATTAGACAAAACATAGATTCAGGTCAATCAAATATAAACAACTTTGAAGCAACTTCAACTTCCATACCAGCAATTATAGACTCTATTTTCTACTGTTTCTACTATAAGCTAACAAAAATTATAAATAATAATAAATATATTACAATTAATTGTTTAATTACTGCTCTTGCAATGCTCTCAGCTTTTTCTATTTTCAAAATTGGTACTTACTCCCTCTCCTACCTGTAAACACATCAACTTCTTCAATTGGGCCCTTGATTCCAGACGCTTACTATAATAATCCTCTTATGAATTTTCCAACCACAGTAGAGAAGAATATATGAATCCAATGGACAGCCGACTGATTTACCAACCCTTCTACATATTTCCAGGAATAAATAAAATAATAACGAGCCAAATGTAAAGAACTAATAATCCCCCCCTCCACAAAAACCAAAACATAAAAAAAACAATATTATAGACGACAGAGGTGCGACAATGAGGATACCTTGACAACATATATTCCAGTATTTAAGTATGTAGAAATCAACAACTGCACCCAACCTGCCCCCCGCCTCCCCCCCCCCAAAAAAATAATAATAATAATAATAATAATAATGGGGTAAAATGACTCTTATAGTTCTTGTACTCTTTCCCTAGTTTCAGTTGTATCCTTAATACAATTTTTATTAATTTTTATTCCATCACAGTTGTCCCCTGTAAAAAAAATTAGGTGAAGAATGTTGTCCTTAGCAAGTGTGAGAGGAAAAGTCGTGACTTTAGGGGTGAAAAAGCCAATGGACAGCCAACTGATCTACAAGCCCGTCTAACGTATTTCCAGGAATAAATAAAAAAAAAATGAACCAAATGAAAATAACTAATAATCCCCCCCCCCCTCTTATAAACCTGATGTTATAGACGTGCAGCAATGAGGATGCCTGGACAACATATATTCCAGCATTTCAGTTGAATCCTTATCCAAGTGGTAAATGAAGAATAAACCTTTTTTCATATCGAATTCAAAATGCGACAAGTCTTTTCCTATCTCCCGTATCCCCAGCGAATAAATCAGGCTAAAATTAATTTGGGTAAAATCAAAAGCCCTAATTTATCACTGCAGAAGCTTCAAAGTTCAAAGCAACTACCATGGAGTCATAATTTAGCATAATCACAGTTAAATATGATTCATCATTACCTCTCACACCTTCTATGGACAACATGTTCACATAGAAAATAGTATGCGGACATTTATGAAATAAAAATTATATTTAAGACTAAAATGAAAATAAGGGAAGAGTACAAGGAATAAAATGGCCGTTTTACCCCCAAATTTCTGAGCGTTCGCCTGCAATGTGCTCTAATATTCTGAAAGACACTCAATTACTGTTTATCAATCATTTCATATCTTTAATGCATATTATAACTTTTGATTGGTATTTTGCAAATATCCTCATATTTACGTACTGGTTGCCGACCATTACATAATTAAGGCTGGGTTCGGAAACAAGACTCTTTGGGTTGAATCATGCAAAATTGTAACCTTTAACCTAACAAGAATCCGCTTGAACTATTCTCCATCCACAATAATGTAATATAAGGTTTGTCATAGTCAAGGAGATTGGTTCAGCCAAAAGAACTGGTATTTCATTGCACCACAATAATGAAAATAATGTTCAATTTAACAGCCCCTAAACACCACTATATCACCATTTAATATACCAACTCCTCCATGGTCAATAGAACTGACTAACTAAAACATTTTTTTTACAATTATAAGACAGGTCAAAAGACAAAAAGTAAACATTAAAACAATTGACAATTGCAGCACAAATAGGTTAAAGATGATGTCGGGGACAATTCTAATCCTGAATCTGATTTTTATATTATCACAATTTCAAGGGGGGAGAGGGGTGTTTACTCATCCTTCAATTAAATAAGAAATGAAATATATAATGTACGAATATATAAATAAAGCTCACCATCCTTGTCAGCATAAGCTTCTGGGTTCTTGGGCCATAAATTCGATGTCTTGATGGCTTGTCGACCTTGGCATAAAAGGAACCAATATCGGGTAGAGATAAACAACCTCTGCTCGATCTAGCTAGGCTACAATCTGGTTCCGCATTAGTTTGGTTATGCCAAAAGATCAGCTGCCCGAGGCAGTAATTTTCACCATAAGTCTTACAATACTCGTGGAAACCTACCCCAATTTATCACTGTACTTGGGGCCCAAGTCAAGAGAACTGATGTAAACAGATGGTGAAGTTACAGCCTTGTATTCCTGGAAAGTATGAAAAGGTTAATAAAGGGTACACAACCTCAAAAGTACTGTTCTCCCCAAAATTAGGTATAATAACAACTCACCCGTATTCTAAAAAAGAACTTTGTAAAAGCATATATGTGGATTAAGTCCGCAGCAGCATCATGCCGACACTTATATATATGAACATGGCAGATTTCGGACCTCATCCCTCAACCTGACAAAATAAAAAGCTTAGCTGACTTGCGGTTACTATAAATCTCACATAGTAAATGAAACGGAAGAGTTCAAGCTGTCTCACCATGTCAAAGATTTGCGAAGCTCCCTCTGGATGTCATCAGAACCAGATGGGTCGTGAGCACGAATACTGGACTTGAGATCATTCAGAAAGCCATCTTCCATATGAGGAGCCATGCACTGGAGAAGTTCGTCAACAAGTGATCCTTCTCCTTTCCAGATAAAGGACACTGCTTGTTCAGGACTAAGCCTTTCCAGCGGAGGCGGAGCTTTCTTTGGGTCACCAAAAACACATCTCATCACATACCTCACCTGTAAAAAGAGTTCAAAAATAAAATAACCAACCAGCGTACTCTGCTGTTTGCTTCTAGGTTGTAGTGAAATCAGAAGCCTGGCTTCCCAAAACATTTTTCAGCATATGGTAGTACTGAAAGTGTGCGTACTCATTAGAACAACAGAATTAATAGAAAATCAATAAGAATGATCAAGAGAATCTATTAAAAGAATTTCAATTTAGATTCAAACTCAAGAAAATATCTAAAGTTTCTAGTTCATGTTATGATGTTACTCCTCCCCCCCCCCTCCCCCCTCCTTTTTTTTTCCTTTTGGAAACAAGTAATACTGATAGGAGGTTATAGTTAGTCAAAACATGACAATGAGTTGAGAAGCAATGTGCTTCAGCAACCAGATTCAGAATATGAATGTTTTCTAGGATAGTGAACCTTATCTATAAAAGAAAAGAAGAGAAGACAGAAGATAAATTCTTTTTGAAAATGCAACTACCTTGTCCAGAGTAAGAGCCAAATTCTGAAGTCGTTGGTTGTAGACACCCTCAGCCTGTCATATTCAAGAAGAAAAAGTATAAAATGATTAAACCCATAATAACATGCATACGCTTGGAATTACTAAGAGAACAATGCGTGTTAATCTACAACATGCAACAAGTAAGAGAGAGAAAAAAAGAGAGGTTGCATATAACCATACTTACCTGCACTTCAGCATCACTCTTCTCAACATCCAAGCAAATCTCTGCAAAATATTTCCTCTTCTCATCCAAATTATGTCTTAAAATCTCCTCCGGAAGCTTAACCCTTTCAGAATTGATAAATCTCACCTTCAACAAAAATGCCGTAGTGTCAGAAAAAGACCCTGTATAATATTCAATCCTGTAACTCTCAAAAGTAGACAGAGCAAAGATATATACCAGACGAGCAGAATATGCTATCAGCCAATCAGGCATGCCACCAAGCAAACAACTTCCAAGTCCAGCCCTACCCAAGTCAATGTAATCGTCCTCAGAAACTGAATTCAATTCACAAGCCTCTAACATCAACTGATGACGATCCAGAATTCCATGGCATTCTTTTAGTACCTGATGGACATTACAGTCAAGTAAAAAGATGAATACAACTCAAAAGGGAACAAATTCAATTAGGTGCACTAGGACTATGACAAAATACTAGATAAGATAAGCATTAGTAACAAAGAAGGGTAATCAAGCAAGCCTTTATGCCATGCATGTGGAAGTCTTCACTTCTCAAAACTGCCCCAACTTTACCACTTTTCAATTTTTTTTCCATTTAAGAAAGGAAACCAGCAACTAAAAACCCCACTCAGATGTTAAATATAAGATCACTACATTCAGTCTGTACCTTCTGAAAAGCTCCTTCACCTGTAAAATTCAAATAGCTTCCACGACAAACTTGGCTGCCACAGAGGCAAACAGATGCTTCGTATTCTTCTTTACTCTGTAGCATTATCAAGATATATCAATGTCAAAAACTACAGCCTATTGAAATGATATTGTCCTAAAATGATTAGATAGACTAAGGTCACTCGCCTCAGTAACAGAGTTATAATCAAACGTCACTTCTTCGCCATGTCCAATAGGGCGTACAGTATATATTCCTATCTGGTATTGACCATCAACAGCAGTTACTCTGCAATCGTGGAAAAACTCGTAAATATGGTATTAATAAGACAAACTAATCCTTGCAATCAGTCAAATGTATTTCACTCATGTGAGAGCAAAAACAATAATCAGAAACTAAACTTGAGAAGTAATATAACTCGGACAATATGCGACCAGAAAGGGGAAGAAAACTCGTTATGGGGACAATTCAACGATCTTATTATTAAAAAAGACCGAAATCGACTTGAGCAGCCTCAGCACTAAAAAAATGTTCTTTCTACTATTTAGTTTATCAAAGTCATGTACTTGTTTATGATCCTTCACAACAGTGTCTTCAAACAACCCATTTTTATTTGAAGTTTCTTATTCTTTTGGCACCTTCAAGTCTTCATAGAACAGCTTTTTATAAGTGTAAAAACTGATCTTCCTTGCACAAGGCTAACCTGCCAAACATGACTTCTCCACTTGTCTTTGGTGGGGCAATGTCCAACAATTATTCTACTATGAAATGGAACTAGCAAGGTTAATGTAACTTGATATAGTATTGCTGTCAAATCTTTGTCAAGACGCACATGGCACCAGGAGAACAAGTCTTAGATTTAAATTTTAAAGGCCACAAACCATATTGGGAAGAAGTTAAAACCACTAAAAGTATCTTGTGCTTAGCATATCATGTGCATCATGGACATCCTACCAGTAGTCAAAAGTAAATTTACTTTAAAAAAAATTGTCCGCAAACGGTGAATTGAAGAATGTGTCGTAGAAGATTACTCATTACTGATACAACAAAATACTCTTCCAAATTATGAACTTAAATTTTTCTTTTTCCTACCAATTCAGAAGTTGATAAAAGGTAATTTTTCACTGAAAGAAGTTCCACCCTATGACTGACAATATGCTGATATGATAAGTTACACAATAAAAATAAAAAGAATGATAGTGACAGTTAACCTTAAACCATCAAAATAACTGATAAATAATAATGCTATGCTATGAAGAAATCTTCAGATTAAGTGTACAACAATTGTATAGGCAAATGATGTAATAAACACCTGTTACAGTTTCAATCCATCAAAGGTGTACAAAGTAAACAGTAGATCATGACAACTGTATATTTTTTTAAGATAGAAAAACTTTATTAAATGAAAACAGATAATACAAGCATGGGGGGGAGGGGGAGGACAAGGAATCCACAAACTCTATAAATATATTCAAAAGAGGACAGCTCTCCAATCTCTACAAAGATAAACACAGAAATACCCCTATACACACCCACAGCAGAGATCCATTAAGAAGCAATAGATAAAAGATGCAAGAAAGAGAAAGATAAATAGTTCTGTGTAAAAATTTGAGCACAAAGCCAAACTCTATAACCAGTGAAAATAAAATAAATACATTCAGAGACAGCTCTCCAAACTCTACAAAAATCAAACTCAGAGATACCCCTATAGGCACCCAGGGCAGAGGACCATAAAGAAGCAATAGAAAAAAGATCCTAACTTGCAAGAAAGCCAAAGATACATAGTTATCTGTAAAAAGTTGAGCATTAATCTCAGTCTAGAACCCCCAAAATAACACACAAAAGACTAGCAATTGAGCATAATAGCAAAACACAAGTCTAATATGTAGCACCTGTCATGTATTATAGTAATTGGAAGCTAACGTGGCCGAGGATAATTACCATATATCTTCGAGAGAAGTAATAAGAGGATAATTTCAAAAAATGAGCACAGGAGTATATATTTTAGAGGTTGAGGATGGAGAAACTTACTTTGCTTCACAATTAGGTCTACACGAATGACAGATACGACTTGCATAATTTGCCTTGTGCATTGCATCAACAACTACTAAATCATAACCATCAGCATCACCCTGCCACATAAGAATGCATGATCAAGAGAATTTTTTTTCTAAAACAACAAGTAAAGGAAAGTTTCAAGTAAATTAAGGATACCTTTGGCCTCTCAAGGTAAATATTGTAGAACTCCGGTGCTGGATCTTTACTATTTTTCTGCAATGAGCGAATCCCGTCTTGCTTCTCAAACCATTTCCAAGCAGGATAAACCTGTCATCAACAGAAAAGAAGGGGATCAAATTAAAATAAAGTTCAAGTATTAAGACCTTTAGAAATCAAATCAGACATATAAGGTTGCTTTAGTACTTTAAATACAGAAAAGAGATATCAGGATTATCCTTTGGCATCCTTACCTCTCCCAAAAACTTCACAACAAAATCATCCTCGCCAAAGCCACCTTCTTTATTGCATACAACACCAAGCCCCTGATCAAGCATATCATAATACAAATGCAAAATAAAAGAATCAGCATAACAGAAGAAAAGGTTTGCCAACAACAATGATGATAAGTAAGTAACGTAATTAAAGATAAATGCATGGTACCTTTCTATAAGAAACATAATTGTCCTCAGGTCGATTTCTAATGGCATTCAGCATAAACTGGTATACTCTCACAGTTCGTGTATCATGGCCTTCCTCGGCAGATTTAAGGATATCTTTGATAACAGGTTCCAAAGGATACTTCATAGGAGTGTGTCCAGTTCCTGTGAAACTTCTGACTTGCTTATTCAGCGTGCGGAGAAGTACATCTTCAATAAACACATGCTTATCTAAAAGAGGCCAATCAGATTCCAGTGGCATGGAGTCAAGTAAAAGATTATGAGTGTATGGATCAATGCCATAAACTTCTTCTTCTAAAACCTCATCTCCAAGCTGCTTCCTAGGCTTATAGTCTTTGACTTCAGGAATTTCCATATCCGACTCCTCAGTGCCATTTTTTTGAGCATCGAGCTTTGCTGCATAATCATCGGGTAAGGAGACCTGCATCTTTCTTTTCACTTCCTCCTGATCTGCTACAATGACATAGTGATCAATAACTTCATATCTCCTAGTAACAGGGGGAACAAGGCTTGCTTTAGTCATTCGAGCACCCCATTCACGGTCGTCCGCAAAAGACTCTAATCCATCATCTACAGTAAAGTAATCATCCCCTCTTGACTCCCTTGCTCCACCGTTAGACTCAAAGTCCAAATCACTTTCTGAGGCAGTACTCCCACTATCTGTCTCGGTTTCTTCAGACGACCCATCAGATGTTTCACTTCCCGAGTCCATTAATTTTTTATTCAACTTGGATAAATGTCTCTTAATTTCTCCATCAGACACATAATCTTCATAATCAGACACACCATTGATGAAGGAGGAGCCACTAATCCTATTCATGTATTTCCTTTCAGCTACTTTATTGACCTTCTTGTACTTTGAGGAAGCAGAACAGAACCCTGGAGGTGATTCATCTCTCCAAATCTTCATCATCTCATCTCTCTCATGGTAAAATTTTGGACTGCATTCCAAACTCGTAGCAAGCTGAATAAATAAGGTAATGATGTGATTCATATTTCTGGTATCGCCCCGATTTTTCACACTGTATTGACATAATATACAATAGATTGTAGTCAGATTGCTTAGAATTTTTTATAAACATTTTATTTAAATTATTTTGTGACTCATTTTTTGTTTCGGTCCAGATTGCTTAAAAATAAATATAGGGGAAAGCTAGATGAGAAGATAACACTGAATTTTCCATACCAAATAACATGCAAATATAGCAACAAACTACACTTTACCGATATAATTTATTAGCAGGGTCCTCACCTTCAAAGGCATTCCCACAATAAATTGAAAACCTTTCTTATACCCAATTACCAACTCTCAACAAAAGCTCCAACTCTGACAAGTTATAATGTTTTGACCATCCGCCATAACATTCTAACATACAAAACAGCCATGAAAACAAAACACAAAAAGCACAGCTTACTTTATTGCATCTCTGCACATCCGACTTATATCTTTTTTGACAGAGCTCAGACCACGACCAGCATAATAACCATTCTTCATTCTATATTCAATGTCTGCAACCTGGTGAAGAATGTTAAACAGGAACAAGAACAGTCAAAATAACATTAGAAGGACATATTCGCATCTTGCTTACCAACAGTAGAAAGCAGGAATTATCATATTATGGTACCTTAGGCAGAAAGAAATCGAAAGTATTCTCCTTCATGATACCCTTCAGACTTAAAGACAGAAACTCCTCCAACCTCTTATACGCATTTTCTGATTTCTTGATAGCCAAACGCCTAAGATGTGCGCCCCTAGATAGGATGGATGATGATCTCTTTGCATCAAATAGTTTTGAACGTTTGTACAAGCTTTTGCAGAATAACTGATTTGAACTATCTCTCTTACTCAAATTTTCAAAATAGTCTCTCAGGCCACTAGAATCCTCATTATGACTATCCATACCATTAGAAGTCTTAAAAATTGATGAAGTTCTCTCGCTTATGAGTTTGAGACTCCTCATTCTTGAATGTGAAGCACGGTCATTTACCCAGTTGATATTTGGCAGTCTGGAAGTCAAATCTTCAAACTGGCTGCAACCTCTAATATCTACTGATGATATAGAAGGGAGCAACCGAAGAACTTCCTCAAGTGTGCCAGAAGTAATGTTTGTGCAATCACGTAGAACCAAGGAAGAAATTTTTTCTTTGTTATAACCATCCTGCAAGCAAATTTACACATCAAGGTTGAAAAAATCGACATATTTCTAATAACGAAAACAAACTCTCCTAACCCAAAAAAGAAAAAGATGAAGGCCAGACTTACCAATATGCTACAGATCATAGTATCCGTACAATTAGTACCAACAGAGGACAAGTCAGCCTGTCTGCAGATATCCTTGAAAAACTTGGACACAGATCTCCAGTGCTTACAAGTCAAAGCAGCATAAACTAGAGATTTTATATCAGCTCTAAGAAAGTGAAAAACTCGTGCCAATACAAGGCCATCCAGTAGACCCCAGCACCCAATATCAAGTTCGGAACCTGCGTTGTCTTCTTTGCAAAATGTAGCATCCCCACATAAATCGTGAAAAAGGTAATCATCATTCTGAGCTGTTGGTATGTCTTCTTCCATTTCATAACCTTCTTCACTTCCATCAATCAGAAATCTGGCGCTTTTGCCAGCACGAAATTGATCTGTATCCATGAATAATGCATAACCTTAGGTATTTTTACCCAGAAATGGCCAAGAAAAATAAAACAGTCATGCAAATCATACGG
Organism: Panax notoginseng; assembly: GCA_016801055.1. Lineage (NCBI taxonomy): Eukaryota > Viridiplantae > Streptophyta > Magnoliopsida > Apiales > Araliaceae > Panax > Panax notoginseng. The sequence goes on from CM029012.1 coordinate 184,164,421, forward strand.
CACAAATGGAGAGGACCAACCCTCTAAATGTTCTCCAATGGAACTTGACTACACAGTAAATATAGAAAACCTATAAAACAATGCACAAAACAATTTAGTCTTAAACAATTAGCCAACATTTTCATCAACACCTTCTGAATGACGTGCAAAATACAGTAGGTGAAGTGCTTCAAGAGTGCATTAATGTCAAAGATTATCCATCTAGTTAATGGTAGGTGGTGGGGCTGCTAAAATTTAAACCAGAAACCTTCTAATGGCTGATTAGAAGAACTAGATAAGAAAAACAGCTATTGTGATGTGTTGTAAGAACTTGGTGTAGAAAATAATTAGTAGAATTGGTTTGACTTGACATTAACTACCAATATGAGATGTGCCACAAATATGAGATGTGAATGGAAGGACGATATACTGCATCACTGTGAAACATGTGTTCCTCTATTCCTACATACAGAATCAGGAAAAATGTGAAAAATGCAGAAGACTTAACTATACCTGATCTTTGGAAATTATTATTAACAGATGGATTATATATGTATTTATCTATCTCTTTCCTTGGTTGTCGCGCATTGATCCATGGATCTAGAACCTCATTGATAGCTGCAGCAAATTCCCGACTCTTGTACGACTTCATGATCAATTCATGGAGCCTGCCACGAGTATAACCAGTGAACTGAGGATGCAAACTATCAAATGAACAAGAGGAGATGGTTCCTCCAAATGCATCATGCCTCAATTCTGAGAGAAACACTCCAGAAGTATCACTAGAGATACAATTATTCTCCCATTGGATCTTTCCTGCAGCTTGAGAAGCCTGTGCAACTGAGATAACTGGAACCCAAACTTTATCAACTTTTCTGAAAACACTGTCATACTTCTGGATGATTCCTCGATCTGCCAAGTCCAGAAGCTCTGAAGATAATAACGGCCCTTGTTCACGCCCAGCACCATCAAGGTAGTACCAGTCACCCAAATGTAACTGTAGGTCATCAGCTGTGCAAAGACGGTCTTTTGGTATATTAATGGATGTGATGCTCTTCCAACAGCGCTGTGAGTCTTGTTCATGCATGTTTTTCATGCTGGAAACACCTTCTGACGGTCTCTTTAAATCAGTTGTTGAAGAATAGTGCCGACTAGACCTCGAAGAATATCTATCCTTTCCTCTAGCTTTTATGCGAGGTTCAGATACAAAGGAACCATGGTCCTTAACCACACAGGCGTTTATTCGAATCACTGGAAGCATGGTTCCCTTTACTCCCCTAGCAGCAATAGTTTTACTTTGACTAATTTTGCTGACACTAGTCGAATCATTCAATTCATCTGGCAAGGAAAATGCCCAAAGTGGGAGGTCAAGTCTTTTACTAGAAGGTTTATACAATTCATCTTTCTGATGCCACAGAGGGTCCTCATACCCAGACTTTGGCATTAGGCACAGGGGGTATCCATCATTGAGAACATATTTCTTTCTATATGATCTATCTTCGGAAGCTTCATTGTTCCTCTTCCAATCTCCACCCTTGCATGACCATGTACCAGAGAACCAGTTACCAGAGTCGCCACAGGAAAACACATTATCATTGTCAGGGTAACTTGTTGGCGGAGCACTTGAACTTGCTTCAGCAGTTTCTTGGGATGCAAAGTCAGGGTAATTGGGCAAGCATTCTCCTCCACTTCGATCAAAATGTTCCTCTGTATGAGGTTGATGCCAAGTGAAACCTGTGCATGCGTGAATATATCATGCTATCCAGAAATATATTTATGGACATGTAAAATAAAAATAATAAAAAAAGAACTTATACTATCTTCGGAAGCAGTAAGATATATGATTCCGGTATAGAAGTCAAGTATAAGAAAATCCGGGTCTTGTTCTGTCTTACTTTGCATGTCAATGATGTTGCAGATGATAAAATCTCTGTAATTGATACAAATGTGATATTACCACTGTCAGCAAAAGAGGTTCCTACTTTCTTGTTAATGTTTGTTTTTTCAAATATTAAGGTTTCATATGACAATGGACACACTTATACATAATTTCTCATTATAACGTTTTTAATAATAAATTTTAGGCATAAAAGTTCCATTATAAAAAAAATTTAAAAAAATGTGTAAGAGTGTCTTATACAAACCTTAGTATTTTGGAATGAAGTAAACAAAAACTGTAGGACTCTCTTTCGCAGACGGAGTAATTTATAGTTCTAAGGTGGGCCCAAACATAAACCCCACCCCACGTGTCACAGAAGCAAAGCCTGGAATAGAATGCAACACCATGAACGATACTACAATAGATATATGTCCTGAACTAGAAAATGGAAATGTCACATGAATTGATATGTTTATCACATACAATGCCCTAGTGCTAAATTCTAACTGAAAATATATACAAATATTCTTTTTATAGGTATATAATTTCATTAAAAGCGCCAAAAAGCGGGAGAACCCATGCACATGCAGTGTATAAAGCATAGGTGACATAAAAGGCACACCTATGCCCCCACAAAAGAACTCACCCTACTTTATGTCCCCTAACACAAAGCCCAAAAAATCCACAAAATGTGCAATTGAATTATTGAACCCAGAAAAATCTCATGGAACCAAAAGAACGGAAGGCTCAATAAAAGAAAGCGGATATAAGAACTGAGAAAGCTATCTCGCTCTTCCTTCCCAATACATAAATACATATATATAAATATATATGTATACATACATATATATATAATGTTATATATAATATAATCATACATGTATATATGATTATACATACATATATATGTAGTATTGGGTATATATGATGATACATACATGTATATATAGTATTGTATACAACTATATTGAATATAAACAAATGTGAAAAAACCAACAATTAGAATATGTCAATAACCCATATGTAGATTTTAAGAGATCACCACATAAAGATAATAAGAAACCATGGCTGATCCTCAATATATATAGATGATTATATGTAATTCTAGAAACAAGAAAGCACCTTCAAAATTTCCTATTCTCTCCCAGTCCCCATGTTCAAATGTCATTTGAAGCACCTCTGCAAGACCATAATATTACAAGGAAATGAAGAATAGACAAAATTAAGTGTTGAAAAGATGATAAATCTAATTGTCAAATTACAGGAAAAATAGAGAAACGGTGAATTATCGTTGTAAAAGAGTTACCGCCAACTGTCTCGAGTTCCCTTCCAGGAATAATGGTACAACCCTCCAACAGAGCTCCAACTCGTTCGTCGAGATGAAAATCAGCTAGTCTCTCTGATTCGGCTGAAGTGTCATCCTTTGGCTCTGAGAAAGTTGCCACCATTTCCTCACCTATCTGATTACCAGATTGCACCACATATCCAATGTCTGCCAATGTATTACCTGGAGCCTCAGGGGGACTCACCAGCTGAGTGACAGTGTCTGAAATAATGGACGGGAAAATAGAACTCACTAATGGGGAAACTGCATTTTCAACAGTCACCCACCTGTCACCATCTAAGTGCTTAATCAAATGATCCGAAAAAAGAATGCCTTCTCCCACAAGCATCTTCAGGTCACACAATCTAGAAGGCCCCCATTCCACACCAAAATGATCCGAGTAAAACCATTTCCCAGTGTTTGAATCTTCCAAAACAGGGACATGTGGTGGTGTATCGCATATATCCATGTCTTCTTCCATAGAAAGCAGTTCATCAATATTTCCATTGATCTGAGGAGACTCCTTGCTACTCGAGCATGGACTGTAGGCCTGCTTTTCATCATGAGCTTGATGGTTCACTATTTTCTCATTTGGTACATTACTATCATAAAGATTGCTTCTATCTTCAAACTCCTTGACTGAGAACTGTGAATCTCTTTCATCAATATTCTTCTGGTTGACCTTTACTTCAACTTTACTACCATACTGACTTTGCCGATTCTCATTTGTTCCACATTTTCGATTTGTTTCCCTATAATTATTGGACTTTCCTGGATTAAGTGGGGAACGCTCCTGGAAGTTTGGAGTTCTATCCCTTCGATCATGATACCGAGCTTGATCTTGTGGTGATGGCTCTGAATAACTGGGACTTTGATTTCTATTATCATTGTAACGACTCCGATCATGTGGAGATCTATCCTGGAGGGCTGGACTCAGATCCCCATGATCATGGCAGCGGGCCCGCTCACATGGGGACCGCTCATAATGATGTGGACTACTATTATGCCTGTCATAAACTACTCTAGATGACAAAGAAGATTCATACTGCCTAGATGAGTACCTGTTAGACGAAATATTCCGTGATGAGAAAGAATTTCTATATGACTTCTCTTCAGAGGAGCATTGATAGTGTTCAGAGTATGCAGTGTGATTGCCATCTTCAGAAATTCTCCGGCTTTTAGGAATTTTATAATCATCAAACTCAACGTAATGTCTGCGGTCACGGCTATCTGAATCAGCAGCATGCCGCTTTAATCTATTTCCTGATGAGTATTCTTTTTCATGACTCCTACTGTTGTTATATCCATTCTTCAACGACCCTTCCTCAACCACAATTTTTGAACTGATACGTAGATTCCTTTCCTGGTTAGTTTCCCACCTGGAAGACCTTCTAATAAGCTGGTTTCCACATTTGATGAACTCTTTCTCACCTGAATACTTGGCAAAAGGTGGTGTCCACTCAGGACCACGTTTCCATACCTTGTCCTTTGAGGAATCATACCAACGCATTTTCAAGTAACCAGTATCATCCTTCACCACTTCGCTCTTATGCCATCTTTCCGGAATAAATTCTCCTTTCTCTACTTCATCTTTTGGAGCTCTCTTAGATCCAGATTCATTCTTCTCAAGCTCCCCCTTCTGTACCTATCGGAACTCAGGTCTCCCTTCTCCACGTTCCCTTTAAGCCATCCCCCAGGAACAAACTCACCCTTTTCCAAGTCATCTTTCTGCCATTTCTCCACTACAGACTCTCCCTGCTGAATTTCACTTTTAATTTCCAATTTCCGTGGCTTTTCTGGGATGAACTCACCATTCTCAACCTCCTCTCCTGACCACTTCAATGAGGCCAATTCACCCTCTTCCACATCTTCTTTAATTTGTCCATTCTCAACGTCTTTACCACTACTCTTACACTTGGCAAAAGACCCAAATTCACTCTTCCCGAACTCTGCCCTCTTCGTGGAATCCTCTCTCTTCCACTTCATCTTCATGTTACGCTCAGCAAGTTTGAGCAACTTGGGATTGAATTTACCATTTTTACCGCCTCCGCAAAACGTCTCTGGAATTGAAAATTGCTCCATAATATGCTGCAAAGGAACACATGCAACGCCTCCATCGCCCATGGGAGACCGAAAAAATCCTCAAAAGCGAAAAGAAACCCTAATTATCCACTTCCCCGGGGCTATCGATGCTCATACTGCAGTCGCTTCAATCTTCCGAACGACCAAAACCCCTAGTTTAACAAACGAACAAACAAACAAAAAGATTACAAAACAAGAAGCAAATTATACAACGAAGCAATGTAGGGTTTTGAAAGAAAAAAAAGATAAATACAAACTCCAAACTTGGAAAAAGAAAATTTCAGAAAAAGCGTATAGATTAAAAAAAAACCTAGGTATTCAAATCTAATAATTACTGAAAACTTACGAGGATGAATTGAATAGCTGAGCCGATGGATCGAGGAATGAATCTTCGAAGGTTTCGAATCGAACAGAGGAAGAGAAGTCGTGGGAATAAGAAGACAGATCGATAAAAAGAGGTTAGAAAGAATAGCTGAAGACGAATGTCTCTCTAAATTTTTCTCTGTTTTCTTCTTCTTCTTCCTCTGTATCTTTATCGTTGTTGCTCTGTTGTGAGTTGGTGCTTGGGCCTGAGACGGAAGGAGTTCTAACTTTTCTTGTTACCCAGTATATATTTTTATTGACGACAATGAAAAACAAATAAAATACCCCTCCAAGCACTCAGCAAAGTAAATCATTAAATTGTTTGTTACTCAATAACAAATTTGTGCTTATGACTTCTTTTAGTTAAGTTGTAGCAACATATGAAATTTATATTTCAAAAATATTTATAATTAGTAATTATCCGTAACTAAATATTTCTCTTTCCTTTTTTTCCCTCCCGTTTCAATAATACGAAAATTAAAATGAATCCTTTTTTGTTTTTTCTTGTTCAAATTAATTATAAATCTAAATCTTTCTTATATTTTCTGGTCTAAATTCAAATTAAATTCTATCTTATTATTATAATTATAAATTTATTTTAAAAAAATATTTTAATATAAATTAAAAAAAGTAATAATATAATATAAAGTTAATAGAACTCGACTTCAAACAGAAGCCAAGTATGTACCAGTGGTACTGAGAAGTGAGAACATGTAAAGATGGAGGAGATTGGCTTAAAGCTTTCTAACTTAATTTCTTTCACTCTTCTGATTTTCATTAAACATATTCTACATTAATTGTGATTGTGTATCCAAAAGTTAAGAAATTAGGGCAATGCCGGTTCAACAATGTCGCTATATATGGGACTTCCATGGCAGTTCGACAATGTAAGGGTTAATTCAACTATTTTTCAATCTATGCCTATCTATCCATCTATCTTCATGTTTCGGTAATAAATTGATTGAGAGATCCGTATTTGATTAGTTAGGGTTGATATGCTCCAAGTTTAGTTGATAACTGGATAGTACAAACCTCAAGATTAGTATTCAGAGACTTGTTTGCTGTTCATTGATTGTATTTGTGCCTTTGTTTGCAGTTAGGTCATTCATTTTTTCTAGGTTTTACTTTGTATTTGTGACTTTGTTTATTCATTGATTGTATTTGTATCCATTTGGTTATCATATGTTTGCATATATATATATATATACATATATATATATATATATATATATATATGTGTGTGTGTGTGTGTGGAAGTATTTATGAGTTGAAATATAGGTGATGAATTGATAATTGGGGTTGATTGTTATTGATTAGATAAGATTATCGCCGTTAATGGTGTGAGAAGAAGAGGATCCCAGAACAGATAAGGGGCAAAATCTATAATTATTATCGGTAAAAAGCACTTTTATCTAATTGTGGTTGTAGTGTTTTAAGCAATTAGTCATTGTGCTTTTAAAATATTCAATTATCCTACTGTGCTTCTTAAAAATATACAATCAGACAATTCCATCTATTTTTCGTAACCGACGTTAACAAATTTCCTACGTGTCTTTTTTAAAAAAAAATAAACAATTATGTGGTATATGCTTAATTACGTGTTATGTGGCAACAAAATAATTTTTTAATGAATTTTTTTTATAATTTTTTCTTTTCAAACAAAAAAATAAAATAGTAAAATCATTATGTGGTAAAAAAATATTAAAATAATAATAAAATTAAAATAAATATTTTAATTTATTTTTTTATAATTTTATCTTTTCCTTTTATCTTTTCCTTTCTTTTAATAATTATTTTTATTTTAAAAAATAATTCCAAATAATACAAATAATATATCAAAATTTGTATATAAATGAGATCTATTACAATATTATATTAATTTCAACAAAAAAAGTCATTAATTATGTGACAAAAAAATAATTAAAATAAATATTAAAAATCATAATAATTTTTTTTTACCACGTAATTTTTTATTTTATTTTGTTTTTTATTTATTGTTTTTGTGTTTAGTTATTAAAAAACATTATTTATCTTCATTTTTTTCCTAATTAATTCTGCCTCCTTCTTTCTGTTCAGTAGTTTTCTTTCTGCGAGGCTATGTAAACCCTAGTCTCTCTATTTATAATGAAATGGCGACATCTGCTTTCAAATCAACCACCAAGAGAACTTCAATAGGAACAAAATCAAACTCCGACGACTCTTCTTCTGCCAAAGCTCATCGCTGTTCGAGGAGTTTCAGCCGATTCTCTCACCGCTTGCCGGAATCGGAGCCTGACTTCCGCGATGTTCCGGCTTTCCTGAAATAAGCCTCGATGATCTCGCAATTGAGTTCTTCCCTCTGAAAACTTCACTTGGTGATGAGAGAGAAAATGACGGAGGTCGGCTGTCTCGCCTCAGTTCTGAGGTCAGTCCTGCTAATGCCCAGCCGGTGGCCATCTCCTTCTTGTTGTGAGGGTCATCAGAGAATTTATTAGGGAGGATGGTGAGGTTGTGACTGAAACGAAGGAGAGCTGTAAATTTTATGCTTACGGGCTTGATTTTGGCCGGGAAAAATTGGGGTGCGGGGGGATGATTGAATGTTGGAGATGATTATTTTTATTATTTGTATTATTTAAAATTAAAATAATTAAATGAAAGGAAAAGAGATAAAGGAAAATAATAAATTATAAAAAAATAATGTGGTTTTGATTGTATAATTAATTTTAATTTTTATGTTATTTGTTTAATTAATTTTTGTTAATTGTATCGATTTTTTTATTTTATGTTAATTATGTATTTATCTTTTTTATATCATTAAAATATATATAAGTATTAATTTTTAAAATAAAAATAATTATTAAAAGAAAGGAAAAGAATACAAATAAAGAAAATGAATTAAAATATTTATTTTAATTTTATTATTATTTTAATTATTTTTTGCCATGTAATTAATGATTTTTTTATTTTAATTTTTGTTGAAATTAATGTAATGTTGTAATAGATATTATTGATACAAAAATTTTAATATATTATTTGAAATTAATTTTTAAAATAAAAATAATTATTAAAAGAAAGGAAAAGGTAAAATTATAAAAAAATGAATTAAAATATTTATTTTAAATTTTTTTTATCACATAATGATTTTATTATTTTATTTTTTTGTTTGAGAAGAAAAAATTATAAAGAAAATTTTATTAAAAAATTATTTTGTTGCCACATAAGGATATACCACGTAATTAAGCATATATCACGTAATTGTTTATTTTTTTTAAAAAAAGACACGTAAGAAATTTGTTAATGTCGGTTACGAAAAATAGACGGAATAGCCTGATTGTATATGTTTAAAAAGCACAGTGGGATAATTGAATATTTTAAAAGTACAGTGACTAATTGCTTAAAACACTACAATCACAGCGGGTTAAAAATATTTTTTGCCAATTATTATCTATTGTAGAGAGAAAAGGATGCGAATCCAAAATGAGAAAATCTAAACTCTAAATGTTCCCCCAAATTCATTACAAAGACATGAGGAAAAAGAAGATAAAATTAGAATTAGTTGTGGAGGAAGATGATGAGATGAAGGAGTTGTGGGTAATAGAATTAAACCCAGATCTGAAGGAACTAATCCAGATGAAGAAGGAAGTGAGAGAAGAGAGAAATAATAGGTAAAGAAAAAGAAAGACAATAAAATATAAAATATTCTTATTTTAAACATTTTTGTGCGGCTGCCAAATCAACATGGAATATGCCCACTTCAACTTTTTTTTTCTTATTCTACGTAGGAGGCTAATAATTCTTATGTGGCTCTAGAATCTTTTTTTTAATCCACGTTTGAAAATAAAAGCTCAAATTTGACGAAAGTCCAACTAATGTGATAGAATGACTTAATTAAGAATTTATTAAACTTTAGTTGGTTAATTGCATATTTTTAAAATTATGTGGTGTAATGTTTAAAAGTGGATACCAACAATGAGGTAATACCTTTTTGCCTATATTAGGAGTTCCTTTTGTTGGGTTTACATTGGTTCAGCACGGTGATATCCAACTCGGACTGGCAGCTCTCTACTACTTGGGTAAACACAATTGAGGTCTGATTGGCCTAAATCTTATTGTTTATCTTGTAACTGGAGTGACATTGTCAATTCTACCATCTCCTGCCATTATTGGTCAAAAATTTGATGAGGATGAACACACATCTTTAGCAGGTTCATCAGCATTTTACCCAAGTTTAAAGGCAAATAGCATTCCTTTCATGTGTCAATTCTTCAAGACATAAAATTGGATTATGTGTGATCAGTAATACACTCATAGACAGGTTACGAGTGCGGTTTCTCAATGGCCAAGTTTTACTTCGACTTTGTTTGGTGGGAAATGCATTGGATTATGAGGCCTCTTGGGGGTGATTCAGGAATACCAAGTGGCTTTAATGGTTCATGAATACCACTTCATAAACATCTATTATATTTTTGTGGTGTAGTTTGCTAAACAGTTTACCAACAATGAGATATAAAGGGAAAAAGAACTACCAGCCATCTCCATAAGTAGTTCATTAGGTGCATGTTTCAGTTCATCTCTTTACATTAAATGACTTGTTTACTTCCCTTTTCCTCAAAAGAATGGTTAAAGGTACAATTATTTTTGTCCCAAAAGAATAAGATAAAATACATAAAGTGAAGGGTAATTATGTGTCCATTATTATAAAAAAATAAAATTACTCACTTTATGATTCTTGCCTGTAAGAAGAAATTTGAAATTTTATTTACTCTCTTTCTTGTGCTTTTATTTTTTTTAGTATTTATAGTTTGCTCTAAATCCTTTTGAGGAGGACGGACGGAGGGAGTATATTTTTTACCTGTCTAGATTTTTATTGTGAAAAGTCTAGGGGGACCGGATATGGGGACCGGTGTGACAACCCCAAAATAGGTTCATTCCATCCAACCTATTCTGAGTCGCCAAATACATGGTACAGAAAACAACTACAACTTTATTACAATAATTGTCGTGCAAAATACAACAACACATATGCTGTGAGTTTGGATACAAATATATATACCAAATGTGACTCATGTTCCAACCGTGGACATCACCTCACAATAACACCTTACATAAAGGTATAGTCAAAAACTGTTTTAGAAATTAGAATCTTTGGGAAGTGCTCAAGAAAACTTTCGTACATGGGAGGCCACGCATCTAGGTTATGATAGATATCATATGGCCACAGAATTATCTTTGGTTGACCCAATAGACCCCAAAGAAAAACGAGAAGATTACTATCATATTCTTCCCAATGGTGAGTCTTCTCTTGACTTATCATTATCTCCACTGTCTCTAATTGAGAATTATACTTTAAACAAACACCAAGATTATATAGGTAGTGCTTGTAGATATACTCGGCAAGCGGATGTGCACAATCATGTCTTATGATGACACGAGGTTGTATGTCGTTAGACATCTTGTATGATAGTGACAAAACACCCTTCCAACGTTGGGTTCGCCTCACCCTATTTTCTTCGCCAAATATAACTACTAAATGATGACCACCGTTCTATTCCCTTGTTACCCCCGCTCGACCCAGCTACACTCTTATTACCTGAAAGGAATTGTGAAGCAAAAGGGTGAGCACAACCAGCTCAGTAAAGAATATCATGACTAAAGATAATTAAATTATCAATAGCCTTCATCAATAATAAATCAAAGATTTAGAACATATGGTAAATGATAAAAATTTTAATCATAGTTGCAGCGGAACGAGCAATTCATTAGAAGAGTCAAATAGACTATAAAGTCTATTATCTTCTCCATGTTAAAAATCCATCAACAATGTTTAATCCCTGTAACATCAATCAACAATTCTGGTCCACAATCATATGAATAACTCATAATCATAACTGTAGTTCTAAATTCCTCTTCTCATCCAGGACGAAAATAATTTTCATCGCCTATCTTTACCTGAAACATCAAAGATCATGGTTACACCAAATCACATTTCCTGTTCATAATCATACTAATAACTTCATCTTTGCACTACGGCCAAAGATATTCATTTGTATCACCAGTTGGTCATGTTTATCTCAACATCTGTTCATCTTTGCACTACTGGCCAAAGATATTCAACAACATGTCATCTTTGCACTACGGGCCAAAGATATTCATCAATAATTTATCTTTGCACTACAGGCCAAAGATATTCATCAATATTTCATCTTTGCACTACAGGCCAAAGATATTAATATCTCAAAGAAATATATAATCATTTCAGAATTTATATAAACAATAATTATAACCATGTTGATCCATTCACCTTTGTACTTAAGCTAAAGATATTCACTTATCAATTCTATGGTCATGATCATACCAATCAACGATTCAACTTTGCACTACTGGCCAAAGATAACCCATAGTCATGATCATACCAAAAATCTACCCATCTTTACACTCAAGTGAAAGAGAATTTCAACATCAGGGTTATAAAAATGTTATATATGATGATAAAAATAATATGATCAACATATAGTTTTAATCTCAAGAGTAATATTCGTAACTCATGAATAGTAACTCCGACACAAAAGATAGAAATTCTACAATAAAATTCATACCAATATTTCGGTATAATGATATTGAAAGAATAACATTACTTAAATTTATAAACAATTTATTTTAATTGTTTACACTTTACTAATTAATGCATTTAATCATCATAAAATGCCAACTCTTACAATTTCATCATCAATAACCAAAACCCTCATCAAAATCTGCATATACCTCATATAGGATTCTCTAGCCATAAAATCCTATTTTCCAATTTTCTTACTTCACATAACATATTTAATTCATTTACTCATAACTAGTCCATTTTCATGAAAAATATCAAATCAGTTACAAAAATATTTCTTTTCTGGAATTTAGCATAATATAGTCCCATAGTGAACATATATTTTTCTCAGAATTTTTAAAAGTCATTTACTATTTTTCATATGGCCAAAATAGGCGAATATTTAGACATTTATCAAAAATTGTACTTTTGACTAAAAATTCTAAAATTTACAGAGTATACTTCTATCATATACATGTACTCCCAATAAAAATTTCATCAATTTTAGAGTTACCCATAAGGAATTATAAGCGGTTACTTTTAAAATAGTCTTTTCTCATAAAATTCATAACTCTCAATCTATACATCCAAAAATCACCATTTTTAGACACAATCAATAAAACTCATCAAAATATCATTTCAAATTTTTCCAGAATTTTTGAAGTTCAGAAAAATTACGAAACTGAAAATCATAACAACCCTTAAAATCCCTTACTATCCCTTACTATCCCTTACCTCAAAAGAGCAGTACTTCTGACTGGATATCGGATATGAAGCTGAAGGAAACTTGCACTGATGAATAGCAACTCACCAAGTATCTAAAAACTCACAAAATATGCTTCATAATATAGAGAGAGAAAGAGAGAAAGCTTATGTTTCTGGTGTGATTTTCAATTCTAACTTTGCCCTCTATTTATAGGAAAATTTTGGTAGGTTTGACCTGCAACCTGATGGCTTTACCTGCTACTATTCCCACCCACCATATTTGAAATATAATTCAGCACATTTCTTCACCAACCACAAGTGGGGCCCACCAATTCATACGTTCATTTTTAACGGTTCAAAATTTGTGGGCATATACTCAACTTATATATGTATAACATATCCAAAAATTACCACGATCCAACGGTCGGATTAAAAATTATAACCCCCGCAAAATATCTCAAAAACCCTGATTTTTAATACCTCCATTCCGACAAAAATACGGATAAAAATCTCAACATTAACTCCTTCATTTTTTAACCACAAAAATATATCCCTCATTTATATCCACATAAAATAAATATTTTCTTATCATATGAATCAATAATTAATTATTCACAAATAATATTACAGAATCACATTTATGACAACCAGGCCGTTCCCAGGAAAGAGGGGGCTTTCCAATAAGGATTTCTCCTTACTGGCGCGCAATTAGATGACCAAACCTCTCTTTAGACAGAACTTTCTAGACATTGCCAATAATGCTATCTAATAATACTATTCAAATAATATGAATTATTGATCTGATAATGGGAAATACTGTGCAGCAACAATTATTGAACAACAATAATATAAAATTTCAACGTAGCAATTATTGAATCAATAAAATAAAATATTGAACAATAATTACTGTAACAATTATTGAGTATTGCCTTCTTACGTAAGAATCAATAATTTCAAAAATACTATGCAATACCGTGTGCTACTGTGCAATAACGCGTATTACTGTATTTTAACCACCGGGTATTCCAGCAGTGTTAATGGTAACAACTACGCCGTTATTTGTAAAAACTCAAATTTGTCGTTTTCTTCACCCGACAGTTATTCTGTTATGGGGCACACAAATGGCTGCGCCGTCGTACGAATATTCCCCGACAGAAAGAATATTCCACGACCAAACGAATATTCCCCGACAACAATGATTATTTTATAACCACTTGCTTATTTTGAAAAAAAAATCATATTTCACTCATAACTTTAAACTTTTATCAATTTAACCATTTACTGAATAGTAATTATAAGAAAAATTGAATACTTTTATTTCATAAAATTCGGGGTCTTACAACCGGTCTTGGCGACCGGTCCAAATTTTTTTTTTTTTTTTTTAAATATCTCTCAAATAATTTATAAGATTTATTGGAACTGAAATTTTTACAGGAAAAAGTGTTTTGGATGTCATTTGGATACATGCAAAAAATATGCCTGTGACTGTACAGGCATATTTTTTGCATGTATCCAAATGACATCCAAAACACTTTTTCCTGTAAAAATTTCAGTTCCAATAAATCTTATAAATTATTTGAGAGACGTTTTAAAAAAAAAATAAAAATAAAAAAATAAAAAATTGGACCGATCGCCAAGACCGGTCCCCATATCCGGTCGCCCCAGAAGTGCTCTGTTTGTTGCTCACCTTCTGCTTTCAAACAGTACGTCATATCTCGTGTTAACTGAGATCAGCCTGGGTAAAGATTTAGGTACCAAACTTTTAAATTTGGAAGAGGGTAATGATATTAAATAACATAATTTTGCTAGCTAACTCGTAGCTAGGCTCACTGCGTATCAGTTCTATTTCTGTAAGTTATTATTTGATTCTGATCTGACATTTGGATTATGAAATTACTGTTAGAATATTTTATTCCTTATGTGCCATTTACTATTTATGTAATTATTGGGCTTACATATTGTATTAATTTAATAACTTTATTTATGGGTTTAGTAGTTAATTATGTGGCCCATAAATATTATTACTAATATTAATTTGGCATAATGGGCCCTAGGGTTTCATAATCTTGATGGACGATTTTGACCCTTAGATATTCTATAAATAAAACAGTTAGGGTTTGGTCCCAATTATCGTCTCAAGAACTTTATACACACCTATACATCCATCCTAAGATTGAGAGAGACAATTGAAGACCTTCACCCTTAAGCGCAGCGGAAGCGTGATACATACGAGATGACTTCTCTCAATTCATGTAAGTACTTAATATTATTATGATGATTGATTTTATTTGATTCTATGCAATAATATGTTCCTGTATAATTTATACAACATCTGGTATCAGAGCTATGGTTACGTTATTGTATAGAATAAATTAATTATATTTTATGATATAAAGTTTGATACCGTATAATTATTTAATTACGGTGTATAACTAATTAATGGAGAAAGTGCACTAAAAAAAAAATTAATTCCCGTAATTTGTTTATATCTCACTCTTTTTGGTTCTTAATTTACTGGATGTATAGTTCTTTTGTGATTATGTTTTGTGTTTTACGAATTAATGGAGAAAGTTCTGTTTTGTGATTATGATTATGAAAACAAGAAAAAGTAAGATGGTTATCATGTTTTTTATTGCGCTTCTCGAGATACCAATTAACATATATGAATTAGCAAATATGCCGCATGTAATTGATAAGTACTCTGTTTATTAATAAGTACTTGCAACCAACATGTTTAATAAAACTTAATAGATGTATATTACAGATGGTTTCATGTAAAAAATGAATTAATATAAATACCATCAAATATAATATGTTACATGTAAAGTGAATGAGCAGAATAGTGCAAATAGCAAAGGATTTGCATTCATCGCAACAGATTCTAGTGAGGAGTTCAGTACATTATTGCAGATTGCAGTATATATATTAAGTTTTATTGTTCATAATGTTATGCGTAAATAAGAACATGAATATTAAAAAATTATATATGTTCAATTTATTATTTATTATGTTTAGATAATATTGTGATATTCTTATGACCTCATGTATTCATATTAAATTAACGTGATTATTTTATAATCAATTCATGTTCATAATTATATATTTTATTTTAAAATCTTGAACATGATGTGATATATTATTAGGGCTTTTAAGTTGTTACATGTAAATTTTTAAATAATATTAATTTTCAAACTTGATTAATATGTTTAAAGGAAAATTGAGTTTGATCATAATAATTTACATGTATGCGTGACTCTTTTATTGTTAAAATTAATAATCAACCCAACGGAGGGTTATTAATTGAAACAATTAAAGATTAAGAAAAGTCACATAATGTTACATTTAATAAATGAAAAATTTTAATTTTACCCAACGGAAAATTATAATTATAATTTATTAAATGAAATTTTATTGCATAAGTGACATGTTTATTTCGTTTCTGCCCAACGGTGATGCGTGGATAAATGTGTTGTGCATTATTTTATGGGGATGTTATTAGCATATTATTAATTGGACCAACGAAAGATTGATAATTATGCACCAACGTCTTATTAAAATCTATTTTGGTGTTGTAAATAGATTTTATGTAACTAACTGCTTGTCCTACAGTTGGTTTTAATTATGATTAATTATTGTTGTACATTGTGAATTTCTTTTAGTTTTTTGTAAGCATGTTTATGAGCTTGATTATGTTTCGGCATTGACTCTAACTAGTATTTCTGAGTATCTCTCTGAAATTGAAATCTTTAATGAAACTAATTTTACTGCTTGAAAAATGTATGTGAAAATTATTCTCGGCACTATAGTTTTGGACTATGCACTACGAGTGGATCATCCTGTTCCACTTACAACTACTAGCTCAATTGAGCAAAAGGTTAATTATGAAAGTGGGAGCGATCCAACTGCATGTCTCTTATGATTATGAAAAACTCTATCACGACAGCCATTCGAGGAGTCATTCATGACTTTGAGAATGTTAAAGAGTACTTAACTTCAGTCGAGTAACAATTTAAGGGTTCTTCTAAAACTCATGCAAGTACCCTTATTTTGAAAATGCTTATTAGCAGGTATGATGGGGTTAGTGGGGTGCGCGAGCACATTATGATGATGAACGACATGGCTTTTAAATTAAATAATGAAGAAAGGCTTAAGGTTGAAAAACCTAATGTTGCTCATTTAACTACCACTAGATCCTATAAGAAGAAGACTTATAAAAATGGCAAAGGTTTTAAGAATAAGGATAAACCAATTTCTACCAAAATAAACAAGGCAAAATTATTCAGGTAACAACTCTGAGACATGTCCTAAATGCCACTTCTGTAAGAAGTAATGACATATTCAGAAAGAATGCCCTAAATTAAGAGAATGAATTGAAACGAAAGGTATATCGTCCATCAATTATGTAACTTATGAATCCTTTCTAATTGATGTTCCTTCTAATACATGGTGGCTTGACACTGGTGCTATGGTTCATATTACTAATTCATTGCATGGATTCATTTCAAAGAAGACACTCCAAAAAAGGGGAAAAGAACTATTAAAGTTGGCAATGGAGAGTCTATACAAGTTGAAGCTGTAGGAACTCTTCCTTTAGTTTTGGAGAGTGGTTTCATCTTGTATTTATATGATACACTTTATGTTCCAAGTATGACACGAAATTTAATTTCTGTATCTAAACTTGACGTTGATGGATTTTCGTTTAAGTTTGGGAATAATAAAATAACTATTTATCATTACTCTCATATTATTGGTTCTGGCTCTTTAGAGGGAAACCTTTATAAGATAAATTTGGATGATGTCTTTGCTGAATCCTTGTTAACAATGAATGTGACAGAAAGTATATCTAAAAGTGAAAATAAGAGGAAACTAGATAATGAGATTTCTTCAAAATAGTGGCATTAACGCTTAGGCCATATTTCGAAAGACATAATACAACGTCTTATAAAGGATGGAATTCTTCATTCACTAGATTTTTTTGATCTTGACCATTGTATTGAATGAATAAAAGAAAAATTAGTGAAAGGTAATAAGAAAGGAGCAACTAGAAGTAGTACACTTCTTGAGGTGATTCACACTGATATATGTGGACCATTTTCTCCAGGAATTGGTGGACATAAATCTTTCATTACGTTTATTGATGACTATTCTCATTATACTTATGGCTACCTAATTAATGAAAAATCTGAATCACTAAATATGTTTAAAGTTTTCAAAGCTGAAGTTGAAAATCAACTTAACCGAAAAATTAAAGTAGTGAGATCAGATAAAGGCGGAGAGTATTATGGTAAACACTCTGATACAGGTCATAGTCATGGCCCATTTGCCTTATTTTGTCAAGAAAATAGAATCGTCACTCAGTATACAATGTCTGGTACACCGCAACAGAATGTTGTAGCTGAGAGGCGAAATCGTACCCTTATGGATATGGTACGTAGTATGTTATGCAATTCTAGCTTACCTGTGTTTTTGTGGACTGAGGCATTAAAGACAGTTGTTCATATTTTAAACCGGGTTCCTAGCAATCTGTCCCTAACACTCCTTATGAAATTTGGACAGGTAGGAAACCTAGTTTAAAATACTTACGGGTGTGGGACTGTCCAGCCGAGGCTAAGATTTTTTAATCCACAAATAAAGAAACTTGACTCTAAAACCATTAGTTGCCATTTCATTAGATATCCTGAGAGATCTAAGGATTTTCGATTTTACTGTCCCTCACATACCACTAGAATTGTTGAGACTAGGCATGCAGAGTTTTAGATAATGGTGATTTAAGTGGGAGTGATGAGCTTAGAAAAATTGATCTTGAAGAAAAATAGGTTTTATGTTTCTAATCCTGTAATTCAAGAGGTGAGGCAGAACAACCTCCTATTGAGGCTAATGATGCCCCTGAGATAGCTGAGCCACCACTTAATGTTGAACCCCACATTATTGAAAATCATATTCCTAAAATTGTGCAGCCTTTACGTAGGTCCGAAAAACCTAGAAAACCTATTAATTTTGATGATTTTATAACCTATCTTAATGAGATTGACTATGATTCAAGTAAGATTAATGATTCTATCTCCTATAAAGAGGCCATTACGAGTGCTCAATCAACTTAATGGCTTGAAGCCATGAATGATGAGTTGAAATCAATGGAGCTTAATAACGTTTGGGATTTTGAAGAATTATCAAAAGGTTTTAAATCTGTTGGTTGCAAGTGGGTCTATAAGACCAAATTTGATCCTAAAAAGAACGTTGAAAGGAATAAAGCTCGATTGGTTGCTAAAGTTTTTACTCAAAAGGAAGGTGTGGATTATAATGAAACTTTCTCTCCAGTATCCACGAAAAATTCATTTAGAATAGTCATGGCTTTAGTAGCTCATTATGATTTAGAGTTACATCAGATGGATGTTAAAACTGCATTCATTAATGGTAATTTGCATGGGAATGTCTATATGGCACAACCAGAAGTTTTTTGGTTAAAGGCAAGGAACATATGGTATGTAGACTTAAGAAGTCCATATATGGGTTAAAACAGGCTTCTCGACAATGGTATCTTAAGTTTCACGAGATAATAAGTAATTTTGATTTTAAGAAAAAAAAAATAGTGGATCAATGCATATACTTGAAGGTCAGTGGGAGTAAATTTGTTATTCTCGTTTTGTATGTTGATGATATACTACTTGCAAGTAATAACTTAGACATGTTGCATGAGACCAGACGTTTTCTTTCTGGAAATTTTGATATGTAGGATCTCGGTGAAACCTCTTATGTTATAGGTATTGAAATTCATCGAGATATATAGGTCTTGTGGGATATTAGGATTGTCCCAAAGAGCTTATATTGACAAAGTTCTTAACAAATACAAATTTAGCTCATATCAATGTCCTAAGGATATTATACTTACATTTAGAAAAACAGATAACCTTGAAGTTGTTGGTTATTCTGATTCTGATTTTGCTAAGTGTAAAGACGAAAAGAAATCTACATCAGGGTACATCTTTATGTTTTCAAGAGGCCCTATTTCGTGGAGAACTCATAAGCAGGAGTTAACTACCACTTTCACGATGATGGCAGAATATTTGGCTTATTATCATGCTACTTGCCACGCCATATTATTAAGGAATCTTATTTCATGACTTAAGGTTGAAGATTCCATTTCAAGGTCATTGAAAGTATTTTATGATAATAATTCTAATGTTAGTTTGTCCAACAGCACCATTTCGAGTGGTACTGGACTATACCTCGACACTAAGTACTTATTTGTCAAGGAAAGAGTTGAAGATCAAAACGTTGTCATTAAATATATTTGTACGCATGATATGCTAGCGGATCCACTTACGAAAGACTTACCACCCAAGCTCTTTTAGAGCATGTTGCCGGCATGGGTTTAACTGGTAGTCTTAATTAGTAAGTTATTTTGATGTAAGACAACAATTTTGAGCTCGTTTTTTTGAACTTCACATTATGTTTATGGTTTGCTATTCTCTTTATGGTGCACACTTGAGAACTTATGAGCAAACGGTACGGTAATGTTTTGGACCATATGAATGAGTTTAATCAATTACCACTTATGTAAACTCTGTTCATACCTGTTATGCTTAATGTTAATCTTTGTTTTAATAAAAGTACTAATTGTATAACTAATGGGGATCTTGTGTTAATAATGACACAAAGATTGTATTAATTCGCATTGGTGGTTTTATTTAAACAAGATGTAGACATTAAATTAATACTTGGCCAAATTAATGATTGTAAGCGTTATGTTTTGTATATAAATAGTATTTCGGCCAAGTGGGAGAATATTAGAATATTTTATTCCTTATGTGCCATTTACTATTTATGTAATTATTGGACTTACATATTGTATTAATTTAATAACTTTATTTATGGGTTTGGTAGTTAATTATGTGGCCCATAAATATTATTACTAATATTAATTTGGCATAATGGGCCCTAGGGTTTCATAATCTTGATGGACGATTTTGACCCTTAGATATTCTATAAATAAAACAGTTAGGGTTTGGTCCCAATTGTCGTCTCAAGAACTTTATACACACCTATACATCCATCCTAAGATTGAGAGAGACAATTGAAGACCTTCACCCTTAAGCGCAGCGGAAGCGTGATACATACGAGATGACTTCTCTCAATTCATGTAAGTACTTAATATTATTATGATGATTGATTTTATTTGATTCTATGCAATAATACGTTCCTGTATAATTTATACAACAGTTACAAGTCAACCTGTATGGATGATTTGGTTGCTGTTGCTGTTACATATATGCCACTCTTTCTTACTACATCCTGTCAGCATCTTTAGCACAAGCGTATAACTTGTATAACTTGGATTTATTCATGCTCTTTGAGATGTGTAATCATCAATATTTGGCAGCTTGTACCTTAAATACCCACTTGGTTTTTATTTGTGGTACAGGACTAGTGTTTATAAACATTTTCTATACTTGCTTTCATTCATAAATCCATGTAAAGTTTTTGAAACTCAGTGTATATAGCATCTCTTGCTAAGATTTGGGATTTTATTTGCAGCATTCCCCAATAAGGAGCCGGAGCCGGAGCCGGAGCCTGAGCCTGTCACGACAAAAACAAATGCCCTTTTCATGTTTAACTGTTAACCTGTGTTATCAGTATATGTAGCTCCAACTGCGAGGTCTTACATCAACGGGTTCTAAACTCTCTGGAACTTGTATATACGGCCTGGCCTGGCCTCCCCTCCCCAATTATAGAAGTTGGTAATTAAGAGATTGTTGGTCGAGTATAAAAAACAATAATGTATGTATGTATGTATGGGTTTCTAAAGGAGATTTTGACAATTTTACGTATTGTGATGATCAATGAAGACCATTTGACAGGAGAGCTTATGTTCTATTTATTTATGGCAAAACTAATAATTTAGTACAAATTTTACATAATACAATATTGAACTTTTAATTTTACATATTACCCCATTGAATTCATTATTATTTTAAAATTGAATCGTTCTTTTAACTCTTGTTCATGGCTGTTAAATTCTTTCTGGACGTGGGCATTAAAAGAAAAAGGAAAAAAGAAGAAGAAAATGACATGAACCTATCAAATGTGGATCTAATTTGGGTTACCATGTGGTGATTGGTTTTCCAATGGGTTACCTTGTTCAATCTCCTTCCCTTTTCCACCCTCCCCGTCTTGCATAGCCACCAACCACCATGCAAAAACACCCACACAAGAACCCTACCCACTACCACTAGTCCCTTCTCTTCCCACCTTTACCTCTTCTTTTTCTCTATAGCTGCTGAAAAACAAGAAGATTTACAAGGAAACAAGCAGCTAAACTCAGCCCCAAATCCCCTTGATGTCTCACAAATCGTCAATGACAAATGAACCAACCTCTGATTTCTATGCGACGAACATTATTGCTATTGCTGATTTACTGATTATTGACACTACCTTGTATCTGAATCTGATCATTATGGGGATGCCCACTACTTCGCCGGCTTCCATCTTCTTCCCCTGTTTTTAAGTCTTGACCCGAACTTGACCAATGCAGGTGACTTTAGGGGATGAGGGTTCTCGGTTTTCGAATCCGGACCCTCTCTTTCTTCCTCCCGTGGGGAATATCGGAGAAGATTGGTCATTCTTGATGCTGTCGTTGGTTCTCAGTCTCCGACTGATCGAAATGGAGAGAGAAATTGGCGGGGCATATGCTCGACCCGGACTTAGAATTGATGATTTTGATGAGATTTTCTTGGAGGAAGAAGAAAGGTGGGAGGTGAAACAGATGAAGAGCTCATTGGTGATGGTTGTAGTTTCGATCTGTTGAGTTTTATCGTCGAAGGAATCCATTGCTGAAATTCAATTTCTTATTTTTGCCATGAATCATGTAGTACAATTTGGAAAATGGAATTTTTTGTGTGGAAGAGATGAATTAATGGGAAATTTGGAAGATAAAACTGTTATTTTAATTTTGTGGGTTGCAAAAATCTAGAGAGAGAGATATACAGAAATTATAAATGTTGTGACTAAGATTTAGAGAGAGAGGGATGATGAAATGCCGTATAGACTGATCCATCGCCGGATCTTGGGGGCCTATGCCGGAGGTTGAACGGAAGCTATCACTTTTCTGGTACTTGCCCGTGGTTGTTCTTCTAGTGTTGCATCCGATGATGAGTTTGTTCCCCACTTGGTTAGTCGATGCCTATGTCATTTTTACTTTTTTTTCCTTTTATTTCTCATGTCCACGTCAGATAATAGCAGAAAAAATTTAACAGCCGTGAACTCAAATTAACGTGATGATCTAATTTTAAAATAATAATTAGTTCAATAGGATAATATATAAAATTAAAAATTTAATGGTTGAATTAAGTAAAACTTGCAAACTACAATGACTAAATTATTAGTTTTGCCATTTCAGAGTACTGTATTTATTTTTTTAAAATAGAACTAATACGATCTTAGCAATTTGATTACTTGAGTATGGGTTGTGTTTCATTATTGAGCAATTTAAAATATTAGGTACAATGAAACTGATTTTTATTATTATTAAAAAAAAAAATTATCTTCATCTATTTTTTTTCCTGGGAGCTATGTTTAAGGGCAAAGGTTTGAAATTTATCAGTTTGAACTTGGACTAGATTGGATCAGGCGAATAGGAATGAATATATACAAGTTCAACCCAAATGAATCCTTCAGGAGGTAATTAACTAACGGGTAGAAGAATAGAAAGAGAGAGAGATGAGGGTGGAGCAGGCAGCTGAAGAGAGAGATGATATGAAGGTTTTGGATGGACTTTGGCGAAAGTGAGTATTGATAAAATAATTTTATAAGTAAAAATTAAGTAACAAAACAAAATGATGTGATAAATTGTAATTAGTGATCTAGTAATAACAACAAAATAAATTTCTGGAAAGAATATTTTAATGTTCCGGGCTGCAATTTAAAATTCTAGAGCACCTGCTAAAACTAATGATTAAAAATGAAGGCAAAGAGATAAACTATTATTATTAATTAAGAGCAACTATATATATATATATATATATAAATTTTCTCTTATAAGGACTCAAAATAAGGACTCAAAGTAAGGACTGCATTTTTTTTGTTTTCTTTTTAAAACAACTAAAAAAATATTTAATATTTTATGGAACTGAAATTTTTTCATAATACAATGTTTTGGGCGTGTTTTGAATACCTATATCAAAAAATTGTGGTACAGTCTGCACAGACTGTACATACATATTTTTGTTATACGTACCCAAATCACACCCAAAACTCTTTTTTTTTAAAAACTTTCAGTTCTATAAAATATTAAATATTTTTTTTTAGTTGTTTAAAAAAAACAAACAAAAAAAATACAGTCCTTACTTTGAGTCCTTATTTTGAGTCCTTATAAGAGAAAACCTATATATATATATATATATATATATATATATATATATATATATATATATATATATATATATAAGTAATAATACAATATTTTTGAAATCCTTACTTTTTAATAATAAAGTTTATTATTAATTATAAACACGTGAAATCCAGCCCAGCCGCAAAGATAAATTTCATTAAATTGGGCCTCGAGAGTGGATCGAGTGAGGCCCAAAACTTTTGTTCCGTTCCACAATTATTCTGAACTGAGAAAGGCCCGAAACCCCAAAAAACAAAGTTTTGAATGCACTTAACCATTGTTACTTGTTTAATTTGCATACATCCTTCCTTCCTTCAATTCTCTCCTAATAAACAGTTATAATTACCATTAATGATGTTGTTTCTGCCCTTCCGGCATCATCTTCTTCTTGGGTTGGGTAAGCGGCTGGCTACCCATAATTATGCTTGTAAATACTCTTAGGTTATACGATCCTCTTGTTGTTGTTTTTTTTGCCAACATTTTTCCACATGCATGTTTCATATGTATCATATCATATATAGAGGTCAAAGAGTATATATATATATATATATATATATATATATATATATATATATATATATATATATATATATCAATGCCTAAGGTTGTGTTTAATAAATCTTAAAATTAAGATTTGAATGATTTTGATGTCTTAATAAATTAGATCATCTAAATAGTTATGAGGTCTGAATTTAAAAAATTGTTTGATAACTAAAAAGTAAGTTGTCTCTTAATGACACTATTTTACCATTTTAAAGGGTAAAATTTTATTTAATAATTTTAAATATTCAATTTATTAAAAATGAGTGCATAATATTGTTGAATATAATTATATAAAAAAAAATTATCAAAAAAATTTCATTAAGAGGTACCTCTTAATTATTAAGATTTTATTTTTTGTCTTACTGATTAAGAGGTATTCAGAGGTAACAAAAAAAAATAAATAGCATCATGCCTCTTTGCGAATAAGAGACAGTCCATTAAGAAGCAATCAGATATAAACAAACAGCACCTAAGTTTCTTGGGTATACATACATAATTAAGTGAAACTTGTTAATATGGAACTTAAATTAAAGTGCCTACCATAGAGCTAGACTACTAGAAAAATAAGAATATGTGACGGAATTTTGTGACGAATTTTAAAAACAATCACAAAAGATAGTAATTTGTGATGGACTTTTTAAGCAATCACAAAATAATAGTATATATGATAGTTATTAGTGATGACTAATCTTGCCATCAATGTATTATAATTGTGATGGTCATGTCAATCACACCAATTTTTTCACGCAAAATAATTTTTCTTTTTGTGACGCACTAAGTCATCACTTATAGATATACTCTTTTCATGATTGCATTTAAGCTATTACTAATATTTTAATGTAAAAAATAATCAAAATAATATTTTATGACGGTCGTGACAATCATTAAAAAAGATAGATTTTTGTGACGACTTTTATTTGTAATTACAAAAAGAAGGTATTTTGTGATGTAATTTTTACAAAACAATAAAATATATGATGGCTCTTAGTGATGAGTACTTTTACCATCATTATAGAGTATTTGTGACTGTCATTGCAATCACCAAATCTTATGTGGAAGTAATTTGGTATAGTAAGTCAACTCACATATGTTTCCTTTTATATTTTATTTTAAAATTATAATCATGATCTGAACTTTGGTGTAGTGGTAATACTCGTTATTTAGTTTGCAAATGGGAGAGGGTTCGAATTCTACAAGTATCATTTGATACAATTAATATAGATACAATTAATATAGTGAAATAAATTATACGTAAATAGAGATTCACGTTCTTACATTTGATCTCTAAAGTCTTGGTTTTTTTTTGTGATGACTTTGACAGTCACAATAGATTACGTGTAAATGTGATTGTATTAATCATCACAAAAGCACTAAGCGTTTGCATGATTGTCAAAACCATCACGTAAAACCTTTCATGATGAGGGTATACAAGACGACCATTATGATACTTAAAGCCATCACGTAAACCTTTCGTGATGATTTTCCTACTTTTTGTGATGAATTTTGACTATCACAAATGACCATTTTTTTAGAAGTATAGTAACGTAGTTCATATTTCATAAAAAATCTAGAACATGCGATGGAGCGTCCGGTAAATTTTAACGATTATATATAGATCAAAGTTTGGAGAGTGTTTTTGGAGTGATTCTCTGAGACGCATGTATGACAAAGAGAAACGATTTGTTGATTGTAGTAGCAATTTGACCATTATATACATGTGTTTCAGCAATGCCAAATTTTTTTAAACAAGAATTTGAATACATTATATATTTATATTTTTGTGTTTAGTTTTTTAGATTAGTGCTAGTTTAAATATTTTTTTTACCCTCTATAAGTTTAAATTTATCCAGTTTTATTTTTGCCATTATCCCTATACTTATAAAAAAATTTAAAAAAATCTCAACATAAGCACTGTCTACTCTTCTCTCTTAATAGATTCGCCATTGGCCTTATTACCGTTTTGAGTTTCGTTTGGTTTTTGTACAAATATGGTTCTATATTTTTTTGTTTTTATTAATTTTTTTTTAAAAAAAATTAGTGCATGCTTATTTTGATGTTGAAACAAACATTGCAATTGATTTGTATCATCATGTACTTGGTAACATATCAATTTATATAACAATGTAAATTATTTAGTCACAAAATTTTAATATGAATTAAAAATCAATAGTTAATTAAATAAATAGAGATAATATATACACTATAAAAGTGAGAACTCAATGGGCAAACATGAATAAATAGTCTAATTAACTTAAAAGATGCAACTTGCATGACATTAATTTTAAATCACTCTATTGCCATGAATCTTCAACAAGAATTTGTTAACCAATTTATGGCTAATCCTTAATTTTCAGTTGGTTACTTGTAGACGACAACTTTTAATTCACTTAATTTATCACGGGGGAAGCCAACTAGCCATGTTAATTGTCGAAAAATTAATCAATTTAAAGGAACATCTACACTACCACAATCTTCTTCTTTTCTTAATCATTTTAAACAAAATAATAAAAAAGTTTTTTTAAAAAAGGTCAATCACAAAAATAACTAATGAATAGCACAAATAATTTTCAAAATGATGATTGAAGTGAAAAAATAAATCTCAAAAATGTCTAAACTAAATATACCAAAGTTATAAACTACTCCCTCCATCCCGAAAAAAGATGAACAAAATACAATTTGAACACATATTAAGAAAAATAAAAGTAGAGAAAATAGAATAAAAAAATTCTAAATTTATCCTTAGTGGTCGGCCCTACAAGATTACATAAAGTAATGAATACTTTTATTTTTTTTATATTAATAGACCCCACTAAATAACATATGTATCATTTACTTTATATATTTTATCTCACCTTTTTTGAAACAAAAAAAATTTTATATTTAGCCATCTTTTATGGGGACGGAGGGAGTAGTATATTTCATCTAAAACTACTTTATCTTATTGGAACAATAAAATATATTCTCTTCAATTTTAACTTTTTGAAGTCAACTTAAAATATTTTAATATAAAATATATGTGTCTAATTCCTTCATCAGTAGGCGGAAAGTAAATTAACAGATTTGCAGTTCAAATGAAAGCTACAAAATAGATTCATTTAAATTTTAAAATTAAGAGTAAAATAAATATTTTTTTTGTTTCCTCTAAATATAACTCTTCCATTAATCTGCTCCCTTTAAATTTATTAAATTATATATATGACTCTCCCCTATACCTATAAAAAAATCTAGCATAAGCAGGTGTCTATATTGCCCAAGCATATATCCGCCCTTGTATATATAATAGTTGTGACATGATAGTACTCATCAACCAAACCTAATGACATGTTAGGAGTTTTATATATAGTCTAAAGTTAAATATATATATATATATATATATATATATATATATATATATATATATATATATGGGATATGATCCATAACAAGTATTTGCTATGGATGAAATTTGGGCAAATAGTATCATATCCGTTCATTATATAAATGTAGGGTGCGGATTAAAAAATAACAAAGCCCTTACGCTAGACGAACTGGCGTACGTTGTAAATTTTAAAGGCCCGTACGCTACACCAAGTAGCGGATGATAAAAAAATATGATACTGATCAATATTCCCTCCATAAAGCACAGTGCATGAGTGAGTTGAGAGAAGAGATAGCGACACAAAAGCTCTCTCCCTCTACACACATATCTTTATCTCTCTCTCTCTAAAACAAAACAATAAGAAGCAGAGCTCTCTCTTCTTTCATGGCTTCTTCCTTTTCAAATCCTAACAACAACAAAGTTGTCCCGTGTTCAGTTCCCATCAATGTCAGGTTCGACCCAAACTCACCGACCAACACCACCTTCGTCCAAGCCGACCCATCAACCTTCGTCCAAATTGGTCTTCTAATTTAAAATTCAGCGTACAGCTCCAAGCCGACCCATCAACCTTCGTCCAAATTGGTCTTCTAATTTAAAATTCAGCTTACGCTAGACGGTAGTAAATTTGGTAGTAAATTTGGGCATCGAAAATTTTTTTAATCATACGCTACTCGGTCTAGCGCACGGGCCTTTAAAAATTCAACGTACGTAGGGGTGTAAGTCGAACCAAGTAGTTCGGTACTCGATTTGAGATTGGCTCGAAAATATGATCCAAAGCTCGAATTCGAAGTTGATCCGAGTAGAATCTGATCCATACTCTTTTTCTGTTTAATGATACACGAGTAGAATTTGAGCATACTAGTGTTCGCTCAGATTAGGGTTCGAGTATTTTATTTTTCCTCGATACCTGCTCGATGGATCATATTCGAATATTGGTTTGATCCATTCTATTAAGCTAAATATGTGATAGTTGTATCAATCTTTATAATTTATAAAGTGTAGTATAAAATTGTGTAAACTTGTACTTGAATAAATCAATGAATTGAATGTCAATTTTTATTACATTCTTTATAATTTCAATACATAAATAAAAGTGAATTTTTTTTATATAAAAATATTAGTTAAGTAACCAATTTAATATGCAGTGGTTCAGTTATAAGTGAAATGGTTCATATTCGAAACTCGATTTGAAGGCTCATGAGTAACTCGCTTTGTAAACGAGTCGAGTATTTACGAGCCGAGTAGGTCCGAGTAATGATCCGAGTCGAATCTGGGGCAAAAATATAAATTCTTTATCGAATTCGAGTCGAATTCGAGCTCAATTTTTTCGAGTCGAGCTGAATCTGAGCATGAAAGTATTCGCTGAGATTCGACTCGTTTACACCCCTAAACGTACGCCAGTTCGTCTAGCGTAAGAGCTTTGTTATTTTTTAATACGCGCCCTACATTTATAGAATGGACGGATATGATGCTATTTGCCCAAATTTCTTCCATAGCAAATACTTGCTATGGATCATATCCCTATATATATATATATATATATATATATATATATATATATATATCTTTAATTTTAAAAAAATAATTAATAAAAATAAAGATGTAACTCTAATTTTAGAAGAGAGAATTTTTGATTTGACAAACATCAGTTGCTGATTAACGGGATTGTTTTGCAAAATACTAGCTAGCTAGGTCTTCAAATGTTACCTTGCATGTAGGGATCTTTCTCATTGCAGCAACTAATTAAAAAAGAGTACTTTGTTTTGTTTAACTCTAAGCTAATGCATGGACGAGGTAATGTATTTTCGAATTGAATCATATACAAGTAGGGTTAAATGCTTTATAGGTCATTGTATTATATGTCAACTTACAAGTGAGTCACTCAACCGTTTTCTTTTTTACAGTCAACTCACTGAACTATATTTTACTAACAAAACGTTTACTATTCCGTTAAGTATGTTGACTTTGGACGGAATTTGCCACGTAAGCTGCAGATGTGAAAAAAATTTCTGATGTGGCACATATTAGTCCCATGTGGCTTTCATTATGTGGAAATGGAGGAAAATTTACAAATGTAATTATATAAATTAAAAAAGTTAGTAAACAAAATAAGAAAATAAATGAAAAATATATTCAATTATTTTGAAATTAGTATCAAATGAATTTTTATTTAATTCTTTACAAATATAATAATATAAATTAGAAAATTTTGCCAAAAAATAAGAAAATAAATGAAATATATATGTAATTATTTTTGTAATTAATATCAATTGAATTTTTGTTTAATTATTTAAATTTAGGGAAAAATGAAAGAAAATTATAATAAAATCAAAAAAATTACCTAACAATACATGGCAGAAATTAAAAAATAAAAAGAGTTATTTAGTTATTTTTGTAATTAATAGAAAATGTTTTTTTATATAATTAATAACAAATATAATTGAGGAAATTATAAAATTAATTGTATTTTAAAATTAAAAATCTTTTCAAAATAAAATTTTATTTACATAATATTAATGTTATATCATCACTATAACGTTAATACTTTTGACTGGAAATGATTTTTTTTTTAAATACAATAAAATCAAAAAAGTTAGTAAAAAAATAGAAAAAATAAAAATAATAATTTATTTATTTTTGTGATTATTAAAAAATGAATTTTTAGATAATTAGCAAAATATTTTATTGATAACAACAACATTGGCGAACAAGAGAGAAAGAGGGAAAATATTTGATAAATTTAAATTTTTTGATAATTTTACAATAAAAAATATTTAAATTATATTCTCTCTTTAAGATTCAATATTTATTTTCTCTCTCCTCTTTGTAACTTTCCCTTTTTCTCTCCTCCTCTGCAACAGATCTGCCGTCGATGTCCAGTCCGGCAACTTCTATAACTTATGCCGCCCCCAAATCACGCTCCTAATTCGGACCAAAACCCTAAACCCTAACCAACAAATGAAGTGATACAGAAGGAAGAGCTATCAAACTCAAAGCTTCATTTTTCTGCATCAATGGCGGAAGATAGGTCAATATATAGCCAAAACCTTCCCAGTTAAACCAAAGTTAAAACCCACTTTGAATAAAACCACACCAACTCCAAAATCCAAATACTGGAAATCTTTCAAATCCCCCAAAGAAACCCCAATTCAAACCCTAATCTCATCTATCACTTCTCTCTCCTCCTCGCCAACTTCTCCTCACCACTTGGGGCTACTAAATGGTTGAGGACATCGGAAACTATGGAGGCTTGATTTTCTGCACTAATTTGGACGAGGAAGATGACGAATAGTGACGATGGTGCTAGGTTAGAGAGAGAAAGAGGTAGAGAAATTGGATAATCTAGATGACGAGTGTGTTTAATTTATTTAATTATAATATAGTAATAAATTATTAATAAATTTGCCTAATATATATAAACATTTATGTAAAAAAAATTATTTTGAAAAGATTTTTAATTTTATTAATTACAAAAATAAGTAAAAAATTTATTGTCCCATGTTTTTGGCTAATTTTTCTAATTTACACTATATTTTAAAATATATTTTCATTTTATTCATAAATTAAATATATATTTTATTTATTTTTTTATTTTTTTGGCAAATTTTTTTAATTTATATTATTATATTCATAAAGAATTTAATAAAAATTCATTTGATATTAATTACAAAATAATTGAATATATTTTTTATTTATTTGTTTGTTTTTTTGGCTTAGTTTTCTAATTTATATTATTATATTTGTAAATAATTAAATAAAAATTCATTTGATATTCATTACAAAAAGTCAGCTGCTTACGTGTACATTTGTTATTCATTTAGATCCACATAATTCATGCCACGTGAGATAATTCATGGCACATAAGCTTTTTTTTTTAAAAGTCAGCTGCTTACATGTACATTCCGTCTAAAGTCAAAATAGTTAACGGAATTATAAACATTTTGTTAGTAAAATGTAGTTCAGTGAGTTGACAGTAAGAAAAATCGGTTTAGTGACTCACTTGTAAGTTGACCTATAGTACAGTGACCAAATAAGCATTTAACCCTATACAAGTACGTACAAATAATGGATGTTTCTCTTTCTTAATATTAAGATCGTAAATCATGCACCATGATGAAAATAAAACAAAAGAGATCGAGTTCAAAGGATTCGGATTTCGTTATTCTAGAATTTAATGATAAATAATACTCTCTCTATTCTTAATTATTTGACGTTTTAGAGATGCGCACGAGAATTAAGATAATGATTGGAAAACATTAAATATAGTACTCAATTGTCTATAATACCCTTAAATTTTTTGTTGGGATAAGAAGAGTTTTATTGAAATAAGGAGATAGAAAGAGTTTAAAGTATCAAAAAAAATAGGTGGAGTAATAAGGGATAAAAATTGTCATTAATTCTCCTAGATTTGAATAAACATCAAATAATTAGGAACGTATAAAAAACTCTAAAACGTCAAATAATTAGGGACGGAAAGAGTATTATAATTATACAAATATTATATGAAAGACAAAAAAATAAAAACACGCGATATACCTAAGTTCATCAATTTGGTTAATCCTATTTATTTGATGTATTCATTAAATTTCTCACACACCCTACAATGATTTACACACCCAGTGGCAGATCTGTATTGGGGGCAGCATAGGCAGCTGCCCCTGCTAAATTTTCTTTTATATAGGTATAGGCGTAGGGCAGATATGTAAATTAATAAATTCAAGGGGGCAGATTAATGGAAGAGTTAAATTTGGAAGGGGTAAAAAAAAATTCATAAACCAATTATAAATACAAGTACAAAAATTTTCTTATTTTAAAGTTTGGTGAAATCTTAAAAGTATTTTTTGAAATCTTCTTATTAAGTTTGAATGTAAGCGTGTGAATTGTGAAAGATTGTTTAATTCAAGTTTGATTTTTTTTTTGGTTTGTTATTGATTTGGTTGAATGTGGTGTCTTTTTGTTTGGTCTGATTGAGTTTTTATTTTTAGGTTGTTTGATCTTCAATTGAAAATAGGATCATTTTTGTTGAATAATTTTCGTCTTTTATTGTGATATATAGCTTACAATGATTTTGCCTTGTGTAAGACCTCGAATTTTATGAAATAAAAGTATTCAATTTTTCTTATAATTACAATTCAGTAAATGGTTAAATTGATAAAAAGTTAAAGTTATGGGTGAAATGTGAAAATTTTTCAAAATAAACAAGTGGTTATAAAATAATCGTTGTTGTCGGGGAATATTCGTTGGTCGTGGAATATTCTTTCTGTCGGGAAATATTCGTACGACGGCGCAGCTATTTGTGGGCCCCATAACAAAAAACGGTCGGATGAAGATAAAGGCAAAAATTAAATTTTTATAATTAACGGCGTAGTTGTTACCGTTAACACTGTTGGAATACCCGGTGGTTAAAATACAGTAATACGCGTTATTAAACAGTAGCACACGGTATTACACAGTATTTTTGAAATTATTGATTCTTACGTAAGAAGGCACTACTGAATAATTGTCACAGTAATTACTGTTCAATATTTTATTTTATTGATTCAATAATTGCTGCGTTGATATTTTATATTATTGTTGTTTCAATAATTGTTGCTGCACATCATCTCCATTATCAGATCAATAATTCATATTATTTGAATAATATTATTAGATAGTGACCCCAACTTATTAATGAATAAAATCAAATTTTCTCTAAATATTATTGTGAATAATAAGGGGTTAATTTGATATAATACTTTGGTTATGGGTAAAATGTGCAAATTTTACAAAATAAGCAAGTGGTTATAAAATATTCATTTTGTCGGGAAATATTCGTTTGGTCGTGGAATATTCTTGCTGTCGGGGAATATTCGTACGACGGCGCAGCCTTGTGTGGGTCCCATAACAGAAAATGATTGGATAAAAAAAATGACAAGTATAAGTTGTTTATAAATAACGACGTAGTTGTTACCGTTAATACTGTTGGAATACCCGGTGGTTAAAATACAGTAGCACACGGTATTGCACCAATTATTGATTCTTACGTAAGAAGGCACTACTCAATAATTGTTACAGTAGTTATTATTCAATATTTTATTTTATTGATTCAATAATTCCTGCGTTGATATTTTATATTATTGTTGTTTCAATAATTGTTGCTGCACAGTATTTTCCATTATCAGATCAATAATTCATATTATTTGAATAATATTATTAGATAACATTATTGACAATGTCTAGAAAGTCTGTCTAAGGAGAGGTTTGGCCATCTAATTCCGCGCCAGTAAGGAGAAATCCTTATTGGAAAGCTCCCTCTTTCCTGAGAACGGCCTGGTTGTCATAAATGTGATTCTGTAATATTATTTGTGAATAGTTAATTATTGATTCATATGATAAGGAAATATTTATTTTATGTGGATATAAATGAGGGATATATTTTTGTGGTTAAAAATAAAGGAGTTAATGTTGAAGTTTTTATCCGTATTTTTGTCGGAATAGATGTATTAAAAATTAGGGTTTTTGAGATATTTTGCGGGGGTTATAATTTTTAATCCGACCGTTGGATCGTGGTAATTTTTGGATATGTTATACATATATAAGTTGAGTATATGCCCACAAATTTTGAACCGTTAAAAATGAACGTATGATTTATTATGAATTTTACAAGATGACTGGTTCAGAAATTGTTGAATTTTCGGAGTTTATCATTTTGATGGAAAATTCTAGAATTGGTGGGCCCCACTTGTGGTTGGTGAAGAAATGTGCTGAATTATATTTCAAATGTGGTGGGTGAGAATAGTAGCAGGTAAAGCCATCAGGTTGCAGGTCAAGCCTACTAAAATTTTCTTATAAATAGAGGGCTAAGTTAGAATTGAAAATCACACCAGAAACAAGTTTTCTCTCTTTCTTTCTCTAGATTATTGAGTGTATTTTGTGAGTATTTAGATACTTTGAGAGTTTCTATTCATCAGAGCAAGTTTCTTTTAGCCTTATACCGGTATTCCGACCAGAAGTACTGATATCTTGAGGTAAGGGATATTATTTTCTTCTTAAATGATATTATTTTCTTCAATATCATTATGCTGAAATATTAACATGAGTTTTTATCAAATTTAAAACTTTTTGTGTCGGGGTTACTATTCACGTATACGTTACTATTCACGTATACGGTACTATTCACGAATACGGCACTATTCACCGAAAAATAAAATTTTTTCTTTTTGTCCAAGATGTCTATTATGGTTACTATCTTTGATTGTATCCATGTTTTGATCTTTATTTTTGAATTCTGCTTCACAATTGATTATTATGAAGTATTATTGATCTTGGATAAACTGTTATACGAATCCCTACTATTTGTCATTCTGTCTCACTAGATTCGTTTTCTTTAAGATATTTTTCATCATCCTCAGTCCTAAATGATGATATTACTGAATATCTTTAGCCTGTAGTGCAAAGATGTATGATTATTTGATGAATATCTTTGGCCTGTAGTGCAAAGATGAACAGGTGTTGAGATGAACATGCACTACAAGAAAAATGCTTAACAGCGACCAATACTATCAGCGACCGCACCATCGGTCGCTGATATTATTAACAGCGACCGCCATCTGTGACCAATATTTAATATGGTCGCTATATTTTAACAGTGACCACACGCGGTCGCTAGTACAAATTTGCCTCCCAAAATTTGGCTGGAAATGTTGGCGCCAATGTTTTATGCGACCACTTAATATCTGCGACCGCATGCGGTCGCAGATAAGTCCATGTCATTAAAATCAGCGACCGCATATGGTCGCAGCTAGCGGTCACTGATCAAACTTAATATTAACAGATTCAGTCACTCGCTCGACACAGCAGAGGCGGAGAAAAAGAAGAGGGAGACAGAGAGAAGAGGGAGAAAGGGGGGAGAAGAGAAGAAGAGGAAGAGAGACTCCGGCCACCGCCACCGGGACACTGGTCCACCGCCATCAGGAGGTACCACCGCCGCACCACCGCTGCACCACGCCGGTAACCCCTTAATCCCTAAATCTCTAAATTAGACCCCTTAATCCCTTAATACCTTAAACAGAATGTTAATCTTGTGATTATTATACTTTAATCGATTTGTTTTTAGTTGAATATTGCAATAAGGTAGTACTATTAGAGTAAACATTGTCATTAGAGGAACTCAATGTTAAATGAGTTGTGTGAGGGCATATATGTTGTTTATATATTTTTTCAGTAATATTTTCAAAAATATTTGACGAGTCACCAACTCATCAACACAAATTACCAGCAACTTAATGAGGACCATAATATATTTAATTGATGAGTAATATTGTAGTACTAATTTATAATTGATTGATACATAATACTTCCTCCATTTCAAAATATAAAATAATGATAATTATTTTTTTGAAGTCAATACATGAATTTTCTTCATTTTTAGTTAAAAAAAATGATAAATATTGTAAAATATTTAAAATTATACTCATTGTAAAATTTATAATTGGAAATATATATGACGATATTTATTTATGTTTTAGATCTAAGTTGCATATCTTTTAATATTTACAGGGTTACTAATTGATCACGTGTTATTACTTTTTTGAATGTTTCATGCTATAATCTCAGTTTCTATCTAGTTTTCAACTGATATTGGATGGAGATTTTGTTTCTTTTGGATACAGTACTAGTACTGATTCCTGGTTTATGTCTTGGGTGCCTAGAAATGACCTTATATACATGCTGTCGTGCATGTGGCTAGTCTATATTACAGGGGAGACTCTGGCCAAATTTTTTTATTGGTCGGGTAGTTGCAAACATTTATACTATTAACGAGCCTATTGGTGATCCAGTAGAGCCTATTAAGGGGATGTTGGAGCTGATGGGCTGGGCTTAGGTCCGCGAGTCCATACGAGGCCACGCCAAGCTTAGCCAAGCCTCACGGGGTCAAGCCAAGCTTGGTTGTTAATTAGGGTGCTGTTAAGCCAAAATAGACAGTGCTAGGGAACTGCTAGTGCAACAGAGAAGATAAATAGACACACTTGGTCAATAAATATATTGTTTTGGCTATAACAGAAAAACAAGGGTATTTAACACTTATGTATACAAGAATAAAGCTACAAAATGTTATAAAAGCTATAAATTGCTCAACCAAGTTGTGACTATCCCAAAACATAAAAGATTATAGAAAGGGACTGTGAGGGGTATAATCTTAAAACATGTTAGGCGCCTTAGCACACTAGTTGATATGAATGAATCTCCAATATACTCAAAAGTTGTATAAATGAGTTAGCAAACTTTGATATAAAGCTAGCATGAATGAAATACCTTA
This sequence comes from Panax notoginseng, assembly GCA_016801055.1. Taxonomy (NCBI): domain Eukaryota; kingdom Viridiplantae; phylum Streptophyta; class Magnoliopsida; order Apiales; family Araliaceae; genus Panax; species Panax notoginseng. The sequence goes on from CM029012.1 coordinate 184,201,909, forward strand.
CGTATTCACTTACGATAAACAATAAAAATAAATTTAAAACAAATTAAAATAAAATAACATGATATAATATAACTATTAAACTAAGTAGCATTTACTTAGTTTCTCATACTAAATTTAATAACATTTAAAGTTTCCCATACTGCTTTAATTTGCATTCATTCGTTAACATCCGGAATGCTTAAATGTTAATCATATGCTTACAAGTATACTCAAGTCATATGATTACAAGTATGCTCTCAAGTCATATGCTTACAAGTATGCTTAAATGTTAATCATATGCATGCTTATATGTATGCTCAAGTCATATGGTTACAAGTATGCTCAAGTCATATGTTAACATTTATAATGTTGTCTGTAGTAGGTACCGTGCAATCATGGACCTCTATTTAGACCGTAGTTGGATGGCACGACGAAAGTCAAGTGCCCAGATAGGTGCTACAGCTGAATTTAGAGCTGGTTGCCAAGTATTTTTGGAGTATGCGTATAGTCACCCGGAATGTATGAATGGTAAGTCACAGATACGATGTCCATGTTTGAAGTGTAAGAATGTAAATTATATGGATAGAGACATGATAAACTATCATTTACTTGTTTCTGGGTTCATGAGAAATTACGAAGAATGCTGGTGGGCACATGGGCAGAGAAGAGATGGTGGCATCACACAAGTACATAATTCTGGCAGTAGTACTCATCGTATGAATGAAATGGTTCATGATATTGCATGGCCAGATTTTGATTGGGAGCAAGGCAGAGAACAACCTATGAATTCTGATGCCAAAGAATTCTTTAAGTTGTTAAACGAGGGTAGCGAGCCATTGTGGCATGGTTGCACCAAACACACTACATTGTCTGCAGTGGCGACATTACTTAACATCAAGGCTGATCACAACATGAGCCATGAGTGTTTTGAGTCGCTCTTGAAGGCCATTAAGAGTATGTTGCCTGACGGTGAGAAATTACCTGGTAACTATTACTTTTGTAAGAAAATGGTGAAGAAGTTGGGTCTTGGATACCAAAAGATCGATGCATGTCCCAACGATTGCATGTTGTTTTATAAGGAAAATGAACAGATGACAAGGTGCACGTTTTGCAGTCATGATCGGTTTAGGCCTAATAAAGAGGGTGTGACTACAAAAAAATCAAGTATACCGTTTAAGATTCTAAGGTATTTTCCAATAACACATCGGCTAAAAAGATTGTACATGTCTTCAAGAACAGCTGAACATATGAGTTGGCATGCGAAATCTCCAGCTAAAGATGGAGAACTAAATCATCCCGCAGATGGGAAGGCTTGGAAAGATTTCAACTTAGCACATCCTGGATTTGCATTGGAACCTAGAAATGTGAGGCTTGGATTGTCCACCGATGGTTTCAATCCGTTTGGCCACTCAGCTGTTCCGTACTCATGTTGGCCTGTGATTGTTACTCCGTACAACTTGCCACCTTGGATGTGTATGAAACAGCCATACTTATTTCTTTCACTCTTGGTTCCTGGTCCTAAGAGTCCTGGAAAGAACTTAGATGTTTACTTGAGACCTCTTATAGACGAGTTGAAGGTATTGTGGGAGGATGGAGTACAGACTTGGGATGTTGCAACGAAAACAAATTTCAACCTTAGGGCAGCGGTTATGTGGACTATAAGTGACTTCCCAGCTTATGGTATGTTAGCTGGATGGAGTACACACGGGAAGTTGGCTTGTCCGTATTGTATGGAGCATACAAAGTCGTTTAATCTATCAAAAGGTCGAAAGCCTTGTTGGTTTGACTGTCATCGTCGGTTCTTACCGGTAGATCACCCATTTCGAAGAAATAGAGAACACTTCAGGAAAGGGAAAGTAGACAATGATATACCTGCACCGCGATTTTCGGGAACGGAGATGCGAGATCGTGTGATGAGATTGCCGGTTATCCCATTTGGTAAGGTTGATGCCACAAATATAATCAATGGGTTTGGCGAATCTCATAACTGGGTTCGGAGAAGCATCTTTTGGGAACTGCCTTATTGGTCTACAAATTTGATTCGTCATAATCTAGATGTGATGCATATTGAGAAGAATGTGTTTGACAATGTGTTTAACACTGTGATGAATGTTACGGGGAAGACAAAAGATAACGATAAGGCACGTTTGGACATGAAAGATATTTGTAAGCGTCCCGGATTAGAACTTTACGAATCTCCTAATGGTAAGATTGTCAAACCGCATGCAAAGTACACATTGTCCAAAAAGCAAGTTGAAGATGTATGCACATGGGTTAAGTCTCTGAAACTACCAGATGGATATGCATCAAACATTGCAAGGTGTGTTACGGGTGGGAAATTGCAAGGGATGAAGAGTCATGACTGTCATGTGTTCATGGAGAGGCTCATGCCTATAGCATTTCGGGATCTGCTTGATAAACCAATATGGGATGCTTTGACGGATCTTAGTCGTTTCTTCAAAGACTTATGTTCAAAATCATTAAATGAGAAGGACATGTCTGTACTTGAGAAGAACATCATAGAGATCACGTGTAAACTGGAAAAAATATTCCCACCTGGTTTTTTTGACTCCATGGAGCATTTGCAAATCCATCTTCCCTATGAAGCTCATGTTGGGGGTCCAGTTCAATATAGATGGATGTACCCTTTCGAAAGGGTGATGGGAAACCTTAAGAGAAAGGTTAAGAATAGAGCTTATATCGAGGGGTCGATATGCGAGGCATACAGTTTCGATGAGATATCTACGTTTATCTCAGACTATTTTCCGGACGAAGTCTTGACAAAGGCCAATCGAGTATCGAGACATGATGATGGGGGAAATGTTGAACTAAATGGTCGACTATCTGTATTTGGTCTATCGGGCCGCGCTTATGGAAAAGGGAAGCGCATATTCCTCTCTGAGCAAGAATTACATGCTGCACATACTTACATTCTTCTCAATTGCTAGGAGATTGACGAATTTGTGAGGTACATATGTAAACTTGATAATTTATCTTTTAAGTTGACAATTTATTCCAATATGTTAATGTTTATAACATGGTATAGATTGTACGATGACGAGTTAAAAGTGAAGCATCCCGGCATAACTGATAAAGATGTTCAAATCAATCGGGATAAAAACTTTGCACTTTGGCTAAAGGACAAAGTAAGTTTAATTTTTAAGCACGTAATATATATATATATACTCCATGTTAACTATGACTTCATTTAATAAGATGGAGTTTTTGTAGGCTTTGACTAAGGGATCAACGATTCCGGCTAATGTACAAGTCCTAGCTATGGGACCAGACAGGGACCAAGTCACCCGCAATGGTTACAAAATAAATGGTTGTGAATTTCACACAAAGGCATATGAGCACGGTAAAAGAACAACGAACTCTGGAGTGTGTGTCCAAGGAGATTGTTACAATGAGCTTGGTCGTGCCTTTTATGGGGAGTTGGAGGAAATCGTAGAGTTGTCGTACAAGGGCACGTACGGTGGTCATATTCACTTGTTCAAGTGCCATTGGTTTGATTCAGAAAAAGGGATACGTGTTGACAGACATGGAATCGTCGATATTGACCTCCATAGGTCTGCGTACTCCAACGAACCGTTTGTATTACCAACTCAAACAATACAAGTATACTATACTCCTAGTCCAGTTAGGAAAAGGGATAGACCGCCTACAGATTGGCAAGTTGTAATTCATACTCCCGCGCGTAGTCGTGTCCAAGTAATAGACGGGGATTTCTACCAAGAGGAAATGCTTCAGAGACCTCCTATAATAAATATAGAGGACAACAATGATGTAATCCAGTTAGAGGGTGGAGATGAACCTGATGAATTGGATCCCGAGACAGTTATTGTGCAGGATGACAGTGATATTGAGAAAGAGTTATTGACTGACACTGACACAGAATCTGAAGATGGTTATGAATCTCCGATACTTGTACAAAATGATTCTGACTCATCAGACAACGATTTTCATTAAAATGTATGTTTAGTTTTAATTGTACAAAATGTATGTTTATGTTCATGTTCATGTTTAGTTCATAATTATGTACCTTTCATTTATGTTCTCTATATAGGAATGTTCTCTATATCCTTAACTATATCATTTATAGTTGTTGTAGTTAACTATTTTGCAGTCATGTTTATGTACCTTTCACTTATGGTAATCGTAGTTAACTATTTCATACAATTAATTGTCATTCATAATTTCATACTAACATCCTAATTTTTTTTATTTATAGATGTCTTCTGAACCTGTTGCACGAAAGCGCGGGTTGGGTCGGGGCCCTAATCATGTGCCGAAGGCCCCGGCTAATCCGGATGATCGCATTCTTATACAGATCCGTCCTCCTCCAGAAAGCACGTAAGTTAAACATCGTGTATATATAAGGGTTTAATATTTCCATTGTTATAAATATATTTTAATGTAAATTATTGTATATTGTAGTGATTTTCAAGATAGTAAAATTGTGAAGTGCATTTCACAATTATGCTTACAGAACTGGCCTACGCCAGTGATTACATGGGCGAGCACACCTCTCGCCCATAAGGATGCAGTTTGGGCTGAATTTCAGGTATATTTATTTAATCACTCTGATAGATAATACATAGTTAATCAACTAATAGTTTAGTAATGTTGGATTATGGTATTATAGTAGTTTTAATATTATTATTGTTGTTTTATTTGCAGAAGCGGTATAGATGGGACGACGCACATGCATCAGTTATTCAAGCACTGTTCTGGCAGAAGTGCGCCGTCCGGACTAAAGATAATCTAAACAAAGAACGACAGAAAGCCCTGCACAATGCTGAGATTGACCATCCAGGACAGGGTGAGCAGTATATGCATGAGCATTGCCCCTGGTGGTGCGCACATCCCATATGGGTGCAGATGTGTGAGCAGTGGAGAGCTGAGAGCTGGGTCAAGAGACGTAAGACTGCCGCCTCGAACAGATCCTCAGGTGTATCTGAAGGCGAAAAGGCAAAAGGCACGTACAAGGGCGGCAGTATATCTCAGCTGCAACATATTGCTGCTAGGGTACGTATGTATAACAAGCTTATTGGCTTAGTTATTTGTCTTTATGTTTACAGTCATGTTTTGTAGCTAAAATATCATATGTTTACATATTAATATGAGAACATGAACTGTAGGAGTCTGAGTCTCAAGGTCAACCTATCAATTGGTTAGATGTGTATGTGGCCACCCGTGATGGTCTGCTTGATGCTGTTCAGATAGCGGTAATAAGTTAACTTTAAATATATTATAGTCATGTTTTTTAGCATTTCGTATTTATTTTTAACTATTTATTTGTTGACCTTCTGACAGGACACTTATAAGGGCTTAATGAACGAGCGCTATCCTGAAGGCACCCCGCGTCCGGCGATTGATCAAGAATTGTGGGAGAGGGCGTCCGTCGTGAAGAAAAATTATGTTAGAGGTCAAGGACAAAGACGACGCCCGACCATCAGTGGCACAGGCAGCTCTGCTACCCAGTCTACACAGTCTACACAGTCATCAGGTCATCCAGCCTATCATACTCCTGCTGACTGTGTGAGAGCGATCTGTCAAAATCGTGATCTTCTTCTTATACTGGGCGGGCATCTGCATTCTCTGAATCCTGATGACTTGGCAAAGGCAGTGGCGGAAGCAGCAGCATCACAGCATCAGGGTGGCGACCAGGTACTTTTAATGTTTCATTACGTACATTGTCTATTATTTAGCTTTCCCCAAGTCATAGCAGTATCAACACATGTAACATATATGTTTTATTCTTTTGTTAATTACAGGGTACTAATTTGAATGATCCATGAAGAGCTAGACCAGTCATGCATGTTAGATTTGTAAAGCCTTGTTAGACTTGTTTTTTAGATTTTTAAAGCCTTGTAATCTTTTAAACTACTTATCTTTGGACTGTATTGGTTTACGATTCTATTATATGGATGTTTACGATTGTATTGTGTTGTGTTGATTTAGATTCATTCTTTGGACTGTATGTATGGATGTTTATCATATAGTAGTTATCATGGATGGATGCTTATATATATTGCTATGTGTTGGGATAAAAAGCAGGTACAAAGCAGGTTATTTTTGGAAATCAATAAAACAAGAAAAATTTTTTAAAAAAAAAACAAAGTCAGCGACCGCGTGCGGTCGCTGATACAGTATTAGCGACCCAGTAAGGTTCGTCTACTTCAGCGACCGCATGCGGTCGCTATTACCAGTCGCTGACACGTGTACCACATCACGTCTGACGCATGACTCAGCATGAGTCAGAATAGCGACAGCTGAGGTCGCTGATTGCGGTCGCTAATAATGCGGTCGCTATTGTTGGTCGCTGATGTCTTTTTAGCGACAAGATTTTCTGCGACTACTATTAGCGACTGCATCCGGTCGCTGATACCCATCTGCGACTATATGCGGTCGCAGATGTGCGGTCGCTGATAAGCCTTTTTGTTGTAGTGATGACTGACAGGTGATACAAATGAATATCTTTGGCCTGTAGTGCAAAGATGAATATTTGGATAAAGATAATTATTAGTCGATGTTACAGGGATAAAATATTGATGATGGTCTTTTAAATCTTAGAAGATAGTAGAATTCTTTCTCTACTTGACTCTTTTAATGGTTTGCTGTTTCCGCTGCAGTTGTTGATCTAAAATTTGTTGTCGATTATATTCTATCAGATTTTTTCCTATTGAAGACTAACGATAATTTGTTATATATTATCTTAGTCATAATATTCTTTACTGGGCTAGTTGAGCTCACCCTTTTCCTTTTTATTCTATTTTTCTTCTCAGGAGGTGAGAACATAGCAGGATCTAGTCGGGGTATGGAGTAATGGTTCTAGAAAGATGTTTAGCAGTCCTCACTATTTCTGTAAAATAGTGTTTGAATAATTATATTGAGGACTTATTTGAGTGTGGATATTGTCTAGAAGACAATATTTGTATTTAAACTTACAGTATGTGTTGTCGTATTTTGCACGACAATTGTATTATTGAAGTTGTAGTTTGCTTTCTGTACCATGTATTTGGCGACTCAGAATGGGTGTTGTATACCTATTTTGGGGGCGTCACAGATAGCATTATTGGTAATGTCTAAAAAGTTCTGTCTAATGAGAGGTTTGGTCATCTAATTGCGCGGCAATAAGGAGAAATCCTTATTAGAAAGCCCCCTCTTTCCTAGGAACTGCCTAGTTGTCAGTATTGTGATTCTGTAATATTATTTGTGAATAATTAATTATTGATTTATATGATGAGATAAATATTAATTTTATGTGGATATAGATGGATAAAACTTTTAAATGTGACAATTGTTGAAAATTAATATTTTATCTTTTTCTGATAAAATAATTTATTTAAATTTATTATTATATTTTATAATATAATAATAATGATATTTTTACAATAAATGTGGGATATATGAGTATATGAGGAGAAAGAGTATTTTTGTTGCATTAAATGATTAACACATGTTTTGTGTGTTGGTGGACACAATTCTTGACCGAAAATTTATTATAGCTTGTAAAATTGTCCATTTATGGAATTCGGTCAATTTCTGTTTCGAATTTAGAAAAACTTTCTTCTGTAAAGTTGTAGAGAATTGAATTTCCTATAAAAACTCGCAAGATTTAAATTTTCTGACAAAAAAGCTATTTATTATGAATTATCGAAGTTCCAAAATTTCAGAATAATTGATTTTTAGAAGTTTAAATATTTTTTGTTAGAAAAACGTTTTTTGTACTTTGGTGGCCCTTACTTGCACATGTTAATGGCTGAATTCAAGTATCTAGAGGTGGGTTTGAATATTTTGTAATTATATTATTATTATATTCAATTTTCTGATTTGGTGTTCTAAGCATTTTCCTATAAATAGGGTGCTTAGGTTAGAATTGAAAATCATATCAGAAACAAGTTTTCTCTCTATATTATCGAGTGTATTCTTGTGAATATTTTGATATCTTGAGTGTTGTTATACGGTACAAGTTCGTTCAGCTTTATTCCAGTCAGAAGTACTGCTCTTTTGAGGTAAGGGATAGTAAGGGATTTTAAAGGTTATTATGTTTTTCAGTTCGTAATTCTTCTGACCTTCAGAAAATTCTAAAAAAATTTAAAATGATATTTTGATGAGTTTTATTGATTGTGTCCAAAAATGGTGATTTTTGGATGTATAGATTAAGAGTTATGAATTTTACGGGAAAAGACTATTTTAAAAGTAACCGCTTATAACTCCTTGTGGTTAACTCCAAAATTGATGAAATTTTTATTAGAAGTATATCTATATAATATCAGTATACTCTGTGAATTTTGGAATTTTTGGATAAATATACAATTTATGATAAATGTCTAAATATTCGGCGGTTTTGGCCATATGAAAAATAGTAAATGAATTTTAAAAATTTTGAGAAAAATATATGTTCAATATGAGACTATATTTTGATAAATCCCAGAAAAGAAATATTTTTGAAACTGATTTGATATTTTTAAGGAAAATGGACTAGTTATGAATAATTGAATTAAATATGTTATGTGGAGGAAGAAAATTGGAAAATATGATTTTATGGCTTGAGAATCATATATGTGGTATAGGCAGATTTTTGATGAGGGTTTTGGTTATTGGTGATGAAATCTTATGAGTTTGGCATTTTATGATGATTAAATGCATTAATTAGTAAAGTGTAAACAATTAAAATAAATTGTTTATAAGTTTAAAGAAATGTTATTCTTTCAATATCATTATACCGAAATATTGATATGAATTTTATTGTAGAATTTCTACCTTTTTGAGTCGGGATTAATATTCATGAGTTACTATTCACGAGTTAATATTCACGAGTTACTATTCACGGGTACTATTCACTATAAAATTGGTTTCTTTTTCTAACCAAATTATAGTTGATTTATGAGTATTACTCTGGAGATTAAAACTATGTATTGATTATATTGATTTTATTATCATATATAATATTTTTATAACCCTGATGTTGAAATTTTCTTTCACTGGAGTGTAAAGATGGGTAGATTATTGGTATGATCATGACTATAGGTTCTCTTTGGCCAGTAGTGCAAAGTTGAATTGTTGACTGGTATGATCATGACCATTGAATTTATAATTGAATATCTTTAGCTTAAGTGCAAAAGTGAATTGATCAACATGGTTATACTTATTGTTTATATAAATTCTGAAATGAGTATGCATTTCTTTGAGATATGAATATCTTTGGCCTGTAGTGCAAAGATGACTTGTTGTTGAATATCTTTGGCATGTAGTGCAAAAATGAACTGTTGATGAATATCTTTGGCCCGTGGTGCAAAGATGAATTTATTAGTATGATTATGAACATGAACTGTGATTTGGTATAACCATGATCTTTGATGTTTCAGGTAAAGACATGTGATGAAAATTATCTTCGTCTTGGATGCGAAGAGGAATTTAGAATCACAATTGTGATTATGAATTATTCATATGATTGTGGAAAGGAACTGTTGATTGATGTTACAGGGTTAAAATATTGTTGGTGGACTTTTAACATGGAGAAGATAATAGACTTTATGGTCTATTTGACTCTTCTAATGGATTGCTCGTTCCGCTGCAACTATGGTTGAAAAGTTTTATCATCTACCATATGTTCGAAATCTCTGATTTATTATTGATGAAGGCTATTGATAATTTAATTATCTTTAGTCATGATATTCTTTACTGAGCTAGTTGTGCTCACCCTTTTGCTTCACAATTCCTTTCAGGTAATAAGAGTGTAGCTGGGTCGAGCGAGGGTAACAGGGAAATAGAACGGTGGTCTCTAACTGTGGAGGTTCTCCCGAAGCAGTATAAAAAAGTTCATTTAGTAGTTTTATTTGGTGAATCCAATAGGGTAAGGTGTACCCAACGTTGAAAGGGTATTTTACCACTATCATACAAGATGTCTAACGACATACAACCTCGTGTCACCATAAGACATGGTTGTGTACATCCACTTGCCGAGTATATCTACGAGCACTACCTATATAATCTTGGTGGTTGTTTGAAGTATAATTCTCAGTTAGAGACAGTGGAGATAATGATATGTCAAGAAAAAACTCACCATTGGGAAGAATATGATAGTAATCTTCTCGTTTTTCTTTGGGGTCTATTGGGTCAACCAAGGATAATTCTGTGGCCATATGATATCTATCATAACCTAGAAGTATGGCCTCCCATGTACGAGGGTTTCCTTGAGCACTTCTCAAATATTCTAATTTCTAAAACAGTTTTTGACTATACCTTTATGTAAGGTGTCATGGTGACGTGCTATTCAAGTTGGTGTCCAGAGTCACAATTGGTATATTTTAGTATAAAAACTCACAACATATGTGTTGTTGTATTTTGCACGATAATTGTTGTAATAAAGTTGTAGTTGTTTTCTGTACCATGTATTTGGCGACTCAGAATGAGTTGGATGGAATGAACTTGTTTTGGGGGCATCACACCTTGTTTTATAATGGGAAGTAAAAAATAAAAAATGATTATGAGCCTTTAGCAGTCCGTCATTTCTAGTTGTTATAATCACTTTACTTTCCTCCATCTAACTAATGGACCCTGTATAATTTTTGGTGTTCTGAGTATAAATTTTGGATAGTTTATTTTTCTTATTTCAAGTAAAACTTATTTAAGGTAAAACTTATTTGAACCAAAACTAGTTTATACTTTGAAATTAATTAATTCATGGTTTTATTTGAATATAGAAAACAAATTTGGTTTGAAACATTGAGCATTTGAGAAATAATTCAAATTGAACTATGACAAGTAATCAAAGTAAGTTTCTAAATTATATCTAAATATTTTTTTATTAGAAATTCTTTTTTTAGTTTAGATTGTGAATATTTATTGTAATTTGTAAATATTATTATGATTAAATAATATTATGATTAGTTCAAGGTTTTTTTATTTAACTTAAACAAAAAAATTAGTTAAAATCCGCTTATGCTAACAAAAAATTTAGATCCGCCCCTGCACACACCAAACAATATTTTTTATAGTAATTAGTAAAATCCTAGCTGTTATAACATGAACCCAAACATATAAGACCTAATACATTAGGAAAATCGTAGTGATTATTCGTTGAACCCGCAGAAGTATGAGTCAATCCCAACACTTCCTTTAATTTGTTTCCAATTTATTTGGAAATTAAAAGAGCATATATCTTAAGAACTAATTAATTAAGAAGTTTAAGATCTTACATATTTATATATCTTCAAACAAAAATTCTATGTGGACATGAAAATTGAACACGAGTGTATTTAAATTTTATTTATTTATATTTTGACCTTTAATGGTGGATAAAAATATAAATATGTTAAATTTAAATACACCCGTGTCAAAGAAATCATCTAAAAAAGATATATAAGAAGACCGACTTGAGTTTTATTATCATTCTTCTCTCTCCTTACTTAATTCATTAATTTATCACCGGAAATAAGTGCGATATTAATTCCATCGATCTATATAATTCTAAAAATGGACGTTAAGTAGTGAAGATTCAATTCTGAATCTGAATATGTTGCTAAGATTAATTCTGTATCATGAATTGCATGTAGAAATGAGCAGGCAATTACAACGACAGAATTAAATAGTAGTACTTGCTTTTTACTACTGTGTAGGAATAGGAATAGGAATAGGAATAGGAATAGGAATAGGAATAGGAATGTATAATCAAATTCGTTCACAGGATTTTGTTGGATTGTAGGTGGTAAAGTGACAATGACTAGTCCTCCGGGGAAGCAAACATCAAGCTTTTGCAGTTGTATGTATGAAACAATTTTTATCGCCAACTTGGTGCCTGGTCTCATCACATCTGAAATATATATATAGTAACTTTATTTAGTTTCATAATTTTTTGACCAAAAATGCCACATTTGACTTTCTAAAATCCAGAGACTCACATTTTAATCTTTTGAAATTAATTTATAAAATCTTAAAATTCAAAAATTAATACGATAAATAATAGAAATTTATTTAACTTGAATTAATAACATCATATATATTGCATATAAACTATTTTAAAAGTACTATTCATTAAAAAAACTTACATCAATAATTCAAAATAAAACTATTATTAAAAACAAGCAACTTCATCATACTAATCGATCAAAAAAGTTATAAATGTACCTTGCTTGCATGTAATGTCAAGCTTCTTAAGATACACTTTGATAATTTATTATCTTTGGAAAATTCCTTTTTGTTCGTAGATTTAAAATCAAAGCCATGGTTAGAATCTTTATATATCTTCTGTTGAGAAGGGCAATACACCCTATTTACTATTAACATTACTGTTCTGATCACTAAAATTAATCTAGCTAGCTACATATTTGCATGATTTCCTTTTACGTTGAACAAACAGACTTCAGAGTTCAAATTTTGGTTGCTCCAACTTTTTGAAAATTAATTGTTATGAATTTTTTGATGAAAAAAGAAACAAAATTTGGAATATATATATATATATATATATATATATATATATATATATATATATATATATATATATATCATAAAGTACGTGACAATCTAGTGAAAGAACCTAATTTGTCCATTATGTATAGATAGATGGCTATTTGTCTTTAGCTATGGAAGTACATGGCACAAACAAATTGATGTTCTTATTAATTACTCCCTCCGTCCCATAATAAAAGTCTTTATTATTATTTTGGACAGTCTCATGTTAAATGTCCATTTTCTTTTAATAACTAAACTTTTACACATATTTTCCTATTATACCCGTAACATTAAATATCTCATACTTTTCTTATTCTAATTCTCTCTCCATATTTAATGACATTATTATGGACAAATTTGTCATTTCATTCATCTTCTTAATATGAGTAAAAAATTCATCAGGACTTTTATCCTGGGACGGAGGGAGTATATAACATGTAGGTATATGTGGGATTGATGGAAATGAAGGGTATGCATCCATCACTAGAATGAATTACAAAAAATAAACTAATACTTAATTAATGAATTAAAAATAATATGCTTGTCTTAAATGTCATTCCTTTTGCTCAAATTCGACAAAAGAGTGGCCGGCTAAGACAGCTTCTTAACCCACTCTTTACACTTACTTCTTCAAATTAATTAATCATTAAACGTTAGACATGCTGCCAAATTAAGCGGCTTGGAACTTAAAGCTCTATTTGTTGTTCAATATATATATATATATATATATATATAAGGATCAATCCAAACCATCCATAATAAAGATGCTACCGAATCCCCTTTAATTATTATTATTTTGTTATTAATTATGATGTACTTAATTACATATGGCTTAACTAATTAGCCTTTATAAAGACTAAACACATCATGCATGTAAAGATCTATAATCAACCTTTATATGATAATCAAATAATATTTCGAACTTGGCTTGAAGAACAACTAACAAAGTATGTGGTCCAATCACCAATAATCATTAATTCTATGTGGTCCAATCATTCTCATTCAACCTTATGTAAAATAACATTCACTATAGTTCTAAACTGAGAGAGAGCAGATTCGATCATTGGGTATCATGGAATAATTTTGTTTGAAAAAGCAAAACCAAAATCATAATTAATGTCTAATACTCCTTCCGTTCCTTAATATAAGTCGTTTTAGGGTTATGCACAAGCATTAAAATAATGATTGTATATCATTAACTATAAAATCAATTGTCTACATTACCCTTGTATTGAAATAAGAGATTGTTATTTATTGGACATAAAATAGTGAGAGAACTAAAACTACATTTAATATTTGGGGTAAAATTGAAAACTAAGCAATTAATGTTTACTTGAAATTCTAAAATGACTTATATTAAAGAACAAAAATATTTTTTTAAAACGATCTATATTAAGGAATGGATGGGAGGAAGTAATAAAAGCGCAACCAAATTAAATAATAAATTTTTTTTAGACAACGGGATACACCAGGTAGTCTTGTCATTTTAGTTTAGCTTAAAACTCATTATTCATTAATTTTGATAATTATCTAACAATTAATTAAGAACATTTTCTTATTATATGTGTGTGTGTGTGTGTATATATATATATATATATATATATATATATATATATATATATATATATACGTGCGCGCGTGTGTATACGGTCCCAGTTGCTATAAGATAAACTGACCCTCTTTCTTTTCTCTCCATGAAAAGTTCTCATCGACATGGCCAGGACCTCATATTTCTTGATCATCCTGCGAATTGAATTCACATCTAAAATCAGATAAACCCCTAGCCTTTTTCAATCCTACTCACCAATATCAATCATACGCGTGTCAAATTAACCAGAAACAAACTAACAACTAAACCCTTTTCCTCTTCTCTCTTAATTCTTCCTAATTTGAAGCTCTCATCAAACCTTCCATGCACGTAAAAAACACCACAAAACCCTAATTCTCAACCACAGAAATATATAGAAACTATGAAAACTGAGCTTAGAGGAAGCACATCTTCCATTTCTTTACAAAGTTCTACCCTTTTTAATCCCTCTCCGCAAAATTCTCTATCAGGTGCCCTACACGGTTGTCTAGGCAGCCTCGACGGAGCTTGTATAGAGAAGCTACTTCTTCATTGTGCAAGTGCCCTAGAAAACAATGACGTCACCTTGGCTCAACAAGTCATGTGGGTACTCAACAACGTCGCTTCCTCCTCCGGTGACCCTAACCAAAGGCTAACATCATGGTTTTTGAGGGCACTCGTCTCGAGGGCTTCTAGGGTTTGCCCTACAACCATGAAGTTTAATGGCAGCACTAGTAGTATTCCAAGGCGGTTGATGTCCGTGACGGAGCTAGCTGAGTATGTTGATCTAATTCCTTGGCATAGATTTGGTTATTGTGCATCTAATAGTGTCATTTTTAAGGCCATCCAAGGGTACCCTAGGGTTCATATAATAGATTTTAGTATCACTCATTGCATGCAATGGCCTACTCTTATTGATGCCTTGGCTAAGCGGCCTGAAGGGCCACCGTCCCTTCGGATCTCGGTGGTGCCTTCTTGGAGGCCACCGGTCCCTCCGTTTCTAAATGTATCAACTGAAGAAGTTGGGCAGCGTCTCGTGAATTTTGCTAAATTTAAGGAGGTTCCATTTGAGTTTAGTGTAATTGAAGACCTACCTAACTCCTCTAAAGAAAATTCTTCTAGCTTTCACTACGATTTTCTCTTGAGCAAACTGAACCCCTCAACTTTAGACCTTAGGGAAGATGAGACTTTAGTGATTAATTGTCAAAATTGGCTTCGTTATTTGCCCGACGACCAAAAGGGAAGTGCTGATCATGATCATCATATAAATGCTTCTTCTCGAGATGTTTTTCTTGATATAATTAAAGGTCTTAATCCTCGTATTATAACCGTTGTAGATGAGGATTCGGATTTGGGAGCATCGAGCCTCACATCAAGAATTACCACTTGTTTCAACTTTCTTTGGATACCATTTGATGCGTTGGAAACTTTCTTGTCTAAGGATAATACGAAAAGGGAAGAGTATGAAACTGATATTGGTCACAAAATTGAAAATATTATTGGGTTCGAAGGTAGTGAGAGGACAGAGAGATTAGAGTCCGGGATAAAGTTGTCACAACGTATGATAAATTTGGGGTTTTTTAGTATTCCATTTTGTGAAGAGACTGTTAGGGAAGTTAAAGAATTGTTGGATGAACATGCAAGTGGTTGGGGAATGAAGATTGAAGAAGATATGTTGGTGCTAACATGGAAGGGTCACAATTCAATCTATGCCACAGCATGGGTCCCATGTGGATATGAGGATATTTAATTGAATTAATAGATGAGCATCGGCTAAATTGTTGTTCCAAAAAGATTGTAGATATGTTAGTTTGATTTGTTAATTTGGCCTACCATGAGAGGTGGCATGGGTTAAGTGGTCCAGGTTGAAGAGCTAGGTAGCAGTGACAAAATATAGTACTTCCTCTTATTCTAAATTTTTATTTTTGTTTCTCTGTCAGAACTTAGAAGGGTATACCTGCAAGAGACAAAAGACAAGGGTGGAAAACTGCAGGACTTTTGACAATTAATAATATTTCATAGCTGGAGGCTCTGAAGCTATGGTCACATGAAAGGAAAAGACGAGAGAAATGCACATAATATTGTCTTTGTGTGTATGAAGAGAAAGGTGATCACTTTTGTTTTCTAACCTTTTGCTTTTGCAGCCTTTGTTTTCACAGAGTTTTGAATTAATTAATTAGTAGCAAATTAATGAAATAACTATCTTTCTTAATCATACTAGTACTTATACTCATCAGTCTCATTAATTACATTTGCTTCTTCAACATTATGTCCTATAATTAATTAGCTAGATTCTCCAAAGATATCTACTTTTGTTAATCATATCTTCCTGAACATTAGTTGATAGTTAGTTATAAGTGAAAACGAAAGAGACTATAAACATACAAAGAAAGAAAGAATGAAAGAAAAAAAAAACTAGTACTTTTGGATGTATCATATATATATATATATATATATATATATATATATATATATATATATATAACAGAGCGGCTCAAATCCCAAGACTTCAACATCCAACGGCCTCAAATCAATTTAGACTTCAACATCCAACGGTCTAAAATCATTTGGGGATTCAACATCCAATAGCCATGAATTTATCTCTCAAAAATTCAAACTCACATCTATCATCTCACTCTCTAATTTTTAATTGTCAAGTTACTATTTAAAAAGTTACAATAAATCGAAAAGACTTATAAATAATAAAAAATAAATCTTGAAATGTAGTTAAGCTTAGTTTAAATTTATGAGAATTTGATTATTAAAGTTGGATATTCTTTATTTATTCATTGAAATTTGTCTTCATAAGAATTTTCATTTAAATGCTTTGTGGAGTACGTATGGAAAGTGCAAGTGTGTATGAATTATTTTTTTGAATTATACAGTGCCTTCAGGCACGGGTTATCACTAATATACATATATATATATATATATAGTGGCTATAAACTATTTCCATAATTTTCACAATTTTAATAAGTTAATCTTAAAGTTTGTAAGAGAAAGAGAGGACTATTAATTATATAACTCTAGTCAACTAAACATGTTCTAAAAATAATACTGTCGCTATATATTTTTTATTTTATGTTTTTGTGAAAAAAAGGTTTAATGAGTGAGATTTTATTTAATTTATTGATAATTATTTCTTGGAACGGATCGAATTAAGGAGTGTATAACGTACGTACGTACGTACTTCCAGCAAGTCGGGTCTTTCCAAAATTAGGAAAAACCGAGTACAATGGATATGTTTGCATTATTAATTATGGCTGGACAAAAGCTAGCAAACAACTTAATTAGCTCAAAGAAGAAAGTAATTAGGGAGTAGCTAGCTAGTACTCGTAACTAAAAAAAGATGGATCGGGAGAACAAACACACATGAATGCATGCATGCATGCATATATTTGATGGATCGTGCATTAAATGAGCAGTCAGTCTTACTCTTATTCGTACCCATGTAGATATATAGATGTACTCCGTCCCAAATTATCTGTTTTTTTAGAATTTTCCACACATACCAATATATGTGATAAAAATATTAAAATACCCTTATGTGCTGACTTTTTTATTTTCTGTGCATGAATCCTTATTGGTGAGAATATAAAAAGATGCTTAAAAAAGAGGAGAGACATGAATTAGAGTAATGACTATCATTAATTAGGGTAAAGAGGCAAACTTGAAAAACAAAGAAAAAAAATGCATTGAAATCTTGAAAAAGTAAATATTGTGGGACAAATTTTTTTTGCTAAAAAAATAGATAATTTGGGACGGAAGTAGTAGTTAGGATCATCTACAGCTTATAGAAAGAATGTGGCAATACGAGCTAGGCGTATAACGTGATGAACGACCCCCACTGTTGAGTCATAATATTTTTTTTATTGGGCCTTACGGGTTGGGCTTGTTCACTTAATTAGTCCCTTGGATCTCCCTTATTGGGTCTTAGAGTTATTGGGCCTAATCCTTACGTTATCTCTCGTTAACATTGGACCGGGTCCATAGGCTAACCCATTAAATCTTTTTATATCTGAGCCTTTGACTTGTAATTATGAAAAAGGAGAGCAGTTGACCCAAAGTCTGCAGATCATTAATGTGGATGAGATTTTATCCAGCCGTCGGTAGGTACAGTGGAAAAAAGGTGACAACCTGCACGCACACGGCGGAGACCATAGAGGAGTGGGGGACTGTGTCAGCTTAGGGTTGGTGACACAAAAAATCGAGCATGAGAGCATAACCTAGCAAGGGAGTCTTCTAACAGGAGGTACGCACACATTTTATCTCTCTTTAGACACTAGATATTTTACATCCTCCATTGTTAACCCTTGTGACCGCCTGTACTTATTCTCACGCCGGAGCTATCCCCCGACAGTACAGCCGTCAAGCTTTATGTGTTGATCGTATTTACTGTACAGGATCGAGACGTCTGACGTAATTGGGACGTGACAGAAGATCTTGGCGTTAACATCCATTATTTTATTTACGTTTCAGAATCCTTGAGGACACATGAACGAACCGAACCAAGCCACTCATCAGAAATAATTATAAGCCATGACCAAATTTTATTAATTATAGTCTATATATATATATATATATATATACGGGTAAAATTGGACAGACCGACCGACCGACCGACCGACCTGCCTACATTTTTGAGGTTATAAAATGAAACCATGCAATATTCTTAATTAATGATATCCTTCTTCTATATATGACTTCTAAGAACATACACGCACGACTAATATATATATATATATATATATATATATATATATATATATATATATCTTTTTATTATTATTATTATTATTATAAAATCAAACAATATTTTTAAATTTTTCATAAATAATAAAAAAATAATTTATTATTTTAAAAGATAAACATGATCTAGAATTAATTTTTTATTATTTATAAATTTTGTAAAAACGTAAATACTAATGATACTATGTTTTTTCCTAATAAAAATGTCATGTTT
Source organism: Panax notoginseng (assembly GCA_016801055.1). Taxonomy (NCBI): domain Eukaryota; kingdom Viridiplantae; phylum Streptophyta; class Magnoliopsida; order Apiales; family Araliaceae; genus Panax; species Panax notoginseng. The sequence goes on from CM029012.1 coordinate 184,220,880, forward strand.
CCAGCGTTTCTTTCTTTTGAACTTGATCCAAATTAGTTTTGCGGTGGCGTATACTGTTGGGAACTTTAAAATCAATTAGGCCCAACTAAAACTTGATTTTGCTTGGATTTTTCTCCACAAAGAAAAAAATATATAATAAATATTTTTATTGCGAGTTACGTGAATAATTATCGTTGATAATATTTCAGCGATATATGTAATACAGTGGACGATTAACATCGACGCATGCATGTTGCTCTGTCGAGGTTAATTGTAATATCAGGATCCCACTCATTAAACAAACACGATCTTATTAAGGATATAGACTTGATCTCATTTAGATTACCACATTCATCAACTTCGTTTGAATGATTATTTAAATCAAAGGAATTAATTCCTTTCAAAAAAATTTACGAAAATTTTCAGTCCAACTACAATACATCGATACATAAAAATAAATGTTAGAATTAAAAAAGATCATACCCTAATATATTCTATCTTATTACATACATTCCTATATTGGTCACAATATAATTTTGTTATATCATTTTCATATATCCCTTAAATTGACAAATCTTACATATATTTCAAAATATAAGATTACTTAATATATTTATATTTTACAAAGATAAATGAAGAAAACTCAAGTAATTCTAATTTTCCCTACTCTTTGTTTTAAAGATTAAAGAAGATCGAGGAGATGATTGAGAAATGATAACAGCCCGGACATATTTGGTGAATTATAATGTGATCAAAATGAATGGTGGTAATTAATGTAGTTACACTTTCTTTAGTTCTGCATATGCCCCTGTAGTTGCTATTATCATCAAAATTGCCACTATCCATCTTATCACGGCTTACCCAAAAAGTTGATAAGACGATCTCAGAAAGTTTCATATCTAAAGGGAAAGAAAAGTAAATATATGAGGCATCATTTCATCATCTATGATTTCAAGAGGACTGAACTGTAAATCTGATTCCTGCCCAAGGTTAGAACCGGTACTGTGAAAAATCACGTGACTCCCGCTTTTTATATACTATGATCCAAACAAATGTCCCCATACTTTTCCCTTGGAATACAAAAATTACCAAGGCAATCATAACTTTTTGGCAATTTCTTTTTCTTTCTTTTTTTTATATAAAAAATAAATAAATTAGGCAAGTATTTTCTTTTTTTCTTTTTGTTCTTTTATTGGATAATTACATAGATTTTATACTTGCTTAGTAGCTAACAAATTTAAATTATCTAATATTTTATTTAGATATTATATAATAAAAAACAACAGCTAACAAATTTCTCTTAATTTATACGCATGCAAAATAGTATAAACGCAAAGTGTGTATATATAATTCACAACCTACAAAGTAAGACTGCTAAAATTATTTGTTAATCATAGAGTAGTAAATTGAGCTCCAACTAACCTTTATCTAATCCAACAAAATTGATTCAATTCAATGGTAGCATCCAATCAAAATAATTATTTGTGTATTTACTCAATGTTATTAGTACTAATTAATATTACCAGCAACCAATCATTTTATTTTATGCACAATTGAAAGTTTATGATGGAGGATAATGGATATAAAAAGAAATACTCTTTCTATTTTAAAATTAGAGATATCTTTTTGACTTTTTAATGTTAATTTGAAAGACTTTAAAATTAAAAACCATTAAAAACAATTAATTATAACAATTATAAATTAACTACTCCATAAAGGACTATGTATGTTGTTTATAAATCTTAAAACAAAATCAAGATTTTTTTTTTGAAATTTAAGATTTTATGAATTAATTTTAAAACAGAGAGAATAAAAAGAAAGAATGCATGCTTTTTAATGGAACCCGTAGACAGTATCATCAGGATCCAAATATTATCCTCTACTCGAACCACTTTTCCATAAACTCAAAATAAACAAACAAAAGTTGCAAAATGCAAAGTGTCAGTTTGGTCATTCACTTAGGAAAAAAAAACTAATACTAGTACAGTAGTACCGATCTACCTTCTATCACATGTACACTGCATAAATAGAACAGAATGCTAAAAAATTAAATTAATTAATGATTGCTGCTGGGCTCAACTACATAAACTTGCTAGTTGCTGTAATGAAGATGGAATAAGAGAGTTGATTAGGGATAAAGCAAATCCAGCTATAAAGCTTAAGGGTCTTCCCAAACTTCACAAAAATTGTCTCTTTATTTATTTTCAAAATTTTATGCGTCTGTTTTTCTTGGTCTGTCGATACGTAGGTATAAGTTCTGATCTCCCTTTGTTTTCTAGCCATATTAAATAACCCATTTATGTCTTTCTCTTCTGTCCTTATATATATCCCTTGTTGCTTTGTCCCTCAATTGCAGTTAACCACCACGCAGATTCTGTACTAATTTACTAGCCAATTTGCAAAACCAAGGTTACCTCTTTCTATTTGTCCTCTTTTCCCTACTTTGAATATGGTACATTTCCGGTTCGCATTTCGTCTCTTCTCATCTCTGTGTCTATTGGAGTTTTAATCTATTCATATTTTGAGGCAAATTTCAAAAAGGACTCTCTAATAGAGGTGGGTTTGGGTTTTATTTATTTGGGTCATGGCTGTCTCTTGTGATCTTGAGGTAGATGTCAATGGAGAAGAGATTTTCATGGTTGATAAGGTAAGTTCTCTGTTCTTAGCTTCACTGTCTTCTTTTTTGTCTTTGTAATTAAATAATTTTGTTCTTTTCTTTCGGTTCAAATTGCTAATTTTTAACATTAATTTTGGTGAACGATGTTTAACTTCTCCAAATTGTGATTACTTTTTTGCTTGATAGGTGAGAAAAAGCAAGAACACAAGAAATCTTCTCAACTAGAGTCTAGAGCTTACTTTGCTTGTTGATTTTACTTCATCTTCTCCCTAACCAAGCTATAACAATTTCTTAACAACCAAACAACTATATCATATTGATTTTTCATGTTCATCTCTCAGATTCCATCTTTTGTTTCCTGAGCAATGTGTGTATAATTCTTTGCTCGGCAATTATCTTCTTCTTCCGTAAATAGTCGTGATATTATCTACTATTTTTTTGATATCACCTCCCCCTAACTAATTTTTTGACACTTTTTTATTCCATTTATTTGCATTTGTTTCCATGTTCTGTGGGGCTCAGTTTCTAGAGGTTTTATTCCTCATATTAAACCACTTGTTTTAGTCAATTTCATTAATGGCTGGCTACTCTTTTGTTTGTTCTTCTCTCATTTATTGCTGTTGTTATGAAGTTAAAATGTTTATACCTTTATTTTCCTTTGTCACTCCTTTTAAGAGTTGTTTTATGGGTTGCTGTCCTAGTGTGTACCACTGTTCCTTTCCCTTCTTTGCAGGGATCATAGTACACATCTTTTCCGGGTTTTTCATCTCTATTTATTGTGTTTGGCGACCTCTCAACTTTCTTTAGCAGGAATTGGCCTAGAATCCCCTTTTATCCATATTTTTGGAAGAAAAAATTTGTTCCAAATTATCTGTCGTTTACAACTTTTTAGGAGAATAAATTATTTATTTTCCTATATCACCCTTAACTTCTCTCATTGTCCCAAGAAATTCTCGCCCTTAGTATTAATAGTTTTCAACTTTTCATAAAGGGGTAGTGATGAAATTTCACACAGATTTTAATTATTAAATGATAGTATTAAATGACTTTCTTAATCCATGTGCAAAAACCTTAAACGACACTTATTTAGGAATGGAGGGAGTACTTGATTTATGTTATAGTTTAATTTGGTTGTCTCATGAATATTTTCAGAAAATTTTATCTTCTTATTCGGGCAGAATATGCAAGTTATTTGGTAAAACAAAAGGAAGTACGAAAGGAAACTTGAAGGTTATATTCCACGACTTTCCAGGAGGAGCAGAGGGTTTTGAGCTTATAACAAGGTTCTGCTATAGTAATGGAAATACTGAAATAAATCCTTTGAATCTTTCTCTTCTACATTGTGTTGCCAATTTCATGGAAATGAATAAGTCTATTTCTGGAGCCCATAATTTATTTGAGCAAACTGAGAAATCGCTTGAAGAGATCAAGTATTCGACATGGTCTGAACTTTTGGTAGCCTTAAAGCAGTGCCAAGATTTACATCTTTTTAGTTCGTCAGAAGTTCTGCATAAATGTTTGGATTCCCTCATTGGGAGGCTTGCATTCACCAGTGAAGCAAGCCCTTGTCCATCTACGTCTTCCCCTGATAGTTCTGGATTGCGGCTATCAACTGACAGTAGAAGCACTGAGAGCTTGAAAAGCACCTCTCGAGTAACATGGTGGTTTGAAGATCTTGTATTTTTAAACCCTTATTTGGTTGAAATGTTAACGAAATCAATGGTATTTCGAACATTTGACGATGGGATTATTCCTAGAGACAGTTGTTGAAATGCTCTATTCTCTAGATCAGAGTGTTATTTCCTGTAAGAGTTTATTTGGAATTCTTCGGGTTGCTCTAAAATTAAACATTAGAAAATGCAGCAGGAATAAGTTGGACAGCATGATTGGTTTACAGTTGGATCAAGCAACACTAGACAATCTGCTTGTTCAATCTCCAACAGGGACATACTATCTCTACGATGTTAAACTAGTTCTTAGGTTTATAAGATCATTCCTTGGTACAGGATTCTGTCGTGTTCCATTGGTTCGAGTGCAGAAAGTAGCTAATTTGATGGACTTGTATATAGCAGAAGTATCACCGGATCCTTGTCTGAAATCATCGAAATTCTGCAGTCTCGTCAGGTCCGTGCCTGATTCAGCAAGGGACTCTTATGATGGAATATACCATGCCATGGACATGTTTCTGGAGGTAATACTTTACAACCTTATCTCTGTTTAAACTTTCTAATGCATGTCATGATTATCATGGATTACTACACGGCCTAATTCGATATTCTGGTCCAGTCCCATGCAGGGTTATCCGAAGAAGAGAAGAAGAGAATCTGGTGTCTGTTGAATTATGAGAAGCTATCATCAGAATGTTGCAACCACCTTGCTCAAAACTCCAAATTTCCATCGAAGTCTGCTATGGAAGCTATCTCCTCTCAGCAGTGGAAGCTAAAAAGCTTGCTCCAAGACACCAACCAATCAAAACTCTTCATCGAGCCACCATGCAGTACAGTGGAAGCTGAAACAAAGGTTAAGAAAGAAGAATCCTGTGAGCAAATTGTGCTTTATTCTGGGAGGCTTGAGAATGAGATGGTCAGAGCAAATTTGCAAGGTTTGCAATGGAGAGTGCTGGAATTGGAAAAAGTTTGCAAGAAAATGCAAAATCAGATGGGTAAGATGATGAAATCAAGATTAACAAGCCAAAGTAATGCTAGATCTTTACCAAGGCTATGTTCATGATAGATATTGATGTACGTACATAGCTTTTTTATTTTATTTTTTCATGATTGTTGGGGCCTGATATTTCTTTCATTGGGCCCGACTAATTGGGCCCATCCGTTTAATTAGCCTAGTGGACCTTTATCACTAAGTCTTATAGTCATTGGGCCTAACATTTATATTGCCTTTGTTGTATCCCGTTAATGATGGGCTGGGTCAAGTGGCCGGCCCATAAGATCTTTTAATATCTAAGACTTTGACTGGTAATGATGAGGGGGGTAGGGCAGTTGACCAAGCACCTGCAGATCATTAATGTGGATGGGATCTTATCCGGCCGACGGCAGGAACAGTGGAAAAAAGGTGATAACCTGCATGCAGTCGGCTGAGACAAGGGGTGACTGAGAGGGGGTGTCAGATCATGGTTGGTGGCACACAAAACCGAGCATGAGAGTATAACCTAGCAAGGGGGTCTCCTAACAAAAGGTACGCATACACTTTCTACCTAGCTCAACACACTAGACGTTTTTTACACCTTCCATTGTTAAACCTTGAACACCTGTATTGACTCTCACGCCGGAGCTATCCCCCGACGGTCCAGCCGTCAAGCTTTTGGTGTTGATCGTGTTTTCTGGGCAGGATTAGGGCGTCTTACGTGATTGGGACGTCATCAAAGATCTTGGCGTTAACATTGGCGCTAGAAGGAGGGCTGTTCTAGTGTTTCAGAGCTTTCAATCACAAACATTTATTTGTTCCACGCTCTCAGGATGGAGAAGAGCAGAGCAGACACGCCTGAAGGACAACCGATGACTGTTGGTGACTCACCACCACGAGTTTCTGTTAGAGATCGTTTGAGGCCCACACTAAGTGCTCATGCTAGCACAGCCTCCAAGCGGTCACATGGAGACTCTCGTCCAAGAGCCGTGGGCAAAGCTAAGAGAAAGTTAATCTTCACGACGGATAAGGAATCCGGCCGTGGCCGGAAACAGCTAGACCACGACGAGAAGACCTCCCGATTGGCTAAGATGGCGGAAGAGGCCGATAGGGCCATGGAGTCACTCATGAAGCAAAGGCAGGATATAGCCGAGCAGATGTCCCGGATGGAGGAGTTGAGGGATGAAGCATCGAGTTACGTCCCGTCTGAAAGGCGTGTGCATCGCAGCGGGAAGGAGCCGGTTCAGTCAGAACGTGGGTTTCAAAGCCGACATCGGGAGAGAGAAAGATCGAGGAGCCCTACTCCTCGAAGATCGAAGGAAGCATTCCGTCGTGACGTCCCTGCAGGGCAGACCCGAAGTGGTAGGAAAGGTCGATCCAGAGAACGAACTCCAGAGAGCATGGAGAGGGCACTCATTGTCACACATTCCCACCACAGTCGTCGGACCCAGAGGCGAAGCAGGTCCGGGGGCCGTACACCCGAAAGTCGGGTACTTCGCTCAGAAGACCGTCGTCGCGAGAGTCCTTCGGAGGTTGGGGGTATCATGATCAACGACCGACCTACTCCGAGAAAGAGAGAGTCGTCGGAGAAGGGAGTGTCGTCGCAACCGGAAGGAGTAGAATACCTCGTAAAAGAACTGAAGGCGCTCCAGAAGCAGTTGGCCGAGGTCCAACAGGTGAAGAATACTCCGGGAAAGAAAGCATCCCCGTTCTCCTCGGACATTCTTAAGGAGAAGGCGGACACCTCTAAGAAGTTGCCTCACTTGGAAAGTTACGACGGTTCGGGAGATCCTTACGACCACAGCCAAGCATTTGACCGGTTGATGGACTACTACGATTTCGCTGACGCTGCTAAGTGCCATATGTTTGTTACGACGTTGAGAAAGGACGCGAGGCAGTGGATGGGAAATTTACCGGCAGATTCAATTTCCTCATGGTCCGAACTCTGCGACAAGTTCCATGCTCGTTTTGGGAGTAACCGAAGGAGAGGGAAGCCCACGGGCTCTTTGGCACAGGTCAGACAGTACACCGATGAGTCTTTGGGTCAGTATGTGAAGAGGTTCCGAGAAGCCGTTGGCCAGGTGTCTGATTTGAACGATCTCCAAGCCGTGGGTTTGTTTCAGAACGGTCTAGACCTAGTAAAGTCGGAGAAGCTGGTGAAAAAGTTGATGTTCAATCACCCGAAAAGCCTGGCAGAGGCATTCGACAAGGCAGAAGGTTATATCGTTGTGGAAGAGGCTATGAGTAGCTTGAAGCGTTCCTCTACGGAACAGATGAAGGAGGCAGATGCCCCTAGAACCCGGGATGATCCGAAAAAGACTGGGGGGTACAGTGATAGATCGGAGAGTCGTTCCAAGAAGTTCAACAACTCGTGGCGACAAGGAGATGCTCGTCCGCCCGCTTCGACCCCGAAGGTGAATAAGGTTTATACCAAACTGAACACGGACAGATCGGTGATTCTAGACCAAATCCGAAACCAGCCGTTCTTTGAGCCACCGAGGGACAACTATAGGACCGGGCAGGGCAACCCTCGAAAATATTGTAACTATCATCAAGCCGCAGGCCATGGCACCAATGAGTGTTGTAATCTTAAGGATTTTGTGGAAAGAAAGATCCAGAGCGGTTTGTTGGTCCAATATGTGGCCGAAAAGAGTCACCAAGGTGCCGACCGCACCGTTCAGTCAGTTCTAACAGATCCTCCTGTGCAGCCCGTCCCGAACCCGCCACCAAGGCATGTCATCGACGTAATAACAGGGGGAACGTCGGGGAAATTGGTAGGAAGAAAGAGAAGGGGGTATCTGGATTCGGTTATGTCCATATCAGGTGCCTCTCCAAAGGTGGATAGACCATTTCCCGGAACTATTATATCTTTTACAGACACGGACTATCCTTTGGAGCCCATTGATCCACATGAAGGAGCATTAGTGATCACCGCGCAAGTGGGCTCGGTAGACATGAAGCGTATGATGATAGATAACGGGTCTTCAGTGGATATTCTGTACGCCCACGCATATCAAAGAATGCATCTTGAAGGGCGAAAGATGGAAGTTGGGCAGGAGACTCCTCTATATGGTTTCAGCAACGATCCGGTCAAAGTTGCAGGCACTATCGAACTCCCAGTGGTCTTCGGCACAGCCCCTCAGCAGGCGGAAATAATGTGTAAATTCTATGTTGTGCATGTAGATTCGGCTTACAACGCTATACTGGGAAGACCTACCCTGACGGCTCTCCAAGCCGTGACTTCCATCCCCCATTTCAAGATTAAGTTCCCCACAGCGCACGGAGTCGGAGAGGTGGCTGGGGATTTAGATCTAGCCCGACGCTGTTACCGGAATGCGTGCATCTCTTCCGGAGTAGGAGTTAGTAAACAGAAACAAACCATGGCAATCGAGATTGAGCCCTTCACTGAAAGCAGTTCCGAGCCATTGGTAACACCTGCGGGGGAGACGGAGGAGATCGAGTTGGTCCTCGGGAAAGCGGACAAGACAGTAAAAATTGGTTTGGGTCTACCAGAGCCTCTTCGGACAAATCTTATGGAACTCCTTCGCAGCTATGCGGACATTTTTGCATGGGAACCAAAGGACATGCCTGGGATTAGCAGAAGGGTTGCTGAGCACCGATTGGAGGTGGATCCCTCGAAGAAGCCTGTTCGGCAAAAGAGACGGATCTTCGCACCCGAGCGACAGAAGATAATTGACGAAGAGATCGCCAAGCTGTTGGCTGCTGATTTCATTTTTGAGATCGACTACCCACAGTGGATGGCCAATGTAGTATTGGTGCAGAAGCAAAACCAGAAATGGCGAGTTTGCATTGATTACACCGACCTAAATAAAGCTTGCCCGAAGGACTTTTATCCTTTACCCCATATTGATCAACTTATTGATGCAACTTCAGGTTATGCTCTACTAAGCTTTATGGATGCTTTTTCAGGTTATCATCAAATATCTATGTGTAGGGAAGATATCCCGAAGACAGCATTCATTACACACCGTTCGGTATACGCCTATAAGAAGATGACCTTTGGCCTTATAAATGCTGGAGCAACCTACCAAAGAATGATGAATTTTATTTTCCACAAGCAGCTGGGAAAGAATATGGAGGTTTATGTGGACGACATGATCGTTAAAAGCGGGCAGGTTCAGAAACATTTGGATGATCTGGAGGAATGTTTCCAGACTGTCCGACAGCACAAATTGAGGCTTAATCCCGCAAAATGTACCTTCGGCCTCGGTGCGGGAAAGTTCTTGGGGTATCTAGTTAGCCAGAGGGGCATCGAAGCTAATCCGGAGAAAATTCAAGCAGTCCTTGACATGAAGACTCCTCAATCATTTAAAGACGTCCAACGCTTGACCGGTAGAATTGCGGCTCTGAGGAGGTTCATGTCCAAATCCGCAGAGAGGTGTCTACCATTCTTCGACACACTGAAGGGGCCGAAGAACGCTAAAACTTTCCAATGGACCTCGCTCTGTGAAGAAGCCTTCCAAGGCATAAAGACCTATCTGTCCTCTGCTCCCCTATTGGTAAAACCCACTCCGAAAGAAACCTTATATCTATACCTTGCAGCAAGTCCCTTAGCCGTTGGAGCGGTGTTGATTCGGGAGATCAGCGGAAAGCAGCACCCGGTCTATTACGTCAGTCACGTCCTACGAGACGCCGAAACCAGGTATCCAAATATTGAAAAGATTGCCTTTGCTTTAGTAATTGCTAGCCGAAAGCTTCGGCAATACTTTCAGGGTAGGCTCTTGATCGTCTACACAGATCAACCACTGAAAAAGGTAATGGGCAAGCCGGAGGTTTCGGGGAGATTGGCAGCATGGACCATGGAATTGTCCCAGTTTTTCCTCGAATACCATCCCCGAACCGCTATCAAGGGACAAGCTTTGGCCGACTTTGTGGTAGAATGTTCCTTTACCGAGGCAGATGCCGAGTCGCCGGAAACGAGGACATCTGATCGAACTGTTACACTTCTTCAGCACGGTCAGAATACATGGACACTGTACGTAGATGGGTCTTCCACAGTGAATGTCAGTGGAGCAGGGATTATTCTGACCAGTCCGGAAGGGTTCAAGGTACAACAAGCCATTAGATTCGGGTTTAAGGCGACCAACAACGAGGCCGAGTATGAAGCCGTTCTAGCTGGGGTTCGGCTGGCGAAGAGCCTAGAAGTCCAGAAATTGAGTATCTATAGTGACTCTCAGTTGGTCGTCAAGCAGTTATCAGGAGAATATGAAGCTCGGGGGACGAGGATGATCAAGTACTTGGCAGAATTGAAAGGCCGACTCCGATACTTTGCTTTTCACGAATTTCAAGGCGTAGAGCGTAACCATAATTCTATTGCCGATGCCTTATCAAAGTTAGCCACTACAGATGCTGTCGTGTTCAACGGGTCAATCTATCTGGAGGTCTTACAGCAGCCTAGTGTTCAACATGACTCGGTGATGTGTATCGAGCGACCTGACTGCTGGATGACTCCCTACATCAATTATTTGGCAGACGGCGTCCTTCCTTCGGATCAGATGTTAGCAAAAAAGGTCAAATACAAAAGTGCCTACTTCGTTCTCATTGACGGGGATCTTTATCGGAGGGCATTTTCGTCACCATTATTGAAATGTCTGGTCCCGTCCGAAGCAGAGTACGCCCTTCGGGAAGTTCATGAGGGTATCTGCGGTGATCACATGGCGGCTAAGTCGCTGGCATACAAAGTTCTTCGGCAGGGGTACTACTGGCCAACGATCTTCAAGGAGGCTACGGAATACGTGAAAAAGTGTGATAAATGTCAGCTCAACAGTCCGATCCCACATCAGCCACCGGAAGAGCTATACTCGATTCTATTTCCTATACCCTTCGCTGTCTGGGGGGTTGATATACTGGGTCCGTTACCGAAGGCTAAGGGGCAGGTCAGCTTCGTCATCGTCGCCATTGATTATATGACCAAATGGGTCGAGGCGAAACCACTTCGGCTGATAACGGAACAGGAGTGTCTGAAATTTATAAAAGAATTCGTAGTGTTTCGCTTCGGGATCCCTCAAGTGGTGATATCAGACAACGGACGTCAGTTTGTGGGATCAAGATTTGAAGGCTTTCTGAAGGAGCTGGGGGTTCAGCACAGGAAGACGTCAGTGGCTCATCCGCAATCGAACGGGCAGGTCGAAGTGACTAACAGAACACTCCTAAACGGGATCAAGCGCAGATTGGACGAAGCCAAAGGAAGATGGCCGGAAGAGCTGCTCAGCGTATTGTGGGCTTATAGGACTACGCCGAGGACAACAACAGGGGACTCACCTTTCAGACTGGCCTACGGCACTGATGCCTTAGTCCCAATTGAGATTGGATCTCCAAGCCTTCGAGTTAGTCAGTTCAGTGAGATCTACAATGACGAGGGATTAAAAGCCAACTTGGACCTGCTAGAGGAAGTCAGAGAAATGGCTATGATCAAGTTAGCAGCCTACCAAAGAAGAGTCGCCAAGCACTACAACAAAGGGGTAAAGCTCCGAAGATTCGAGGTGGGAGACCTCGTTCTCAGAGAGGCCGAAGCATCTACACCGCAGAACACTGGGAAGTTGATGCCGAACTGGGAAGGACCGTATGAAGTGGTCGAAGTACCAAAGCCCGGGACATATCGACTGAAGGCCTTGGATGGATCCGAAATTCAGAACACATGGCACGCAGGCAGGCTCCGAAAGTACTTTCAATAGAAACCAAGTCAGTCCACTGGGAGTCTGTACATAACCGTTCATCATCAATAAAAAGTCACTTTTTTCACAACTGATCTTCGCATCTGTCCTAATGTCACAGTGAAGTAAGGAGGTATGGTAGGACTCGCTGGCCATTCGATGGCAGCCAATCTATTTGATACCCCGTGTGGTAGTCAAATCCCGGATCCTATATTGATTTTTACCAAGGGTGGTGAAATCAATGGTCACCGAAGTAAGGAGGTATGGTAGGACTCGCTGGCCATTCGATGGCAGCCAATCTATTTGATACCCCGTGTGGTAGTCAAATCCCGGATCCTATATTGATTTTTACCAAGGGTGGTGAAATCAATGGTCACCGAAGTAAGGAGGTATGGTAGGACTCGCTGGCCATTCGATGGCAGCCAATCTATTTGATACCCCGTGTGGTAGTCAAATCCTGGATCCTATATTGTTTTTTACCAAGGGTGGTAAAATCAATGGTCACCGAAGTAAGGAGGTATGGTAGGACTCGCTGGCCATTCGATGGCAGCCAATCTATTTGATACCCTGTGTGGTAGTCAAATCCTGGATCCTATATTGTTTTTTACCAAGGGTGGTAGAATCAATGGCCACCAAAGCTAAAAGGTTCGGGCAGACTTGTCGACCATTCGATGATAACCGCACCGTCCGGTGATCCTAAGAACCTTATCAGGCCCTTCGGGGTAGACAAGCATCGTCATTCAGACTTCGTCCGATCCCTCGCGGCATCTACCTCACACTTCGGTAACGAATAAGTATTCCCTTACTTTATTATTATTGCCTAAATCGTTCTAAGTGTTGAGTTCGGAAGGCCATGTTATTTAGCTTCGTCTCACCTGTTATACGACTTGCTTAGTTGCTAATTAACAGTTTAAAGTTAGGCCCACGGAGGAGCTGGTACATTTTTCAAATTAAATCCATATTGAAGTGCTGGTAAACAGTGAAAACCGAAGTCATAAAGAATGATACCGATAACACTGATATTTTATTTACACAATGATGTTTACAAAGCGATAGAAGCTTTACAAAAATCCTACAGCTAAGGGAAAGAAAACCATCTTCAGAGATCGGCTTCGTCTTCCGAAGAGTCCAGGATAGTCGGTTCAACCTTGGCGGCGACAAGTCTTGACTTGTCTTTGCTTCGGCATTCGTCGTATCCATCCGAGAACATCTGGATGATCTCCTCGTTCAACTCAGCAGATTTTCGGTATTCTTGTTGGATTTCCTTCCGAAGATCTCCGGTTAGAGGAGGACCCAAGTCTCTCAGAGCCCGAAGTTCGCGGAGCTCCTCTTCGAGTTTTGCCCGCTCCTTCAGATGTCTCAGATCCCTGGCCTCAAGGTCGTGTACTTGTATAGCCAAGCTCTTATTGGTCTTCACCATCGTCTCGTTCTTCCCAACAAGAACCTCGTTCCGACGAACCAGGTCTATGTTTGAAGTAACGGTCAGCTGATGGGTGGCCTCGGATGTCTCCAACTGTTCTTTCAACTTATTTAAGTCCTTCTGAAGGCCTTCTTTATTGAAGATAGTGATACCATGAGCCCTTCTCTCCCTCTCCAGAGCAGAAGCCATAGTGGCCATCTCTCGCCTGGCCGCATCTTCTTCGGCTTCAGACTCTCTGTATCGGGGGAGAAGTCTCCCGAAGACAGCATTGGCCTGCAGACATTTAAAGCGAATTAGTAGAAGAAACAGATGATCCCTAGATATTTCAATTGAACCAACTCACCTTAGCCTGGTAACTCATGCCCTCCTCGATCAAATCCCTGATCGAACTGTTTCCGAACCGATGGTCATCGGTCTCCCGAACAAAGGAGTCGAACAGCTGAAAAGGAAAGTTCTCGTTAAAATCAGGCCATACAGTGGGGGAAGACGCAGCTTCTCGCCGGAAGGTAGAGGAAGAGGGTCTTGGCGGAGAAGGCACTGATGGTTCAGGAGGCGGTGCTGGTTGATCCTCGGAGGACTGCTTCCTTTTACGAGACAGAAGAGGAGACTCATTCAAGTTTTCGAGCTCATCTTCTGAAACGTGGATCTCCACAGGGATGACGGGGGGAGGCTCGACTGCAGCAGGACGAGGAACTCGAAGCTCATCGGCAGACAGAGGAGTCACGTGAGTCCTCCTTTTCTTTATCCGTAGAGCCTGCATTCGCTCGGTCGCAGGCAAATCAATCAGACTCGCTGTAGAAGTTGATTGAGTTCCTTGAGGATTTGACCGGACTTTCCGAACCGCCCTCTTCTTCTGTCGAGGTCGGCTAGGCTCCTCGGCAGGTTCTGATCCACGGGAGACCTCTGCATCCTGGGCCTCCGAGGCCGGAAGTTCTTCTTGGGGAACTTCAGTGGAAGGGGATGAAGGCTTGCCAGAAAGGTACCTATCCAAATCCCTCCGATCGGTCGAAGTCGGCTTGATGAGAGACAACTTGTGGTCATACAACCAAGCTTGTTTGCCCAGGAGACCGAAGCTCCACTCCTTCAGAGGTATCTTCTCTATGATGCGCGTCATTTCTCTTATGCGCTCCTCGGATATGTCTCCGAAGTCTGCAGAGACGCGATCAGAAGTGGTCCAGTCAGGAACAGAAGAGATTTCGGGCCCGTTGACGAAGAACCATTTGTTATGCCATCCTCGGTTGCTCGAAGGAGTGTCCATCAGAGACCGCTTCTCGATCCTGGCATTGGGCTTGGGGGCTATCTTACTTAGCACCTTGAAGCCTTTCTCCCGTGATTTCCCCACAGAGAAGAGGGTGAAGAAGGAATCCACAGCAGGAGGAACTCCTATCTCGTAGCAGAAGGCTATATAAGCCAGTATGTGGATGTACGAGTTCGGCACCAGTTGGGCGAACCCCACTCCAACAAACCCTAAAAGGGTGATCAAAAAGGCGTGAAGAGGGAACCTCACCCCTTTCTCCAGAAAGGTTGCCGGAACGGCGATCCAGCCATCGGGACGCTGATACATCCTTTCGTGAGGAGCCGCTATCCGTACCCTGTGGGTATCCGGGATCTGATAGCGAGCTCTGATGTTGCAGAGCTCAGTTTCATTCACGGTGGAAGGGGTGTTGGCATGAGGAAAGTCTTCCTCGTTCTGGAAAAAATCAGATGGGTTGGGGAGTGGTTCCATGGACGGAGCTCCCTTACTCGCGGCATTGATTTGGGGGCTTGAGCCCGGGACCTCTTTGTCAGGATTGGGGTGAGGGGTCACGGTGGAGATGGGGGCGACACGAAGGGGAGAACTGGTATCGGGATTCTGAGATGCCATTGTTGAGAACTTACAGAGAAAGTGAAGAGATTCGAGGAGGAGAAGACAATAAGCTCTTATGAATTCGAAATGGCAGGGAACCCTCCAAGGAGAATGGACAGCGGCTTTTATAGCAAATGATTTTTTCAAAATTTGCACGAGAGCCGAGGGCGGCGCATTAATTGGGGATAATGATGAGGGAGAGGAAAGGGTAACGTCTTACTCTGGCGTTGGTGGGTTACCCAAGGTAGGCTGGCGCCCAGTGGGCCCTTTCGTCCTGTGGACTCGCGCTATTTGCAGTCAGTCTTCCACTAAACATCCTGTTTAATAAAAGACTAGGGGGCAATGTTGGGGCCTGATATTTCTTTCATTGGGCCCGACTAATTGGGCCCATCCGTTTAATTAGCCTAGTGGACCTTTATCACTAAGTCTTATAGTCATTGGGCCTAACATTTATATTGCCTTTGTTGTATCCCGTTAATGATGGGCTGGGTCAAGTGGCCGGCCCATAAGATCTTTTAATATCTAAGACTTTGACTGGTAATGATGAGGGGGGTAGGGCAGTTGACCAAGCACCTGCAGATCATTAATGTGGATGGGATCTTATCCGGCCGACGGCAGGAACAGTGGAAAAAAGGTGATAACCTGCATGCAGTCGGCTGGGACAAGGGGTGACTGAGAGGGGGTGTCAGATCATGGTTGGTGGCACACAAAACCGAGCATGAGAGTATAACCTAGCAAGGGGGTCTCCTAACAAAAGGTACGCATACACTTTCTACCTAGCTCAACACACTAGACGTTTTTTACACCTTCCATTGTTAAACCTTGAACACCTGTATTGACTCTCACGCCGGAGCTATCCCCCGACGGTCCAGCCGTCAAGCTTTTGGTGTTGATCGTGTTTTCTGGGCAGGATTAGGGCGTCTTACGTGATTGGGACGTCATCAAAGATCTTGGCGTTAACAATGATGAAATCAGTAAAGGTGACTACTGAGTGCAGTTTGTTTTGCAGATATGAGGTTTTGGCTGCTGTTGCGAGAGAAATTGAGAAAAAGACTCTGGTGTGTATTTGCTGTGTTCTAGTTAGTACCAACTGTATATTCTTCTTTCATTCTTTGTGTTGTACTGTATCTATTATTACAGGCCATTTCTATGGCATTTCCTTTTTTATTTTCAACTTCATATATAAAATAAATAAAAAAAAATGGATTAATCTCGTATCAATTAATGGATCATCAAGCAGCTTGATTGTGTTTGTTTGTTGAGAGGGACAGCACAAGGGTAGTTTACTGGCCGAAGTCCTAAATTCTAATTGCGGATAATAATACGGAGTATAACAGAACTAGAGAGGTTGAGGGACTGGGTGGGTTGGTGGGTTGTATTGGTATCAGTTTCCTCGGTTACAGTGTAATTAACAGTGCTTGAGTTGAGTACTCCATTCCACTCCACTCCACTCCACTGGATTATTCGTACGGGTAACGTCTGACTACTGACACTGTTCCCAATTGAATTGAATTGAATTGAATGTACCAGCTGAGCTATCAACGCGCCAAAAAAAGTTATCTATGTGATGGTCGGGCTCTTTATTTTTTTTAAAAAAAAATCTAAAATATTAAAATATATTAAATTGATAAATTTGAAATTCATTTTATGTATACTCTTGTGGTCGAGAATAATATGGGTAGGAATCTAATCTAGGAGACCTATTAATATGTAGTATAATTTTTATGTAGGGTCCACCGAATGTCCCCTAGAATCACTACTCTTTTTGTATTTGATTACTACTATTTTTGACACAGTTAATACTTTAAAATGAATGAAGGAATGAAGTTTCTACTCTACGCCCCCATTAACCAAAAACAACTTTAAATTAGCAAAAAAACAAAACAGTGGTTGGTTCTTTCAAGGCTGAGAGTATACGGGGTTTAATTTTTAGTTTTAGAATGAAATTAGATAGACGCATTTAAAATATTGATTCAATAGATTCATCAAACTGTCACAAATCAGATCAGTAAATAAAAGAGTAGCTAAAACTTTGATCCAATAATTTATATTGAGAAAAATCAAATGAGAATCTTCTAGTACAAACTGAACAAGACTAGTAATAAATACTAGTAATTTATAAAGGGCTTTCTTTAACAAAGCTCTCTTATGGTGGTACTAGTAGTAGTGTAGTAGCAGAAATAATTGACATTTTAAGAGAATATATACGACTCTATATATGAAGACGGCGGAGGGCTAGACCGCATATGCATATGCATGTTATGGTAAACATGAAACCACGAGAAGATAGATAGAAGACGAGTATTCTATTAGTACTAGTTTAGTATAGTATAGACTATAGTAAGTATACTAGTAGTAATAGTATATATCCACCCTCCAAATAATACTAGTAGTAGCAGTTGGGACTGACTTTTTTGCTTCAGTTGACATAAATCTATATGATTCTTTCTACTACTACTACATAATTAATTTGAAACATGGGAGTATTAGGATAAATTATGGACATTTAACCCCCGGGATCCATTTTCCCAAAACCCAAAATTTTAAAATAAAATGATACAATTACCAAGTCACAGGCAAATTTGAAAAGTTCCTTCTCATATGAATAGTAAGTGGAATCCACCCTCATATGAGAGAGAACTTTGTAAAACCAACACTTTTATTTGTACAAATATCAATTCCTATATATACACATAATATGGTTCCCTTCTCCAGCGAACCAAAAAAAGAACCAAAGACGAACCGGTTACAGCGACAGTTTTCTTACCTATACCGATCGTCGCCATAGCTATGTCATCGGGAAAAAATTGTTCGTTGGAGAAGGGGACCGATATATAATATACTTTAAATAATAAAGACATTCATAAGCAATGCTCCAAAAAATTTAGTTCCTTAAATTCTTTTACAATCTTAATAGTTTTACTTCTAATTAAATTCAAGCAGAGATTTTCCTTACAACATTCATCTTGAATTGTTCATATAATTTAGTTCATCAGTGGATAACAGGCTTCAGAGGGTGAGCTCTCAATTTTGACAATTCCAGGCTTTCATCTAGTTCTATATCTACCTCCCCAACAATGCTTCTGCAATGCAGAAAGGGAAGAATAATTAAACGAAACAGCATGCAACCAGTGTTTTAAGCAGCTTAAAGTAAACTCAGATAAGAATATGGAATTAAGAAAGCGTGGGAGTTTGAAACATGAGGAATCATACATGTTATCACCCCTGATGATGTAAAGACCTAACACGAGTTGCTGGACACCTTCCTGAAAATCGAGTATAAAAAGAAAGTTAACTGCTTAAAGAATCATGGAGAAACTTCCAGGTTAGGATAACAACTTAAAACAAGAATATTATGGTGGAATTTTTACACATTCAGAATAAACTTGGATAGGGAAGAGGAAGATAACTGTACTAACACTTAGAACAGTCGTTATATTTACATCCAAAATAATTTACCTAACAATTCTTCCCTACAGTAGTACATAAAGTAAACTTCACTAAAAAAAGGTATTTGAACATATTGGAATCCATTCGTTATCAAGTCTCAGTTCTCAAGGAAAAGTTATAAGCTTGTTGCGGCACAAAGGTACACCAAAATAAAAGATGAAGCATCAACAAAGTGTGGATCTCATAGGCATCTCAAGTTCTGCAGGAGTTTGAAGTCTATTTCCACTGCTTTCAATGCACTCACTTAAAACCTCACCATGCATATGATGAGTGGGATTTATACCCGCGAATCGAATACTCTATGACTTAAATAGTTGCCTGTTCTCGTAGAGTTTATATGTTTTTATATGATTATAGTGTTATTGTGCTTAATTGACGCAATGCAGAGCTTATCAGGTGTTTTCTAGCTTTCAGGGGCAAAACGATAATTTTCTATACACTGGCGCCGCAGCGCCAATGCCTAATGGTAATGTCGCGCCGCAGCGCCACATCCCTAGTCCAGCCTGACGTCATCATGGCGCCGGAGCGCCACTGACCCTATGTCGACTCGCGCCGCAGCGCGAGCTCCGTGTTTTCTAAGCTCACGTGGCGCCGCAGCGCCACTCATAGGCTTAAAGCTCGCGCCGCAGCGCCACTTCCGGTGCCCAGGCAGAGACCAAGCGATTTTGACCTAGCGAAGGAAGGAAAACATATATAACAGAGACCCAGCCTCTGCATTCCAGAAGAACTCACCATATATCATATAGCTTAGCTTAGGTCTTAGTTTTTCTTTGTAATTTCTCTTCCTTTCCCTTAGTAGATGTCTGTAAATATAGATTAGGTAGATTTAGGGAGAAGTTGGTTTTTCTTTGGAGCACAAGAGCAACGAGCAACACGGATTAGAAAGCTTGAAAGGAGCGGATTGCTTGGTGACTGAAGGGCCTTGACAGAGTTCCTTCTTATCCATTTAATTCCTCTATTATTGTAATCCATAAATGTGGTCTTATTTGCTACTTGTATTTGGTTTATTAAATATAAACTGATTATTGACTCTATGGTTATAATGGATCCCTTTGTTATTTGAATTGACTGTCTTTATCTCTTTGGTTGGCACCATATGATTTGGATTGATATATTTGTGCTTAATGATTCTTGCTAAGAAAATAATGATTATTTTGGTAATCTGCATGATATCGACAGAAGTATTGTAGATTTACACCTAAATATATTAGCATGTGATTGTGGGTTTTGACTGCATAAGTTGTGCGTAGAATAGACATATCTCTGTGCGCCAGGTGCGACCTTAATGAGAACTTATGCTTAAATCCTTGTTATGATTGATTCGCATAGACATATGTAGAATTGCATCTAGCTTGGACGTTCTTTTCTGTTCTATTCCCTTTAGGGTGGATCTGGAGAGGATATGTTTGTGCATACCTCGACAGAGGTGCATTAGCACATGTGCGTTCTCAGTCGACAAATTATCGTGACCATTAAGACCAAAGAGAGAAAGGGTAGCTAGTTTGATGAAACATAGCACGCCAGGTGTTCGACAGAATGCCTGTGTGGGGGTGAAGTTGTGACCTTAGCTTGTATTTCTTTAGACTTCCATTCGTTATCCATTTACTTGCTTTGTTAATTAGTTTAATTAGATAATTCACACTTCCATTTACTGCTGTTCGAATAAGACTTTAGCTATTCAAAGTCGATACTTGGTAAATATTAGTCATAGTTCCTCGTGGGTAAGACACTCTCCTTATCACTGTATTACTTATTAGACCGCGTATACTTGCGCGTGTTTAGTGATTGCTAAATCTAACAACAAGTTTTTGGCACCGTTGCCGAGGAACTATTATTCTAATATTGTCCAATATTGATTTAAATCAATTTAGTCTTACTTTAAACTTGTATATATTTACTTCTTTTATTTGTTTGATCTTCCTTTCTTTTTGTTTTTAAGTCTACAGATTATGGACGATCAATGTTATCAATGGTCTTATGAGGGGACAACACAACCGAAATCGAAAGGACTCGAGAGATTACAACTTCAAATTGTCAATGCCTTGAGTTTTTCGGACAATCTTGAGTGTCAGTCCACTCAGAATGCCTACTGTCAGAATCAAGCTGACTTTGAACCGATCTATCATCCAAACTGCCAGGATTATCCAAACTCATGGGACTACAGTCAAGAGCACTATTATGATCCGAATCATGCCTTTCAGTTTGACTATCAGTCTCCTCCACATTATGAGTTGACGTCTCAACCCAATGAGAGCTTCTATGAGACCTCAACGCAAGAAGAAGAGAACAGGCTTGAAGAGCTTCTCGCCGACTTTATTGAGAGAAATGAGGTTCAGATGGCAAGCCAAGAAGCCGCATTGCACAGCCTTGAGAATCAATTGGGGCAACTCGTCAATGCCATCACTAATCCACCGAAATGCCATCTACCGATCATAATTGATCTTGATGATGAAGCAGTAGAGTATTGCATGGTGGATGCACAAGGAAAATGCAATGAGTCTCACACAGTTGTTGAGGGCAATGTCATTGTACAACCCGACCAACCGGCGGAGGTCGAGCTAGAAGAAGAGAGGATCACCAGTGGGTACTCTGTCAAGACTGATCAACAACCTGAACCCACGCTCCTGACTATGGGAATTTGTGAGGGCCCAATAACGCACAAAGAACGCTTTCAAATGAATGAACAAGGGGAATTAGTGGATAATTTCAGTGGTGAAAGATTCTTTGTGCCGAAGGATGAAGGAAAGAAGAATGGCCAATCACCCTTGTCGGCCAAAAATTTTAATGAATTGACGAATAGGCGGCATGAAAAGGTCATTTTCGTTTATTAGCCGGATTGAACGGCATCGGTATAGTCAAGCCGACGACTTTAAAACAAGCGCTTGGTGGGGAAGCACCCCCATCTCGGTATAAATTTTTATCTGTTTTCGTTATTTATGTCTAGTTTATTTTGTCTGTGTCGCTTAGGTTGTTAAAATGGCTGCCAGATTGTGCATTAATGTTTTGTGTCTATCATTTACGGGTAACATATTTAGTATGGTATACTGCATATTATAATAGTGTTTATTATGTTTTTAATAATGTATGTTTGCCCTTTGTAGCATAGTTTCTGTTCTTGTCTTGGCATGCGCAGATAACAGAAGAAAAAGCTCAGAACATGGTATTCGCGTCACGGCGCCAACATTTATACTGGATATCGCGCCGCGGCGCCGGCCTCGCGCCCCCAGCTCGAACATTCGCGCCCCAGCGCCATGATCTTGCCCAGCTTCTGTTAACTCGCGCCGCAGCGCCGGGTAACAAAGGATGTCTCGCGCCGCGGCGTCGGCATCGAGTTTTTGTTTTTAAAAACTGTTATTAGCAGCAGTTTTGGCCAGCAATTGCCATTTTGTCTCTCCACTTCCTCTCGACGTCTCTCAGCACCATAGCAGCAAACAACCCATGCACCATATCACTTCCTCTTGACCGTTTCTCATCTGCAGTCCCAACAATAACCAAGTGCTTCTATCAATTTTCTGGTTAGAGTGATTGCCCACACGAATTCTCACCTAGGGTTCTCTCACTCAAGGTATTGTTAGATTTCGTTCAATTGATACAGTGATTTGATCTGGATTTGTGCATATCTGTGCTTTTCTTCTTGCTTGATTGGGTGATTTCCGCTTCCGGAAATCTGGATAGAGCAGCAACAAATAAAGGCTGCCCAAATTGGTTTTGAAGAACGCACCCTAACTGTTTGATAAAATTCTTGAGAGAAGAACTTGTCTGTTTTGGGGCTGTTTGGCATTGGCTATTGCTGGGGTCTTCTTGGCCTACGTTTGGGGGAAGTTTGGGCATTGTTCAAGACTGTTTTTGCATCAATCTCGACTGAAATTTGACATGGCTCCAAAAAGGCAACGTTTGAGCGTCGGAGGGTCTTCTTCGTTCGCCGCACCACCACCCACGGATTGGGACAGAGCCAAGTTTATAAATGAGGAGGCCTGGAATAGGTACAAAAGTTCTTTCGGCTCGCGAAATCTAATTCCTGAGCGGGGGTTCAGGCCGGACAAGAAGGATGGTGAGCTACACACCATGATACTGGAACGGCAGTGGATCAACTTCACAAAACCACCTGGGTCAGCTGTTGTATCTGTGGTTCGGGAGTTCGATGCCAACGCCAATCTCGAAGGCCCTGCTGTTGTTCAAGTTCGGGGGAAGCAAGTGGCGTACAGTAGTCAGGCCATCAATGCCTTGTTCGGAACACCCAACTATGCGGGCAATGATTATATGCAGACAGGACTCCGCAGCTATGATCTTGAGGATATCATTCGGCGACTTTGCAAGCCCGAGACTGTTTGGAAGAAAAATGATTACACGGGTGAAAAGACCAGTTTCCCGGCTTCAGCACTCAGTCGCTACGGGAAGGCGTGGTTTGGCTTCATTTGTGCCAATATAATTCCAACCCGTCACTTAAGCGACGTGACTAAGGATAGGGCGATCTTACTATTCGCCATTGTCACGGGTATACATGTGGATATTGGCGTGCTCATTCATGACTCCATTCGGAAGGCAATCAAGAGTAACATTCTCGCTGGACTTTCTCATCCATCATTGATCACTACATTGTGCAAGCAGGAAGGTATCCAGTGGGGGCCTGAGGAGATAGCCTCGCCACCGATGACAGTCATTGACCACCTAACTATCAAACGGTACTATGAGTGGGACGGAGCAGAATCTCACGTTAGCGGCGAGGGCTACGGGCCACCTAAAGTTCCACCTCCTACATCAGAGGCCGAGCCTTCAAACGCCGCTCCAGATGCCGGGCCAGCTGCACAGGGCCTACTGACTGACATCATGGCATCCCTCACCCTGCTGCATCAGAAACAAGATGCCGAGACACAGAGGCAGCGGAGGCACATAGCAGCCGTGGCTTAGAGGCAGGATATAGCGATGCGGTACCAGGCTGAGCTGGTGAACACCATTCAGAGCATCTACACGGATTATTGTGGCGAGAATGCCGAGTTCACGCCATATCAGTTTCCAGAGCCTCTTGTCTTTCCACCATACCCTCCACCATCACCGGCCGCCGAAGCTGATCCGGACGCAGCTGATGAGGATGAAGCCGATGCCGCTGTTGAGTGAGCGATCTTCAGGGAAGCCTTCTTATATAAAATTGCTTTATGTTTAGCAATGAGGGCATTGCTCACCTCAAGTTTGGGGGTGTTTTTAGCTATTATTTATCTATTTCTGTACTGCCATACTAGGTTGCTAGACGTTAGTATTATTATTATGTTTTTATCATCAGTATTGTGGTGCAATCGTTTTGAACTGCGGGATTTTCAGGATTATGCTTTAATTTTTTTTTATGCCATGAACTGTTTTTGGTTTTCATTATTTAATGATTTGATTATTATCAGCATGATTGTGGTTTATAGCCATCTTTTTGGGGCTTATACAGATTTGATATTTGTGCCATGTGAATGGCCTTTTTACCCTATTTTGAGCTTTTTTTTTTAGCAAGGGTTATAGTTATTATTTTTTGATTGTGGTTGATGACGAGCGTCAAGTATCTATGCCTATCTCTTAGAGTCGTGTCAAGCATGTATGAGCTAGGGGTTGTTCAATTGATAAGTTTAGACTGTTATTGATCCGTCTTCCTTAGCAAGCACCGACCAACTGTGTTAACTCGTTATTTTTCGAATTTAGTTCGCTTGTTTATTGCTTTGAGAGTTTGTTCACTTTTATAAACTTTCATTTTTACAAGGTAATAAAAGACTTAGACGTTTATACAGTTTTGGATCTTGATTTCTAGCATGTTGACATATCTATATAAAAAAAATGAATGAAACGAATATATTATATCGAAAGTTTTGCGGTGGTTCGAGATGGAGCGTAAAACGCACTCGGCCATAAACGCAGAACCGATGTCGAGATGGAGCATAAAATGCACTCGCTAAATAATCTTCGTTTTTGTTGTAAAATCTCAATGGCTTATGTTGATTACGTGGCCTTTACTGCTCGAGTTATTAGATTCATAGGGGTGTTCTACACCTAGTGCCCTAAAGTCGTCTGGCTTGGGAGTCACTGATCAAAAGCTCATTCATGGGTAGTTCTGAATAGCCTAAGGTAATTAAGTACTATTCGAGTCAGATTTTACTTTCGTCATGCTAGAGCCTTCTGATCTTTTCCTACATTTGCATCTTATTCTTAATGCTTGTTAAATGTTTCAGTTGCGAAGTTTGCTTATTGATCTTAGCAATCGACTAATGCGACCTTATTTGAGTTATGATTAGTTAGGATGGTTGGTCTCCACACACACATAGAATGGATCGAATACAGTCTTATACTTGAAATTGAATGAACCCTTATTCATTTATGTGCTTCCCAATTATCTGGGAGTGGCTATGATCGAGCTTTGAAGCCATGGTACTACTTTATTGTTTTAGTTTTCTTTCGCGTGTGTTTTATTAGTAGTGTTGTCTTTGAAAGTTTGCTCGAGGACAAGTAAAGACTTAAGTTTGGGGGTATTTGATAAGTGGGATTTATACCCGCGAATCGAATACTCTATGACTTAAATAGTTGTCTGTTCTCGTAGAGTTTATATGTTTTTATATGATTATAGTGTTATTGTGCTTAATTGACGCAATGCAGAGCTTATCAGGTGTTTTCCAGCTTTCAGGGGCAAAACGGTAATTTTCTATACACTGGCGCCGCAGCGCCAATGCCTAATGGTAATCTCGCGCCGCAGTGCCACATCCCTAGTCCAGCCTGACGTCATCATGGCCCCGCAGCGCCACTGACCCTATGTCGACTCGCGCCGTAGCGCGAGCTCCGTGTTTTCTAAGCTCACGTGGCGCCGCAGCGCCACTCATAGGCTTAAAGCTCGCGCCGCAGCGCCACTTCCGGTACCCAGGCAGAGACCAAGCGATTTTGACCTAGCGAAGGAAGGAAAACATATATAACAGAGACCCAGCCTCTACATTCCAGAAGAATTCACCATATATCATATAACTTAGCTTAGGTTTTAGTTTTTCTTTGTAATTTCTCTTCCTTTCTCTTAGTAGATGTCTGTAAATATAGATTAGGTAGATTTAGGGAGAAGTTGATTTTTCTTTGGAGCACAAGAGCAACAAGCAACACGGATTAGAAAGCTTGAAAGGAGCGGATTGCTTGGTGACTGAAGGGCCTTGACAGAGTTCCTTCTTATCCATTTAATTCCTCTATTATTGTAATCCATAAATGTGGTCTTATTTGCTACTTGTATTTGGTTTATTAAATATAAACTGATTATTGACTCTATGGTTATAATGGATCCCTTTGTTATTTGAATTGACTGTCTTTATCTCTTTGGTTGGCACCATATGATTTGGATTGATATATTTGTGCTTAATGATTCTTGCTAAGAAAATAATGATGATTTTGGTAATCTGCATGATATCGACAGAAGTATTGTAGATTTACACCTAAATATATTAGCATGTGATTGTGGGTTTTGACTGCATAAGTTGTGCGTAGAATAGACATATCTCTGTGCGCCAGGTGCGACCTTAATGAGAACTTATGCTTAAATCCTTGTTATGATTGATTCGCATAGACATATGTAGAATTGCATCTAGCTTGGACGTTCTTTTCTGTTCTATTCCCTTTAGGGTGGATCTGGAGAGGATATGTTTGTGCATATCTCGACAGAGGTGCATTAGCACATGTGCGTTCTCGGTCGACAAATTGTCGTGACCATTAAGACCAAAGAGAGAAAGGGTAGCTAGTTTGATGAAACATAGCATGCCAGGTGTTCGACAGAATGTCTGTGTGGGGGTGAAGTTGTGACCTTAGCTTGTATTTCTTTAGACTTCCATTCGTTATCCATTTACTTGCTTTGTTAATTAGTTTAATTAGATAATTCACACTTCCATTTACTGCTGTTCGAATAAGACTTTAGCTATTCAAAGTCGATACTTGGTAAATATTAGTCATAGTTCCTCGTGGGTAAGACACTCTCCTTATCACTGTATTACTTGTTAGACCGCGTATACTTGCGCGTGTTTAGTGATTGCTAAATCTAACAACAGCGTACAACCACTAAGATTTTTTAGATGCATGGTCAACAAAACTCGCAACTCAAAATTTAACAAGACAGTAAAGATTCTTTAAAATGTAAGTACGCCAAAAGAAACTGTATTGGAAAATAATCTAAGTACAGTGATTAAATAATCAAATTACCCCATAGCCAAAGAATCAAAAGTTTGTAACAATGGATTGGATAGCAGAAAGTTGACAGAAAAGAAGATGCACAATGAAAACACGCCAGCAAATATCTAGAGTAAGTAATGCTTGAATGACTTCATTTACTATTGAACTCTAATAAAACTATCTAAAAGTTTCTCTAGTATGAATAATTTAAAACTATAAAGAGCAATATTCTAAAAGGCGCTAGGCGGGAGGCGGACGGCCAGAGGGGCCTAGCGCCAAGTGGGGCCTGGGAGGAATTTTTTATTTGAAGCCAATTTTAATATTTTATCTTACATTTATCCAAACAAAACAATAATATAAAGTAAAACAATCTATAATAAAGATAATAAAGGTCTTTGCTTAAATTTCAAATACATCCATATTACTAATGTCAAAGTTCAAACACAAACATGCAATTGTTCAAAATTCAAACATATTTTTAACGTATTAGTTTTATTCATAAACAAGATTGCTATTAAATAATAAAATTTAAAATTTCAAGAATTTAATTTAATATTAAACTTAAGAAACTAAACATAAATTTAAAAATTATATTGAAGTAAACTAAATATTACAAATGTATCATCATTTATATAATTTGAAGTTGGTACAAGTTCAAAAAATTACAACTATAATAAAATTATCCATTTTGACTTGATATTATTCACTTTTTGTTGTGATTTGAGATGCTACAACTTGTATTATGAATATGATAAATTATTAGAAAAATAAATATATCAAGATATAGTTTGGATAGTTATTAAAAAAAAAAAAACTCCACCTAGACCCCGCCTAATTTCCCAGAAAGATTTTTTTGCCGCCTTGGGCCTAGGTGGCGCCAGGCAAAGAGATCTGGCGCTAGGCGAGGCACCAAGGAGGGCCTAGCACTTAGGCGGGGCACCAAGAGGAGGCCAAACGCCTAGGCGGAAATTTTTAGAACACTGATAAAGAGAGAGCACTCGTTCATGTGTATATTCTCCATAAACTAATTCATACCTTAGTGGAATAAACGCGTTCATGAGATTCATCAAGAATTATATTTGTAGCCTGGTCAAAACCTTTTAAAACTCCCTGAAAAGAAAACCATATTAATGTCTTATGTCTCAAACAGTAACTTTCATACACAAGATTTTACTACTGTAGTCCAAACTGAGTAACTCACCACTATATTGCGCCCATCATTTGTTATAACTGAAATTAATTCTGTAAAAACAAAATGATAAAATATGTTTCAGACTTTCAGTAACAAATACAATTACCTTCAGAAAATTCAGTAGTCCATTAAAGAACCTTGGAATTTCTGATATGCATCATAAAATATGGCTTCAAGCTTTCAGCAAACAAAAATAAACGATTTTAGAAAATCCAGTAATCACTCCAAGAAACTTCGGATTAGCAGAAGCATGTCATCAACGAAGGCAAAGATAGTGACAAAAATCTATATTAAGAGGGTTTAAGGAATCATACGGTCTACAAGAGTTTCAAGCCCAGGTCCACCCGACATTCTGTAAAGACCACTAAAGCTCAGAAGCTGATATACCTCGTTGATGCTTGATCTATTCAAAAACACATGAAATCAGATGGTCCCAACAAGCCCAAGTAAATCATGCGAAAAACCCACGGCAGTAAATAAGAAAAATATGCAAATACAAAATTGCAGTAAATGGTGAAGAATTATAAGTATGTGTATCACTATCTTTTAATCACTCTTTTAAAATGAGGAAGGAACTAAATTGCCTTCAAAAAACAAAGACAAACAAATCAACCATAAGAGATTAACTGAACTTTATTAATCTCAATTAGAGGAACACTCATTAAGCCTCGTCTCATGCTGTGATACATTGCCTTTGCTACTCCACCAGATAACATGGTTGTGGCAACCGAAGCCAACTGGCTGTTGCATAGGGATTTCATTAATGACAATTTAGTCATTTCACCATTTTCGATAACGGCAGTTTTGTTCACCATTTTATTAATGAGAACTACATTTGTTTAGGCTTTCTGTTTGACATAGCCAAATATCTGTGAGAACCACATTCGTGTTTTTCCATATATATTGGGAATGATCCATAGCCAACCAATCAATCTCCCACTGTCTAAGCTTTAGATCTAACAACATAAAAAGCCCTTCACTAAACTGCCCACCATATTAAATGGAGGCAATAGTCTTTTCCCACCGTCCTACGAAAAGACTTTATTACCCCTTATTAGTTAAGAACCCTTTTTTCCTCCACGTTTGTATGGCGGATGGTGAGTAATTTATAGATACCGGTCTATTTTTTGTTTAACAAATGCCAAAGAAGTTACGTTATGTTTAGATTGAAGGAATGGAATAGAAGAAGGAAGAAATGAAATGATTTTTAAGCATCTCAAGTGTATATTTGGTTGGTGGTGGTGGTTGGTGTGATAGGATGACAAAACTGTCACATACAAAATCAAGGTATTCCAATTGTGAAATGAATGGATCGCATTCCACCACCTCCCACATGGAATGAAAATCAAGGGAATGGAATAACTTTTCATTTCATTGGAATGGTTTATCCACTGAAATGATCACGAAATACACTTTTTCATTCCATTATTTCCTCTATTCCAGTTCTTCAATCTAAGTGTAGCATAAGGGTTTCTCATCTCTATAGTCGTCAAGCGTTCTTTGTAACATTCAGTCTTGGGGTTGTAGGATAATTTCCCGAACAAATAATATTTTTCATTGATATGCCCTCTGTTTTAGTATAGTAAGTTGAGATTGATGTCAATTCGAATAAGGTTGCAATATGAATTTTAGTAATGCCTTTTTAAAACATGGTGGTTAATTGGTTATAATGAATGGTTAATGAAATGGCCTTCACAAGTACAAAGAAAGACACCTACCACCACAAGATTTTTGTTTGACTTGTACACAGTACACAATTCTGCTAGCCAGTCCAGCTTAATAAATTTGAGTTATGCTTATATACAGTACAACAGTAATGGTAGAACGTTGGAATTACAAAATTCGGATCATCCCTATGAAGCTTCATCTTATCAGGCCAAAGGCAAGAAAGAAACTCAAAGCATTATACCAGCTTCTTTTTTTACCTTTTTTTCTTTATATGGAAAAGTAGGATATTATTACAAACAAACTGCCAAAGGGGACGATGACTCTCTGCCCAAGGTGTATAAAATAGGCTAAGGAGCTAATGAAAGGCCTTCCAAGCATGAATCCAATTCAACAACTAAAAACTAAGATTAACAAAAACAAAATACATGAGCAACCCAATCACCTAAAATTAGGATTAAAAAAACATAGGAGCACCACTAAAAGTAGGCACTAGCTCCCAAGTTAAACACCACCTAATCCACAAGAAAAATAGGCTGGACGTACTTTGTTCAATAACTTCCCGATATATTCACATACTAGAGATGTTTCTAATGAGATGGAATGTAGATAACCTATTACTTATTAACATAAGACTTAATAATCTTATGACCATTCTAATTTTGTAGAATTCCTATGCTGCAGTGTTCTAAAAGGCGGCCGCCTAGACGCTAGGCCCCCCTGACGCCTCGCCTAAGCCAAAAAATCCCTCCAGAGAAATAAACGGGGCCTAGGCCGAGATTTTTTTAAAAAAAATTTAATAACTAACCAAACCAAATTTTGCTATATTTATTTTTCTAATGATTTACCATATTTATAATGTAGGTTGTAGCATATCAAATCACAATAAAAAGTGAACAAGATCAAGTCAAAATGGTTAATTTTATTATAGTTATAATTTTTTGAACTTGTACCAACTTCAAATTATATAAATGATGATACATTTATAATATTTAGTTTAATTCAATATAATTCTTAAATTTATGTTTAGTTTCTTAAGTTTTAATATTGAATTGAATTCTTGAAATTTTAAATTTTATTATTTAATAGCAATCTTGTTTATGAATAAAACTAATACGTTAAAGAAATGTGTTTGAACTTTAAGCAAAGGCCTTTATTATTTTTATTATAGATTGTTTTGCTTTATATTATTGTTTTGTTTGGATAAATGTAAGATAAAATAATAAAATTGGCTTAAAATCAAAAATACCACATATGCCCCGCCTAGACCACTCCGGTCGTTCGCCTAACGCCTTTTAAAACATTGCTAGGCTGGTTCATCTTGTTTATTCTAAAAGAACTTAGATAAACACTTAACTCCAAGCAGAGGATTGAGACTTCAATACCTTGGAATAAACACAGAGAGAGGATTTTCAACTTCATATGGAGGCAATCATTACCACAAGGATTAGCTACAACTTCAAGCAATATAAACTCCTAATAAACTATATATATGCAACGGGGCAATGATTTTTCTTATGTCTAAACATTCTTTCAGAAGAAGGCTCATTAGAGCTGAAGTTTCTGGAACCAGAACCTTGCACATGACACTTGTCAAAATTACATAGCTTTCTTAATTTCAGATCAGTTGCTGTAACATCAGTCCAAAATAAGTAATCTAGCGCATAGACTAAGGTCCTGCGAGCTAAGCATTGAATTTCTATCCTATATATAGAGTGGATTACTAGTTAGAAATTTTCAGGCAAGCTAATTTGTAGAATGTATGCACCAATCTTTCAAAGAGAAATTAATGAGAATATAGAGGCCTCTACTTTGGAATTCATATCCATTTGAACGGACTTAATTTTTAAAAGGTTTCCACTCGGGTCTAGTTAAATAAACTTAGTGAAGGAAACCAAAAGTTCACCTATTAACACCATCACCAGATTTAACCTCTCCCAACACAGACAAACAGGAAAAAAAACAAATACCTTCATCCCTAAAAATTATTGAACAAAACAACTACATTCTCACAAATTATTGATTATGCATATATTATTAAAGTTTTAAATTTAAGTTTGGGATACAATTGAACACAAGTATCAAATAATTTTTTTACAAATACCTACATCCCTAAAAATAGAGGCGCTTATTGGCATTTAAATCAACAAAAGTGCTTGAAGGTGTTACAAAACCATGGCGTCAAATAAGAAGGAAAGGGGGAGGGGGGGAATACAACAAATGAATGGCGAACAATAACAATAGAATTTGATAACAGTACATTAATAACTCTCTTCGTAGAATCGATTACTAAATATATGACCTAATTTGAAATTATTTAACTGGTAAAATAACAGCCAAAATATATTGTTACCTTCTTGAAGAGCAGCTCTAAAGAGATAGAACAAGAAGAAAGCACTTAATCGTCAATAAAAAGCCCTAACGAATAGTTCACAGAGAGCTCTACACAAGAGCTTACAAGTCTTAAAGAGAGGGAGGTGTTTAGGGTTAAATACACTATTATCCCCTGTGGTAAGGGTTCAGTCACTTATACCCCTTGTGGTCAGTGACTGTCCGTCAACCCAAAAGTGACTGCCCCACTTCAATTTAAGTGAACGTGTATCAAATGCTCTTTATAGGCAAGTGATGGAGAGATGAAGATTGGTGCCACATGTGCAAGTATTTTTTAGCGTAAATATGATCCTGCAAATCACTGAAAACTAATCCTATTATGTGCCTGATCCGCAATAACTTATATATTGGTTAAACTAACTTATAAGTTATTTTTTTACTAGTGAAGCGTTTTGAGGTAACTTATTTTTTGATTTATAAGTCATTTTTGATAAGTAATAAATTTTGACTTACTAAAAAATGACTTATAAGTCATTTTAAAATAATTTTACCAAATATAAAGATTGTTTTGTCCTTATTTTAATAGTTTTTACATCTTATTTTAGCATATAAGTCATTTTAGTCAAACACTTTCACATTTTATTTTAACTTCATTTCTGACTTCTGAGTCAAAAGAATGTCGAACACTGTTCGGGAATGACTTATAAGCTGGTTTGACAACTTATAAATTATTAGTTACTATTCACCTGTTCAAATGACTTATTTTTCTACTTATAAGTTGAGTTCTAAGTCAAAAAATAAGTATTTATAAATTATTTAAAAATAACTTATAAGTTATTTTAAAATAAGTTAGTTTAACCAAATGTAATGTCTATTTTTTTTCTCTTCTATTTTGTCACTCTTTTTATTAATATCACTTTTAGTAATTTTTATATTTATTTTAACTTTTATAAGTCATTATGAGCCAAACACCTTCATAACTTATTTTAACTTAATTTTTGACTTATAAGTCCAATTGGTGCCGAACGCTTTAACTTAAAAGTCGCAACTTAAAACAACTTATAAATCATTTTAAATTTGAATTTATAAGTCATTTTAAAATAAGTAATCCCCGAACATGAATTAGCCAAAAATTATTTCTTCCATTTTTTAATATTTAGATTTATAAAAAATTAATAAGCAATACCACATATATGCAGAAAAAAATAATATTTAGATTTATAGATATTTTATATACATATAATGCAACTCTTTTACAAATATATTTCACAAAAAAATAAAAAATTGCAACTTATATCTAACACCAAGTACATAGATAAAAATACATTTGCACTATATTCCGCCTAAACCTAATTTCATGCCATGATTTTTTTTGTTGCTCCCAGCAAGTAATTACTATGGATGCGGACCCGATATATATATATATATATATATATATATATATATATATATATATATATATATATATACGGTCCGGATCTTAAACTCACCCCTTATCTAGGTCACCTTGCTCACCTCCCTTTAACGACGGACCAGGCGACGATTCGGTTCGTTGCTATATGTTTGATCCGTCGCTATACGTTGTCTGTCGCTATATGTTGTCCGTCGCTAAAAGCTAAGATGACGGTTCTATATATAGCGACGGACCGAATCGTCGCTTGGTCCGTCGCTAAAGGGAGGTGGACAAGGTGAGCTATATAAGGGGTGAGCTTAATATTCGGACCGTATATATATATATATATATATATATATATATATATATATATATATAAACATAAAAAAAGAGTTGAACAAAATAATTCAATAACTAGACATTGTTAACTCATACATTTATTATATTTATATATAAAGGTAATAGAGTACTAATAGTGTAATTTAAAAATAAAATTATTTTCCCTCCCCTCCCCTCCCCTCCCCTCCCCTCTTTCTAAACTCAAACAAAAAAAATATAATAACTATCTCATCTCTTCCATTCTTTTCTAAAACTCACAAACATGACCAAAAAAAATTATAATCCTCTCCCTTCTCTTTTTATACTTTTCCTTCTCTCCAAACTCACAAACTTTCCCTTCTCTCCAAACTCACAAACGCATCCTACAAGGCTACAATGTTTTAAAAACGGAGTAAGCAGCTCGAAACCGGACATTCGGTCTCAACACCGACTTTGGGACGAAGTCCATGAGCCCACTAGAATTTAGAAACAAACCAAACCAGCGTCTCGTGATGCCCAAGAAAACCCATCATGGCGGCTGATATTAGCCCACCATTCCTCATAATCCCACAGTCAGAATCAAACTACCAACCTCCCCCACGTTCCCGCTATAAATAACCAAGTTCATGTTAATGCAGATTATTAATTTTAAAATTAAATAGTACTAGTCAAGTGATTATTTTTTATGAAATTATTTATGAGATAAATTAAAATAATCTCAGAATTATTTAAAAGATCGAATAAATACTTACCATTTGAATTATAACATTTACCACTAATAACAAAAGATATTATATTCTTAATAATTTAGGAGTGATCATTCGGTTATAACCGAACCGAATAGGTTATCTGAATATCCGAATTACCAAAAACCGAATAACCGTAATTTGGTTATTTCGGTTAATACCGAAATTAGGTTCCATATGTATAGAAAGAGAGACTAGTATTATGTATTATGAGTTGATTGCATTTGTGCCAACTGAAAATGTCTCAACAGACAAAGCTTATTAAAAATCAATACCAGAGATAGAGAGCATGAGATGGTGAGATCGTGAGCAGCGGAGGCCGGAGACTGATGCGAAGATGGTGGTCGTCGAAGATGGTGGTCGGCAAGATGAATCTGAGATCAGACTTGAGAGCCAAGAGGCAAGACTTGGAAATGAGATGGAATTAGGGGCAGTGAGTCACTCTGATGGCGCTTAATTTAGCAGGTGATATTAATAAGCAGCTGTAGCAGGGTTTATTGTGAAAGGGAGAATAACAATTTGGGGGCGCTGGAGTAGAGAGGAACTGAGATGGAATTAGGGTTATCAAGATGAGATCTGTTTTTTTCCCCAAAAAAATTATGGATCTATGGGCATGGGCCACTTTTTGGTGATTCTTGTCCCGTCCAAAAGAATTGGTCCGTCCAAATTTAAAACCTTATTTGACTTATTAGGCCCGGTACATCATACAAATATTAAATTTCTTTTTTTTAATGAATATGTTCGGCGAATAAGATGATTTTAATAACCGAATTCGAATATTGAATACTATTTGAATAAGAATTCGGATATAACCGAATTATCAAGAAATTTCGGTTTAAAAAATTTGATTATTCGGTTATATTCGTTTTTTGCTCAGTCCTAATTCTTATTAGTTTGAATATTATAGATAGATATGATAATATACGTCAATCTGTTGGGATATTTCAAATTAATAATATAGATAGGTTAATAGGTATGGTGGAGTCTTAACCTAATATGTTAACCTTTTAGGTAAAGAAGTAATCCAACATACTTATTGGGCTAGTCTACATATGTATGTAATGAATTGATGTGGGATGGATCGTACAATTTCAGATTAATTTTGTTCACAAATTTTTAGTCTCAAATGATAAGAATTATATAATATTTAGTTGGGCACGGTATTAAATAATCTATTTTCAAATTATTTTATTATCCCTTAATTAATAGTATTTTTAAAAATATGAGACTTATGAAGTTATTATTAATAATCCAATTCCAAATTTAATTCTCGTAAACAAAAATAAAAATAAGCTGAACCTCCATTCTCATTTTTATCCCTCAAAGAGAATGTGCAGACGAAAAAGCAGAGAAAATAAATTACTACATCTACTCGTGCGATTCAACTGTTATAATTTACGATAATAATGGTGACGATTAAGGGCCTTAAAGGTCGTCAGATCTTCGATAGTCGCGGAAATCCTACCGTGGAAGTAAGTTATATTTTTATTTATTTACTCAATTTCTTAAAAAAAAATGTACTTTTTATTTTTATTTTTGTTTAGTAAATGCATTAAAAAACGATCCGTTTGTGTAGATTTTGATTGGAATTTATTTTTTTTAGCTGAAGTAATTTATAGTGAATGTGATTGAAATTTCAGGTTGATATTACTCTTTCGGATGGAACATTGGCCAAGGCTGCTGTACCAAGCTGTGCTTCAATTCTACCGGTAAAATTCCCTACTTTCCATCTCTCTACCTATATTTATATGATGTGGTTTGTGCACTAATTATCATTGATGGAGTATAGCTATATGCAGTTGCTTACGCTTTTTATATTCTGTTAATTTAAGGTATATATGAAGATCTATAATAGAGAGATGGAGGTTCTGATTTTCCCTAAGATCTGTTCCCCCTCTTTTATCATATGCAATGTAAATATGTAACAGTGAAAGTCTGCTGCTTCATCTGCATTGTGTACTATAAATTATATATCCTTGATAACTACGTTATCCAAAAACCCAAGTTATTACATTGTATATATTGATATGGAAACAGAATGCATATAGCCCATCTCATCTGGGTTGCAAATGCCACCAACCAATATCTGCTTGCATGGTAGCAGCCATCTGAACTGCATATGTTTTTCAATGATACAGGCCATGGAGAATGTGAACTCAATTATTGAACCTGCATTGATTGGCAAGGTATATATTTGTGCACTTTCTTTTCTTTATTTCTGTTTATGAAGCTTCATTTTGTTTCTTAGTGTTCTTTTCTTTAAAAGAATTGGATTATTTATTAAAAAAATAAAGTTTTAGTCCTATATATTCAACTAACTTGACAATTTCATGGTGCCACAACTTGAATGAATGGGGTTGGTGCAAATGTGAAGTTCGCTGCTCTGTACTTAATAACTTGGTTTGTGCACTTTATACTAATTTATGTAGATGAATCTTGAGAGTTTGGTACTCCTGTTTTCTCTTCGATTATGCGGAGAAAACAGGAATATACGGAAAACAGTAATATACGGAGTGTGTGTGTGTGTATATATATATATATATATATATATATATTCTTATTTCAGCAATCCGGAAAGGTTAATGGAAGCTGCATACATTAATTTGTTCTAATTAATGGTAGTATTACGTAACATAAAAGCCAAATACATTTTCATTTTGATTACTAAATTAAAAAAGGGAGAGAGAAAGAGAAAGAGAATTAAATGAATAAATAAATATACTTAAATTATTTTTATATTTTTTTGCGTTAAATAATATACTTAAAATTTAATAGTCTTATACATATAAACCCTTATTAAAATCCATATTGGGGATGAAGTAATTATGAAAGAATTTCCAGGCCAATATTATTTTGCAGAGTCAAAATTTTGATACCATGCATCTATATTACTCCAACTTACAAACACTTAAAAGTTTAAACCATTAAAGAGCACCCATTTTGATATTGGAAAAAACAAACAAACAGAGAAAGCTGGTGCCAAATGGTACTTAAATAGCCATGCAACTATAACGAAACTTTACTTGATTTTGTAATAAGTTCCAACATCTCAACATTTTCATGTAATGATTAAAAGTCTTGCACAATTTGGAGCTTTATTTGATTGCATGCATGAAATTAAGTAAAAATTACAAGGCATTAATTAATCAACTGAAACTAATCAGAAGTTATTAAATTTTGTGGATATATATATATATATATATATATATATATATATATATATATATATATATATATATAGTTAAGAGTAAAGGGTTGAAACAGTAACGAGATGAGATGATCCTTTGTCCAGCAGTTTTGTGTTCCATGTCCATCTCCATACTGGTAGAAGAAATACGCAGCCCTTGCAGCATCTAAATTGGAAGCCAAAAATGGTTCTGAGAAGAAAGAATTATAACTTTTATGCATAACGTCTCTATTTAAAATCTTCCAGTTCTCATGGATTAAACTAATTATATATTCTCTAGCCACTTCTTCAGCTGCACCAGTATCCTTGATGTAGCACTGGATTGCCTTTGGAGCGTCTCCTCGTTCCGACTCATCCTGCACATGATACATAAACATAACTCAACTTATATAATTAATTTTGCCCAACAGCTTACACAATTTTCTTTACTTAATTCTTTTTTTGTGTGTGATATAACATTTCCGATGATGTTCCCAAATCGTTGATTAGTCGAGCAATCATACAAGAGGACTTGGAGATACTTGGAAACTGGTCTATGTAATTTAATGCTTCCACGGTTATTTTATCTGTAGTGAGGAAGTAACTACAGAACAAAAGTATTAGCCCTCCTATTGAAACCACTGCATTGTCAAAATATTCGTCCAATGTTGGCTTGTATCCTTCATGAAACATCTTTGCTTCCCGAAAATATGATTTACACTGATATGCCCACTATAGAAAAGACAAAAAACGTAATCCAAGTAATTTTAAAATTAAGAATATTCAAATTAAAATATACATTAACGAATTATATATAACGAATATATATATTTATGTAGTTGAAATTAAGAAATGTTAAAATTAATGACATGTTAATTACCTGTTTACTTAAATGAGGAATGATGTTAAAGCCGCGCTCTTTCAATGTCCAGTAGCCAATCTCATTTGATATATTAAACATTGCAAGAAGAACCATTCTTATATTGTTAGGGAGCTTATCAATTTCAGTGATATCCCATCTGAGCATGCATGCATTTACAAAATTTAACATTAAAAAGAAAAGCTAATTAATTATTATTTCGAAACCAACCATATACTCCTAAAGGCTAAAATTCATCTAAAATGCAAGAATACAAACCTGTCAACAAAATCTGTGAAGAGTTCTAGTTCTTCTATCGAGCCATAAACATCATAAATATCATCGATGGTAGTTATTAAAGATATTACTTTTGTTGTCATTTCCCGAAAAGCACCGTATTGTGGTTCCCACACAATTCCGTTGCACCAAGAGTAGTGTTCTACCAACCTGTCTCTAGCAAAACTTGTCTTCTAATGTAAACCCAGGTCCATCCACCACCTGAAATTATATAACATCATGTCATTTACTCCCTTAAATGATGTTTTAGAGTTAAGCACACTTATTAAGAAATAACACAAAATGTCTTTTGTATCCCTAATTAATTATTTCTCTCCCCACAAAGATGAAGGCAATTGTATTTACTAAGCATATTAAATAGAGGGGTAAATTAGAAAAAAAATAGTGCAATATTGCATAGAAATTCTAAAACGACACTTATATAGAATAAAATTAAACTCCCTAAAACGTCATTTAATCTGAATAGGAGGGAGTATATATCAGCATCGCGCGCAATTGTAATTTATTACTATATCACAATTATATTGGATACGATGAAACATCCAAATTGACGATAATTGTAATTAATTACCTTGCTAGTTTGCTAACCTCTTTCTGATAAATTGTTTGCACCAAATTGTAGTCCAACTTAGCCAGCCGAAGCAAATTGGGATCTATGTTTTGTTCTTGCTCACAAGTATCAATGAACCATTTAGCCTCCACTCTTGGCAATGTCCAATGCAATGGCTTATCTAAAGCATGCTTCACTTTTCTTTTCGTGTTGGAAGATATTTCTCCTTTTACGCTCTTCAAATGTGTAGTTGTGAAGGTCTTGGCCTCATCAAGAATGTCTTCACCTTGAAAACCCAAGAAAGAAGTTTCGTATAAACTGAGCAGCCCTTTAACTTCCTTACAGAGGCATGGCTTGAAATTACCTGTCTCATCCTTAAATCTTTTGAACACATCTGTCACTCCAAATAAAAAAGCAATAGAAATTATTATTTATTTCTTTTAAAATATATATATATATATATATATATATATATATATATATATATATATATATATAGGTTTTCGATGAAATAATAATTTTAGCTCCGCCCATAATTGGTTATATGATTGCTTATACATAATTGGTACGTAAAAGAGACAAGCCTTGGGGTACCTCGTAACCATGTTGTCGAAAGAGCCTAAATCGGAGGGCTGTAGCATAGAGATCACTATTTAACCATACATCATCATTGGCATTGCCATTGCTATCACTATAAATAGTATCAAACGCTTTTTTTATCTCCTTCTCGAAATGATACTTCAGCCCTAGCCTTTGAACTGAGTCAATCAACTCCAGCTTCGCCAATGGGACACCCGTATCCCCATTAATCAGATTCTTAACGTACTCCTTCAACTCATCCACCTGGTTTCCATATTTCTCTTCCTGCATAATATATAGAAACAGTACGTTATATATATATATATATATATATATATATATATATATATAAGTAGCCATTCATGAAAAAACCCTAGCTAGGGGGAAAAAACATTAGCATAGGTTAGTTTAAGTACAGTGTAATCACTGGTGAGTGACTTGACAAAATTATAGTCCCAAGAACTTGGTGGATAGTTTGCGGATCGTCGGTTAATTTCTTGATCATGGTCAATTGTTGTGGGAGTAGCACTGGATTTAGTAGTACTATTTGTGGAAGGGGCTTTTAATGATAAAAGAAGAGAGGGATGGAGGGATGGAGAGGTAAGGAAAGGTGAAAACAGACCTTGACGAGCCATTTCCTAATTTCTTGTTTTTATGGATTCTGTAGAATGTATACAAATTGTACTCATATATATACATACAGATAGATTTACTGGCAAACAGACAGCTTAAGGGTAGTTGAGTATATTACCAATTTAAATTTTTGATTAGTGCCAACATATTTCATAATCATTCGAGCTATTCCGAGAACTGCAACTTGTGTTTTGCAAAAAAATTGACCAGAGCCGCCTTTTCTGAAATAAGTGGGCATTATTAGTCTAGAATAATGCTACAGACACAAACTATTTTATAAATATTTTATAAATTGCTGATGTGGCGTACTTGCGTCTCTAACATTTTACAAACTATTTTATCAGTAATTTGTAAATTATTTATAAAATAATTTGCGTCTTTAGCATTTTTCATTTAGTAGTTTATTAGTCCATCTTTGGACATTAATTATTTTTTTAATAATTACACTTTAAATACTCAAATTTTATTATTAAAAAATTATGTCCAAGTGTGTGCCGTATTAATTTTAATATTAATAAGTAAAAATAAAATTCTAGAAAAATATAATACTTTATCTTTGGGATGGAAGGATATCGTTTTCTATATGGAAAAGTCTTGGCAGACAGGTTTTTTAGACAGGATTATTGGATATTTTCCAATTTTTTTTATTTTTTTTTTTGCTAGTTACTTCCAAAAAATGTATAATATTTATTCTAACAGGAATTTTTACAAAATATAGTGTTTTAGGTGTAATTTGGATACATATAAAAATGCAAGGTTATACAGCCTGTATTTGTATATGTATCTAAATTATACCTAAAACACTATATTTTATAAAAATTCCTGTTAGAATAAATACTATACATTTTTTGAAAGTCATTAACAAAAAAAAATAAAAAAAATAGAAAATATCCAATAATCCTTTCTAAAAAACCTGTCTGCGTAGCATTGCTCTTTCTATATTAATAATACTTCCCGTGTTGCCAGGAAGAAAACTAGTCGACAAGCTTAGACAAAATCTAGTAATTAAATCTGGTCACAAGACAAGAAGGGTAAGAATGAAAGTTAAGGACAAGTCCAGAATGGACTAAAGTCAAAATAAGGAGA
This sequence comes from Panax notoginseng, assembly GCA_016801055.1. Classification (NCBI taxonomy): domain Eukaryota; kingdom Viridiplantae; phylum Streptophyta; class Magnoliopsida; order Apiales; family Araliaceae; genus Panax; species Panax notoginseng. Next base: position 184,262,484 of record CM029012.1, read on the forward strand.
TACTCCCTCCGTCCTCTAATATAAATCGTTTTAGATTTATGCATAAAAATTAAGAAAATAATTAAAAAATATTAACTATACTATCAATTATTTATAATATTTTTTATCTCACTTATTGGAAAGAGAGAAATATTTAAGAGTAGAGGAGTAGTATAGTATAATGATAAATATGGATCAAAAAATTAGGTGGAGTAATAAGGGGCAATTTAGAAAAAATAGTGATCAATTCTTCTAGATAACCACAAACGATAAATAATTAGGAATAACAAAAAAGTCTGAAACGACCTACATATAGGAATGGAGGGAGTAATTATTTTTAGAATAAATAGTGTATCTTGAATGTGTTCGAACATACATTATTTATAGCATGACAAATATTTGTTTAGGACTTGAGAATTAGAATCTTAATTATCTTTAGAGACCTTCTAGGTTATCAATTCTTAGTTTCTTAAATTTTTTGAAAATTCTATCTTTTATTAAATGTAATATATTTCTTGAATACTCAATGAACAAAATTATTATATTATATTTTATTAACAAAGTTTTAGAAATAACGCGTGGTAACTCGTATTTAGTGATTTATTTTTACCAATATCATAAACTAGTAAATATGATGCCAATATATTACTTAGAGCATGTGTATGTAGTTTCTTTTTGTGCTAAGCTTTATTAATTACTTGAACACGTTTCAGTCAATCATGCATAACAGATCGGCTTTATCTGGACTATCCTAAGTCTTGGGATTTGACCAGGCCAGTTTATTGATCATTTAGACATGTCAGGCTTTGGCAGCTGACAGTGGCGAAACAAGAAAAAAAAATCAATGGGTCAAATTATTAAATTATATCCATAAAAAATTTATTATATTATATATATATATATAATTAATATGGTTAAATTATTAAATTATACGTACAAAAATTTTATTGCATCATATATATATATATATATATATATATATATATATATAGTGGTGTCAATTGACTCCACAATGTTACTCCTAGCTTCGCCTCTGACCGCTAGGCTGTGGTCTGGTTTGGTTAGGTTTGAAGGCCAGACTTAGGCTGATCTATTTCTTCCTCTCTTTTTTCTTTTAATGTTAAATAATAAATATTAAAAATATAAATTAATAAAATTTTGTAAAAATGATGCATGATTTTTTAGGTTTATTTTATTTTAACATTCTATTGGACACCAATAGAAGTTGAATGAATAGAACAAAAATAAATATATTCCTCTTTAATTAAAAGAAAATATAATTTATCTTTAACTAAAATATAAAACAAATTAATTTTCTAAATGTATGTCTACTATGAAATTGGGCTGCCCAAGAATATAGTAAAAGATTTTGGGGGCAGGGGCAGGGGCAGGGGCAGGGGCAGGGGTAGCAAAATCAATAAATTAAACAGTAGGTTGTTTCTTTCTTTTCTTATTTACGCAGTTTAATTTTCAGTAGAGCGGAACAAATATTCAAAATATTATATATATATATATATATATATAGCAAGTATCAAAAATATTCTTTTTAAATAATATTTTATTTTAAATATTATTGGTTTATTAAAATTACGTCCTTTTAAAATGACTTAAAAGAGGATGATCCCACTTATTTTTTTTTATTTATAAAAATATCACCAACGGTGGTACCATGCGATTTCATATCTATATAGTACCAAGTACCAACGGTGGTACCATGCGGTTTCATATCTATATAAATATATATATACCAACAAGTCTGGGCGGACAGGAAATATGGACCGGAAAATTGGACTGGTTCCAATTTTTTTTTTTTTTTTTACTGTGACTTTCAAAAAATATATAGTATTTATTTCAACAGTAATTTTTATAAAATATAGTGTTTTAGGTGTAATTTGGATACACATACAAATACAGGGTTATACAGTCTGTATCCAAATTACACCTAAAATACTATATTTTATAAAAATTACTGTTGGAATAAATACTATATATTTTTTGAAAGTCAGAATAAAAAAAAAAATAGAACCGGTCCAATTTTCCTGTCCTTTCTCCCTGTCTGCGTAGCACTACTCTATATATACTGCTAGTTCCAAATAGGTGGGTTATCTGTCTGCCTGCCTGTGGAGGGTGTTCACATGGGGATGCTAAATACTACCGTTTACCGTACCAAAATAAAAGGTTTATGTTTAATTTTGCCTTATTCATGTGATCCTCAAGACTCGCGTTTCTATCATTTAGCTACTTATATTTAAATACTCCTTCCAAGTCAAAATCTTCCCCTCTAATTTATTACAATTATTTTAAATTTCATTTTTTTTAAAAACAATTGATTTGATAGATTTTATTTAATTTTATTCATTACAACTATGAGCACTATAAATTATTTAAAAATTAACATTAAATATTCTATTCGTTTTCAATATTAATTTGACTTTTTAAAGTTAATTTGTTCAATTTTCAAACTGAAAATGGTTAAGAAATCAATGCAATTTTGCAATTTTACGAATATTATAAATATAAAAAACGTACACTAAATTCCAAATTTTATTGTTTTCAAAAAATATAAATCAATTCTTAATATAAATTTCAATATATTTTTAATTGATTTAAAAAAATGATATTCCCTCCGTCCCCAAAGAATGACTTAATGTACAATTTTTTTGTCCTTAAAAGGTTTGTGATAAATACATAAATACTAAAGTAAGGATAAATATGTCATTTAATGAAATTCAATAATAAAAAAAAGATTTTTTATCTTATATAATCTTGTTGGACACTAAAAATAAACTTGAAGATTTTTTTCCTTACTCTCTTTCCTTTTTTTTTATTTTTTATTTTTTAAATTGTGTGAAAGATATACTTTTAACACTTTAGAATATTCCCCCGGCCCATAATATATAATGTTTTAGAATTGGGCACAATTATTAAGAAAAATATTATATAGCATTAAATGTAATATTATTTGTCTATAATACCCTTTGTGTTAATAAGGAGAGAGAAAGTTAAATGCATCTGGGTATTGAAAGAGGAGTAATTTTAGAAAAATTGTAATTAATGCTCTTAAATTTTTTAAAATATTCAATAATTTAGAACAAATAAAATTACTTAAAATAGTATCATATATTATGAAACGAAGAGAAAGTATTAATTGTTCTTGTATATTGGAATTTGGAACTAAGGGGAGTACTCCTTATTTAGAGTATCTGGCTTGAAGATTTGTCTGAAATTAGACAAACCCACTTATACCCGGATTAACAAGAGAAGCTATCGAATAGTTAATGAACATCCTGAATATTTTTAGCATTGAGATAGCTATTCCGCCCATTTCGTCGACTTAACTCTCACTTTATAAAAAGCTTAATGGTTTGTTCTTAATAATTTTTAGGAAATTCACATGTTAAAATGATAGTAGTATGTCTCACACAGAGATAGAACGCACTCACAATTCATATCATCATATGAAAGGAATTATATGAAAATATTAAATTTTTATGTAAAAATACCAGTTCCCTAATTTTTAATAATTTTATTTATAATAATCAAAATATGTTAATAAATAGTTAATGATATTAAAATCAAATAATAAGCATATAATCACTCAAGTCAGAACCCCTCTCTCTTTCTCCCACCTACTTTGTCAGCAATTCTTCATCCTCTCCTTATTATATACTTGGTGTTAGGGTTGCTTGTTTTTTGCTTAATGGTTGATTTTTGAAAAAATTATTTGAATGACTGAGTCGATCAGCCATTTAGACGGTTTGGGTTGAATGATTTAATCCTATTTTTTTGACTGAATAGGCTGAATGAGTGGTTGAGTGATTATTTTTTTTTACAATATTAATTGTTATATTAAGTAATATTAAATAAATTTATAATAATTTTTTGAATTTTTTTAGGGGGTTAAAATAATAAAAATATTTTATTCAAATATTTCAAATATATCAATAATCAAATAATTTTTTTCATTCAGATTCAAATTTATAAAACACCCCTTAGTTAGCTGGCCTCTTTTATCGATGGAAGCTGGGCCTGAGAGGCTGAGATTAATCCAACTACATATGCGGAATAATATATTGCATGAAAATTCATATATATATATATATATATATATATATATATATATATATATATATATATATATATATATGTGGGTAACTATTAATTTTTATTTTTAATAGTAATGGATGACAGACCTATTTTTAACGTCATTTATTAATATTAATAGTGGACAATACTCGTTATCTAATATAACTCGTCGTCCGCTACTAATAAAGTAATAGTAGTGAACTGACGTGAATTAATCTGATTTCTTTCTATATTAAAAAATAGAGATAATGTATGTTAATTTTTAATCCAAAATAAATACATCATTTTTATATATATGATCTAGGGGTGTTCGACTGGTAAATATCGGTTCGGTACCGAACCGAACCGGTACCGAAATCGGCCAAATGTTGATACTGATACCGGTACCGGTTGGACCGGTTCGGTACCGATTGGACCGGTTCGGTACCGATTTTTACCGAAAATTAATATAATTATTATTTTAATTTTAATTTTAATTTTATTTTTATTAATATTTTTATTTTTATTATTATAATCATTATTTTATTATTATTATTATTAATAAAAATTAAAAAACCGGTATATATTAATTTTTTTATACCGAACCGACCGGTTCAATCCAGTTCGAAAAACCGAAAAAATGGGTCCATTTGAACAGCCCTAATATGATCTACTCCCATTCGCATGAAATGATTGATCATTAATCCAGTAATAGTAATATTAGTGCATATTACCGAACATAGAAAGTAGGGGTGTAAACTAGTCGAATCTCAGCGAACACCTTCATGCTCAGATTCGACTCGACTCGGAAAAATTGAGCTCGAATTCGACTCGGATTCGATAAGTGATTTATATTTTTGCGTCAGATTCGACTCGGATCATTACTCGGGCCTACTCGACTCGTAAGTACTCGACTAATTTACAAAACGAGTTACTCATGAGCCTTCAAATCGAGTTTCGAATATGAACCATTTCACTTAAAACTGAACCACTACATACTAAATTGGTTACTTAACTAATATTTATATATAAAACTTTTTCACTTTTATTTATGTATTGAAATTATAAAAAATGTAATATAAATTGACATTCAATTAATTGATTTATTCAAGTACAAGTTTACACAATTTCATACTACACTTAATAAATTATAAAGATTGATATAAATATCACATATTTAGCTTACTAGCATGGATCAGACCAATATTCGAATATGATCCATCGAGCAGGTATCGAGTATGGTTCGAGAAAAAATGAAATACTCGGACCCTAATATGAGCGAATACTGGTATGCTCGAATTCGACTCGTGTATCATTAAACAAAAAACGAGCATGGATCATATTCGACTCGTATCAACTTCGAATTCGAACTTTGGATCATATTTTCGAGCCGATCTTAAATTGAGTACCGAACTACTTGACTCGATTTACACCCCTAATAGAATGTTTTGGACACTACGAGTTTTGAATACCATCCGGATCGGATCTACTTTAATTTTATAAGTTGGATTTTTGAGTGATTTCTTTCTGTACAAACAAGTCCTTGCATGTCTAGAGAAAAAAGAATAGTAAAAAGTAGAAACTATAAACTTGTCATCATTATCATATCTCAACTTCTTCGTGTTAATTATTACTTATATACCTAATTAAACTAATAGAGTATATCTTGCATGAACTTGGTAGTTGTAACTCGAAAATGGGTAATGTCTTTTCCAAGGATTAATGGTATGGTGTCCAAATTTTTCTTAGTTTATATCTTTTATGATTTTAATGATGACAATATTATTGGGTTTATATTATGAATTTTGTTTACATTGGTTTGATTGATTTAATATATTATACTCCATCCGTCCCGAATTATCTGTAGTTTTAGCAAAAAAAAAATTATCCCACAATATCTGCTTTTTCAAGATTTCAATGTATTTTTTTTTCTTTGTTTTCTAAGTTTGCCCATTTACCCTAATTGTTGATAGTCATTACTTTCATTCACGCCTCTCCTATTTTTTAAGCATCCTTTTCATATTTCTATCAATAAGGATTCACACATAAAGGTATTTTAGTATTTTTATCACATATATTAATATCTGTGTGAAACTCTAGAACAACAGATAATTCGAGACGGAGGGAGTAAGTTGATTTCTAGGTTGGCCCAAATTGGATTAACAGTTCATTAATTAGTTGCTAAATTTAAAGGTATTATTATTGCGGAAAATTTCCTTAATATATATATCCCGCTTAGAATCAAATCTAGATATGCTAGGATTTGATTAGGAGTCTTTAATCTTGATTGGGCAAAACTGTTGGACTCTTTCTCTCTTTTATTAAAGTTATTTCAGCTTGACTTGATAATCATATCATTGGTAGCTAATTTGAGGAGAATATATTATATTCCTTGGCTAAACAAATTGCAAGTATCTTGTGATTTTCTATTTGGACTAAATCAAATTGCGAGTCCTTGTTCTATTGTTGATCCTTTATTGGCTGGAAAATTACAATATATTGTATTTAAATTTCTTTGTAACAAATTTTGAGTTCAAACCTTGTTCGGCTTGATTGATCTAGCTAGTAGTGGATAGGGTTTGGTCAAACAAAGGGGTAGTGGTGTCCATCTCAGTACAAAACTTTTTTGAATAGGGAGTTTTTATTTGTAATTAATTGAGTTTTAAAATTTAATAAAAATTGTTTCTAATACTAATTGGTATTAGACGTGGATTGGACCACTATGTAGAAAATAGAGGATGAACCACATAAATATTCTTGCGTTTGTGGTTTGTGCTTACTCTACATCTGAACACATTTTTACGATAATGGACTGATAGATAAAATATATTAATCCAGACACTATATCACTATTTTCTCCCGATTGCATTATAACTAAAATAAAATTTATTCTAAAACAGACACTATAAGTCATTTTTCACCTGTCTATTTAAGTTCCATAACAAAAAAATTAAAAAAAATCATTGTTAGTCACGTTTTAATTTAAACACTTATTTACTCCCACAATTTTTATGGCTAAATTGTCCGACAAATCTTTAAATCTTGTAGCATGTACTTCACATACCAACATTTCTAGACAATTAAGGTGTAAACTTTTAGGCACTACAGATTTTTCCTAGTGGCCTGCCAGTATATGGATTAAATTCTCTATATATCAGATGAAATTCAACTTCATTTGCTGGAGGACAAGGGTTCATGCCTTCATGGTATGTTATATTTACGAGGACGGTTCTAGTCTAACGGCCTCTAAACTGGCTTACTTCTTGCTCATTCAGTAGGAGCGGCAAATTGGCCAAAATTATAAAACAAAAAAAAATCATTATTTTTGTTTATGATAGTATAAAATAACATAATATTTTCAAATATAAAATCTCAATTTCATTAAAATGATGCACTACTAATCTAAACATTCATTATATTTAGGAATAAGTATGAAAAAAATATATATTCTTATGCTACTTTTGGATTGAAGGAATAGAATGAAAAGTTGAATGATTCATTCCATTCTAGTTGGAATGAGTTATTCCATAGGTTCTCCCTCTCTCCCAAGGAATCAGACCTAGTTTTTTTTCATTCCAATCGTAACCAAGCACAATTTTTTTCATTTTATATGAATGAGTCCTTCCATTCCCACCTTCATTACTCCGATCCAAACGAGCATTAGTATTTTTCAATTTAACAAATGAAACTATTTTTATTGAACGTTAAGAAAACATTCTAGAAAATAGGAGCACAACTTATACATATTGTATTTGATTTCAATCCAACGGGCTGGGCAGGCATTCGATTCATATAGTTTGTTTGTTATAAGAAAGGCTTCTAATGTGGTTAAGCCCGTAAAAATACAACTTGTGGCTATTTGGTGGTCCAACCATTTGCGCTTTAGTTATGCATACAAAGCCTTTTAAGAAAAGTTTGGGGTGTGGTTGAGAATCGGAAGACCTGTCCCAGGTAACTCATCATACTAAACAGAAATTACTCCTCCCCTTGTATTAAAAAACATAAAACCACAAAGAAAAGCAAGGTTGTGAAACTCGGAGTGGATTCACGGTTGAAATCGGTCGACACTCCGTTCCGAATTGGATCAATTACCCAATTTTGATCAAAATTCGGATTAAACTGGTTGATCACTAGTCAAACCGCTAAAACAGGTTAAGTTGACCCAGTTAACTAGTTTTTAATATTTTTTTTTCACCAAAATTAACTACTTTTAGTAATATTGTAACTCAACTTTAATATGTTTTTATATATTTATGACATCAATGGTTCAGTAACGGTTCAAATCACCGGTATCCATCCACCCGATAATTTTTTTGGTTCGATAATCAGTCCGGGTCTAAAAACATTAGAAAAAAGATAAAAAGATTCTCATTACAAAAGGCCAATCCACAAAATTAAGAAATAAAATTTATGCAATTCACATCTATGAAGTCAGAAATTAACTTCAAAATATTAAGATTAAATTTAGAATATTAAAATTAAAGTGGTTTAATTTGTCAAACAAATGCAGCATTAAAACGAGGTCTTTAAATCGTTTTCTCCCCCTAATTATATAAAGGGCACAATTTTGTGGTGTCTAATAGGCGACAGAGGATTATTGTAGATAGTTTGGTATCAATAATTGTGTTATCACAACAGTCTTGGGATGAAATTGCGGGAGACGACAGGGGGCTGTTTGGAAAACAAGATAAAGAAGAAGTAGAGGCAAGTGACCTCAAATACTGTTTGGCCTCTCATTTACTACAAGTTACTCCGTTCCTTTTTTAATAAAAGTCATTTTAGACATGTACATAAGAATTAACGTTCTATTTCTGAGTTTTAAAATAGACAAAAAAGAAAAGAAATAGACGAAAAATTTAAGTTTTATTTCCAAATATTATATTTCTGAGTTTTTTTAATAAACGGAAAAGAAAAGAAATGGATAGAAAAGTTTTCCGTCCAAAATTGGCTTGATTTAGACGGAAAAGAAATTGGAATAATTAATATTTTTATAATTCTCATATTATCCTCAACTTTTAATATAATAAATTTTAAATTACAACTCATGTCCTCAATTTTAAATTTTCTATTAAAAACTCAGAAACAACGCAAAGAAAAATTTCAAGTTTTCTATTCTTTTCTATTCTATTCTAATTTAAATTTTTTATTCTTTTCTTTTCTGTTCAAAACTCAGAAACAGAGGGTACGGAAATGATTTAAAAGCATTAATTATACTATTAATTATCTATAATACCCTTCACCTCACATATAAGAGTAGAGGAGTAGATGAAACAGTTTTATTGAGAGAATGAGAGAAAGACTTAAGAGTAGAGTAGTATAGGATAATGATAATTATGGATAAAAAAATTAGGTGGAGTTATAAGGGACAATTTGAAAAAAATAGTGATCAATTTACCTAGATAACCACAAACGACAAATAATTAGGAATAACAAAAAAAGTCTAAAACAACCTACATATAGAAATCGAGGGAGTATAAATTATTCCCTCTGTTCATAAAAGATTGTCGTTTTAGAAAAAAAAAATTGTTATAAAAAATTTGTCATTTATAATTTCGAGGAGAATAAATTATTTATTTTTCTATATTGACCTTTTCTCATTGTCTCAAAAAATTATCTCTCTTATATTAATAGTTTTTAATTTTTTATAAAGAAGTAATGATAGAATTTTAAATAAATTTTATTTAATAAATGATATTTTTTAATTTATGTGATAAAATTTTAAGCAATAATTTTTTTAGAAACGAAGAGAGTACGAATTTTTTCTACTCTCCTTTTCACATAACTCTATTTAATCTAGTCTAGTTTATAGGGATAGGATAGGATAGGAGTAGGAGCAGGAGCAGGAGGAGTAGGAATGAGTCATGTAATCATTCATTCCCTACTATTACTTGCACCAAACACTCAAAGATACCCCACCCTGTGGCCCAGTCCCAGTACAATATCAATTTAATGCACTTGAGTTTATATACGTACATCTTATCTACACAAACATTCATCTTAGAATTAATCTAGGGGGACATTTTTTGTTGATATTGTTAGTGATATTTTTTTTTTTTTTTTGGTTTTGTTTTTTGTAGTACCTCTAAAAAAATATATAGCATTTATTTTAACTGAAATTTTTATAAAAAATAGTGTTTTAGATGTAATTTGGATACATATAAGAAACAGGGTATGTACAGTCTGTATATCCCTGTTTCTTTCCTGTATCAAAATTACACCTAAAACACAGTTTTTTACAAAAATTTCAGTTATAATAAACACTATATATTTTTTGAGAGGTATTACAAAAAAAAAAACCAAAAAAAAAAATGTCGCTATTCAATATCAAAAAAAAATGTCGCCGTAGAAGTACTCTTCATCTTAAGCGGATCCGACTATGCCAAAGTTAAAAATCAATTTCGTCATAGTAAGTTATATAATCTTATAATATAATTTTAATTATATTGATAATATATTATTATAAAATTATACAATTCACTATGATAAAATTAATTTTCAACTTCATCGTAACTGGATCCATCTTAAGCATAGAGGAGAGTGCCCGTTGTTTCCATGAATTATAGGGATTCAGTTAGACAGTTAGCATCAATTGAATTTTATAATAAATTTATTTTATATTTAATATAATTATAACACGCAGACAAAAAAATAATTTTTTTATAATTTAAACTTATTATAAAGTTAAATTCATATTAGCCATTCCAAAATTACAGTAGAATTCCACTAGCACTGTCTTTTTTCTCTTTCTTTTTTCCCTTAACATATTTGAGAAAACAGTACTAGTAATTATGATACATGTCTCTTGATTAATAAATCACAGCTGGGTTTTCTTCAATTTCTTTACTTGAGTAATTTACTATACTACCGGTTTTATTAAATCCGCACCAAACCGGTATAAATTAAAACCCGTGGGTATTCCGGTCCAATTTGAATCATTAATTTAATTTAAGTCAAAACTCGATAGAATCAGTTAATCATCAATTAAAACACTATTGAAACGATTTTAAATATTTTTTTTGTATCAAAATTTTTTAATATTAAAATTAATCATTTTTAATAATATTATAACTCAACTTTATTATATTTTAATTCATGCAAAATGAGATTTTTTAAATTTTTATTAATTACTAATAATATATATTTTATATATTAATGACATCACTGTTCGACCACTAATTGAAACGATAATCTATACAATTTTCAATTCAATAATCAATCCGAATATGAAAACCTTGATTAGTACTAATACTATAACATCTCGCTATCCTACCGCATATATTTTGGGTAATCTGTAATAAAAATTATTTTGGGTGATTCAGTTGGAATCATTACATTTACAGATAACAGAATATTGATTATTATTATTAGACATTGAAAGTACATTTTTATACATTTTAGTATTATTGAATTTATTCTAAATTATGTTCAGGTATATTATATATATCCCAAAAAATTGTTGTGACTGTTTGGGCACGAATCACTTTGAAATTAAATTATTATTTGCGTAAAAATATCAATTTTATAAAATATTACTAACTAAAACAACGTAAAAGTCAAAACGAGTTTTGGACGAGGATATTATGGTCTAACTGTCTTTCTCTGTGTGTGTAAGGTCTACCACTGAATCTAAGAAACTCAACTCAACCATTCTACTCCCCTCGCCTCCCCTATTATTAATTTAGTACTAATTCCAATTACTACTACATGTAGTACTCCGTATACTAGTATACGGCAGGCACACATCTCGAGGTACTACAAGAATACTACTCCAATTCCGATACTTGACGAGTTATGATCGATCTAATTGGAGTATTAAAGGAACAAAACAAAAAAGAAGATGCCACACGCTCACGCGCGCACACACAAACTTCAGTGCGCATCTTCGTAATCTTCGTCACTTCAAAAACCAAAAATAAACCAATCTCACTTGTCCCCTCTTTCTACACGCACCCTACCCTCAATAATTTGAAATTAGTTAGTATGAAATTTATTTTGAAGTAAATTATTTAATTGATTAATAAAATATTAACAAGTAAGCGAGATTATATGTGTGTCAATATTCTATTCGTTAATTGACCAATTTATCAAAAAAATAATTTCATGCTAACCGGATTCCAATAATTAGTCTTCAGCCTGTCAGTCAGATAGGGCGAGTAGATATATTTTCTACGCGCAAAAGCCGTGCTGATCTGCTGCTACTGCCAGTGACAACTGTACAGTGAACCACCAGCTGTGACGTGCCACGTGACGAAATCGTATTAGTTCGTACAAGTGCTCACGCTTTACCAAAAGCGACTAATCGTACCGTCTGTTTGTGCCGGTACGGGACCAGCTCTCAGCCAGCTAGCAAACCCATATACGCAACGGCTATGACATTTAAATTGCTCATGATCTCGAGACTCGAGTCTGACGTGTTATGAACTCAGTGACGTGGCACGTGTTTCCAGCATGGGCTTATTAATTAATTAAAGAGTAGATTGATTTTCCCTATAAAAACCACGTTTTACTTGTATTCCTCTCTACCACAGACTACAAAGCACGTAGAAGAAGCTTCACTTTTTTGTTCCCTCTCTCCCTCATTTATGGCTGGTGGTTCTGTTTCATTGTCGTTGGGGGTGATATTTTGGGTTGCTCTGGTGTGGGTGGGTTCAGTTAGCTCATCATCCAAATTCGATGAGCTATTTCAGCCGGGTTGGGCAGTGGACCATTTCGTCTATGAAGGGGACACGCTTAAGATGAAGCTCGATAACTATTCTGGTATATTAATCAATTGCTTCATTATTTTCTTGGTTTCAATTGTTTCGCATTGATCGTCTGTCTTATTATGTATAACAGTGATAATAATATGCTAATTGATTTATTTGTTTTGGTACGATTGATTGCTCTGGTAGTAATTAATTAATATGATATGTTGAATTTCAGGTGCCGGGTTTTCATCAAAAAGTAAATACATGTTTGGGAAGGTCACCGTCCAGATCAAGCTTGTTGAGGGCGACTCTGCCGGAACAGTCACGGCTTTCTATGTAAGTTCATCCCCAACGGAGTATATTTCATTGTCATTTTCTATATTTCATTGTGCTAGAATCCATCGATACATACTCGAGGGGTAGGTAAGTGCAGCTATGGTATGTATGTTGCACATAATTTAAAGTTGAACGTGATTTGAGTTGATGGATTGAATTGGGTTAGTTAGCTGTTCATTTCAATGGCCTGAATTTAATTGAATTACGTCTACTTTGCTTATCACATTTATTTTATTACCTTGGTACGCCACTATTTTTTCCTCCCAAATTACCACACATTACCCCTCTAGCGGTGGATTTCACTTGGTGACTTGTTATTTTTAAGGCAAAACAATTATACAATCAAGGGCCTTTTTACTTATCCGGTGAATACATGACCTTGACCGTGGAAATGTCTTTTACCCTATGATCATGCTTATTGACTGATAGTGATTTTTAATTTATAACCTATTTATGGTGGGCAGATGTCATCGGACGGTCCAAAACACCACGAATTCGATTTTGAGTTTCTTGGGAACACCACCGGGGAACCCTACCTGGTCCAGACCAATGTTTATGTCAATGGTGTAGGTAACAGAGAACAAAGGTTGAACCTCTGGTTCGACCCGACCAAGGACTTTCATTACTATTCCCTCCTCTGGAACCAACGCCAAGTTGTGTAAGTTCTCTCCTCCGAGTATCTCTCTCTATATTTATATACAATTTTCTTTTTCAAATTCTATGTATGGTCGTGGCTCCAAAAGTTGGAATCATTGCCTGAAAAGCACTGGGTAAAGTTTGGACCTTGTTTTGGTTCAGTACACACTACCCCAGCTGAGCTATTATACGCCGGGTGTCACACGCCTTCCCTTCTAGAGTTGCTGGATTGAAAAATGCCACAAAATAAACACAACAAAATGGGACCATGATCGTGCATGATATGTCCCATTTAGATATTTAGATTACAAATAGTCATCGTCTTTATAGATTTGCAGTTAGCTCATTTAAATTCTCAATTATTTTATCAATTAAAACATTTACACGAATATTATTTCCTTGTGCATTTCTTTTTCCAGTTTTTTGGTGGATGATACACCCATACGAGTTCACTCAAACTTGGAACACAAGGGGGTGCCATTCCCGAAGGACCAAGCCATGGGTGTATATAGCTCAATATGGAATGCAGATGACTGGGCCACTCAGGGTGGTCGAGTCAAGACAGATTGGACCCATGCACCATTCATTGCTTCTTACCGAGGTTTTGAAATCGATGGGTGCGAGTGCCCGGCCACGGTGGCTGCAGTCGACAATTCAAGGCGGTGCAGCAGTAGTGCCGAGAAGCGGTTCTGGTGGGACGAACCCAGATTGTCTGAACTAAGCCTGCATCAAAGCCACCAACTCTTGTGGGTACGTGCCAAACATATGATCTATGACTACTGCACAGACACCGCGAGGTTCCCGGTCACTCCGGTGGAATGCCTGCACCACCACCACTAGCGATCGATGCTTTTTATTATGTGGTACTAAAAAGGGGTTCAATCACAATGTAAAAATTTTTAAATCTTGAAATCTATAGGGGCATGTGTTTCCTGCATGCTCCACTTTTGTTCACGTACTTTCTCTCACCTTGTAAAAATATGGCTTACGTTGAAGACTATTATGATTACTTTAAAATTCTTTCATTTGACCATCTTAGCATAAATTCTCCTCTTAAAAAGCATGTGGAACTTGTGATAGAATTACTATTCCATACAACCCAGTATTTGTTAAATTCTACTCGCGGGCTAGCTCGCTCACTGGGGTGGGGGACCAGAAGAATAAGGAAAATTATTATTTAGTGGGCCCACCGTGACAAAGCCCAAAAGAATAGTTAAAAGTTTTGGTGGGACCATGAAGTCTAATGAAGAATACCGGAATAAAGCTGTGTAGGGTCAGTCCTTCGTCCTGGTTAATGGGACGAATCAATTGACAAATTACATAAACTCTTAAAAGTCTATAATGGCTAAATGGTGGGTAGGTGGATATAAAACAAATAAAATTACTACTGTGGAATAGATGAAAAGTCACCGAGTGGAGACTATGGACAAGGCAGGATGCATGCATATTTGAGTAGCTGAACCATCGAATAATGAATGGGTAAAAGGAGTAAGTAGGCTTTAAGTTTTATAACACGTTAATAAGAGGGGTAAATGAAGGCAGGCCACTGTCGTCTAGTTTCTTCTTTTCAAAAGCGTCATCTTCCAACGAGCGTTTAGTATGTTTGGAGTTTTTAAAAAGTTCTACGCACACTAAATGCATTTGAAAATCTTATTTGTCTACCACTAATTTATTTCATACATAGCTTATTATTTAACTAGTAAACTTTATGTTTGGGCTCCAAGCAATGCACCCAAAAGTAGTGTGCAACATTTGGACCTCCAAACGTTATGCTATTTCAATAATAAAGTACTTGTATTACTAGATGCTATTCCCAGAATCAGTATATAATTATATATGACGGCTAGTGTACTAATTAATGTATTAAATGGTTAGTGGTATAGAACCAATATTACAGCATATATTCTTAAATAAATCAAGCAGTTAATGGGTATTGTTGTATAAAGTATTACAAATCAATTGAATAGCCAGAAAATATTCAACTACTCCATCAACTGGACCACTTATAAATCAAATGCTAGCTAATTATACATATTACTAGTGTTTGACAGTCATACACAACATTGACGTGCAATTATGCTATCTTAAGCATATTCTAATATAGATTCTTAATTTATATAATTAACTCGATTTCTTATTTTCCGGGGAGGGGGAGGGGGAGGGGGTTGGGTTTTGCTTTATGGCATTAAATCATAACCACTTTGTTGCTATACCTATATAAGCAAGTGAAAGCAGTGCAGTGGTACTAATTACATAGAATTATTGACGAGCATGATTAGGTTGATGGAGCTGCCCATCATGGTGGACCCTAAAATTTAATGGTTTATGGAGTTCCCTTTGGTCTCATCCATTCGCAATGGGATATCCAATAGCTTTTAAATTTACTTATTAACAGCAATAGCTGAAAGCATAGGACACTGGGAGGGTGACTAGGAGGACATGGTTATCTTCTTCAAGGGATGCACATGGACCATATCAAATGATGTACAGCAGAAAAGTTATAAAGAGGTCAAGTGATACCTCAGGGGACCTCCAATATACAAATTCTAAAATACAGAGTAATTTTGGCAAGGAAAAACAACAATAGAATGTCTAACCACTTATATCACAAGCGCCCAATAAACATGTAACCCTTACCTATTTTCTAGAGTATAAACTGGTACCATAGTTCTTAATCCTATCTGATTGATCATCCAACTCAAGCAAAGTAAAACAGAACATAGGGGTTATTGAGCACAAAATGGTATAAGGGTTTTCTCACATCTATACCTACATTATGTTATGCTCTTCAACAGATTTTTAATCTTGGCACCTGTTGGGTCATGATACTTTATGTATTGGGCCAGACCGAATGGGCCCATTTCTTGGGTTATAGTTAGCATTTATTATGTCTTGAATGTGTTGGGCCGGATCGTTGGGCCAACCCATCATACTGATGATATCTGGACTTGGGCTTTGACCGGTAATGATTGTTGAAAATGGAATTTGAATGAGAAAATTGACTCGAATCGGGTCGGGTCGTGATCGTATCGGGCGGGTTCGTGATATATATTTTTTATCATCACAAAACTACGTCGTTTTGACGACGGTTACGTGCGAATTTTTCCTATAAATAAATGATGTGGGAAAACATTTGGAAGAACAAATTTTTCGTCCCGTTTTGTTTCTGAAATTCCCGTCCCGTTCCTTCCCTTATTCCCGTTCTGCAGTAAGAAATTCCCGTCCCGTTCCTTCCCTTCTGCAATTCCCGTTCTGTTTCTGCAAGAATTCCGTTTCTGCAGATTCCGTTCCTTCCCACCGTTCTGCAGTGTTTTTCCGTTCTGCAAATTTTTTCCGTTTTCTGAGTAAGTGTATTCATGCACCACTTTCATGCATCATTATTATTAATAGTAAAGTTCGAGTATATGTTAAACATAGAATTTGCGTTCGATGAATTCTTAATTTTGTAATGCTACTAATTAAGAATTGAAATCCGTTTTATCTTGGGAAGTAATTATTCAATTAACCCTTAGCATCTGTGGGGGAATAAATTTGCTTTAAGTAGACTTTGTGAATTCAAAAGACTCGGATTTATTGATTAATATTTTCTGTGTTATATATATATAAAATTATGTTTTGTTTTATCATATTTATATATACTAAATAATACTATATATTACAGATAACAATCTTAAAGCAAATTTAATTTTCTGTAATTATAGTATTGTTTTTTGTGAACAGAAAATTATTTTATGTGAATAGAAAATTGTTTTATAAAAACTGGATTTCTAGAAATTCTGGAAACAATCATATTTGTTTTGTCCATTACCGTGATTCATTTTTGTTGCACTCAAGTGAAGGGAAAAAAAACACGTCACTTTTCTAAAATATATATTACCATTGCCATGCATGATAACTGCTGAAGGTGTGTGTGTTTGTGCAAGTGTTGCATTTGTTCATATTAAATATATAAATATATAATATATTATATTAATATATGAATGCAGTTATATGAGTAATATATTATATTAACCGAACAAAAGTTACCGTTAAAATGCAGTAATTAGTTTGAATGTGCAATATTGGATGAGAATATGTTTAGATGCAGTAATCAGTAATTAGTAAATATATTTCTTCATATTCTGCAATACTATTCGTGGTTCATATTTCCGTGAGTATATTTTACTTCCACAATACTATGTTTGTTTAGTAATTATATGTTCTGGAAAAAATTAATTTAGAAATTAAGAAATTAAGAAATGAGAAATGACCGTCGAAGCCATTCTGCATATCATTTGCATGACTTGTTTTCATTAAGAAATTAATTTACTGTTATAAACATGCAAATTAACATAAAAATTGCATTAATTTCTGCAAATTAATTGTACCGATTTTCATTAATTTTTGCAAATTAATTGCTATGGTTTTATTTAGTAACATGCAAATTGCAGAATATGAACATATTTAACACTTTGTTATTTATGTGAACAGAATAGTACATACTAACAGAAGATTGTAACAAATTAGTATTATATTATTTGTTTAGATTTATCTCTTTGTTAATACATAGTATTGATGCTAAAGATAGATATATGTATATGAGTGCAGCAAGATTAACATTGCATGAATTTTTATTTTTATTTTTATTTTTTAATATGCAGTAAGGTTAATATTGCATGGTGCATGAAATTATTATTGGTATGAACAATGAGTGCAGTAAATATTTGTGATATATACTAAAGTCATCAGATTATGCTTATATATATAATACGTTTTTTAAAGATATTCTGCAAATTTTGTTGAATCTAAGTACACTGTTTTATTGTTCATATGTTTAACAGAATATATTCATATTATAATAACAGAAATTTATTGTTGGTAAATATTACAGAAATTTACTGTTAGTAAATATTTTACTGTTAGAAATTTACTGTATAAAAATAAAAATAATAAAAAAATGCTATATTTATATATTTCATATTATTTTTTATTATTTTTTTATCTATTACATGATGCGTCATAGCAGCTTTATGAATAAAACTTACATTTCCACACTTCTAGTTATGCACACCTGCATGCGTGTAAATGCAAGACTAACTTGCATGTTTTGAATATAATATAGATTAGCGTACTGATATTATATATATAATATTTATAATATACTTATTATGTGATGTAATATTATTGTATGTTACTACATATAAAATATTCTGTTTACAGAAATATTATATATATTACATATTAACACATAATATTCTGTTATTTCTAATATTTATATACGTGTTGTAAGACCCCAAATTATTAATAAATGAAATTTAATTTCCTCTATTTATTATTCTGAAATAGTAAGAGTTGATTTGATTAATGTGGTCAGTTAAGGGTAAAATGCGCAAATATTTTAAATAAGCAAGTGGTTATAAAATATTCATTGTTGTCGGGGAATATTCGCTTGGTCGTGAAATATTCTTACTGTCGGAGAATATTCGTACGACGGCGCAGTCTTTTGTGGGTCCCATAACGGAAAGTGATTGGATGAAGAAAACGACAAAAATAAGTTGTTTATAAATAACGGCATAGTTGTTACCGTTAATACTGTTGGAATACCCGGTGGTTAAAACACAGTAATACGCGTTGTTGCACAGTAGCACACGGTATTGCACCAATTATTAATTCTTACGTAAGAAGGCACTACTCAATAATTGTTACAGTAATTACTGTTCAATATTGTATTTTATTGATTCAATAATTGCTGCGTTGATATTTTATATTACTGTTGTTTTAATAATTGTCACTACACAGTATTTTCTATTATCGGAACAATAATTCATATTATCTGAATAATATTATTAGATAACATTATTGGTAATGTCTAGAAAGTTATGTCTAAGGAGAGGTTTGGTCATCTAATTGCGCGCCAGTAAGGAGAGATCCTTATTGGAAAGCCCCCTCTTTCCTGGGAACGGCCTGGTTGCCAGTACTGTAATTCTGTAATATTATTTGTGTATAATTAATTATTAATTTATATGATGAGGAAAATATTGATTTTATGTGGATATAGATGGAGAAAATTTTTAATGTGACAATTGTTGAAAATTAGTATTTTATCTTTTTCTGATAAAATAATTCATTTAAATATATTATTTTAATAATATATTGATGGTGATATTTTTACAATGAATGTGGGATATATGAGTATATGAGGAGGAAGAGTATTTTTGTGACATTAAATGATTAACACATGTTTTGTGTGTTGGTGGACACAATTCTTGACCGAAAATTTATTATTGACTGTAAAATTGCCCGTTTGTGGATTTCGGTCAATTTCTGTTTGGAATTTAGAAAAACTTTCTTCTGCAAAGTTGTAGAGAATTGAATTTCCTATAAAAACTCGTGAGATTCAAATTTTCTGATAAAAGGGCTATTTATTATGAATTATTGACGTTCTGAAGTTCCGAAATAATTGATTTTTGGAAGTTTTAATTATTTTTTTCAAAGAAAACGTTTTTTGTTTGTTTTGTGGGCTACAACATGTGCATAATGAGCTGAGTTCAGATGGTCTTGAGGTGGGCTTTAAAATTATATATATATATATTAATACTATATTAAATTTTCTGCTTTGGTGTTCTAAGCATTTTCCTATAAATAGGGTGCTTAGGTTAGAATTGAAAATCACACCAGAAACACAAGTTTCTCTCTATTTCTCTCTCTATATCGAGCGTATTCTTGTGAGTATTTGATATTTTGAGTGTTGCTATACGGTGCAAGTTTCCTTCAGCACTATATCTAGTATTCCAGTCAAAAGTATCGTCTTTCCGAGGTAAGGAATGTTATTTCTTCTTAAATGATATTATTTTCTTCAATATCATTATGCCGAAGTATTGATCTCAATTTTTTATCAAATTTGAAACTTTTCATGTCGGGGTTACTATTCATGAGTTACTATTCATGAATTACTATTCACGAGTTACTATTCACCGAAAAATGAAATTTCCTTCTTTTCGTCCAAATATCTATTCTGGATACTAGCTTTGATTGTATCCATGTTTTGATCATTCTTAAATTTTACTTCACTATGATAAGGTATTTTTGAACATGGATAAATCGAAATACGAATCCTTAATATTTAGTATTTACTTCACTGGGTTCGTTTTCTTTAAAATATTTTTCATCATCCTCAGTCTTAAATGATGATATAACTGAATATCTTTGGCCTGTAGTGCAAAGATGAATAATTTCTGATGAATATCTTTGGCCCGTAGTGCAAAGATGAACAAGTGTTGAGGTGAACATGACCAACTGATGGATATCTTTGGCCTGTAGTGCAAAGATGACTATTTGATTCAAGATATTTATTGATTGATGTTACATGGATAAAATGTTGATGATGGGCTTTTAAATTCATAGATAATCGTAGATTTCATTCTCTACGTAATTTCTCTATGAATTATTATTTTCCGCTGTGAATATTGAATTAAAACTTGTTGTCTATTGTATTCTATTAAATTTTTCCCTGATGAAGACTAACGATAATTTGTTGTATATTATCTTAGTCACAATATTCTTTACTGAGCTAGTTGAGCTCACCCTTTTCCTTGTTGTTCCATTTTCTTCTCAGGAGGCGAGAATGTAGCAAGTACTAGTCGGGGTATGGAATGAAGGTTCTAGGAAGTTGTTTTAGTAGTCCTCACCATTTTTTTGTAAAGTATTGTACCAATAATTGTAATGAGGACTTATTTGAGTGTGGATATTGTCTAGATGACAATATTTGTATTTACACTTACAGTTTTTATGTTGTATTAATAAAGTTGTAGTTATTTCTGTACCATGTTATTGACGACTCAGAATGGGTGTTGTATACCTGTTTTGGGGGCGTTACACGTGTAATATATATAATATTTTGTTTATATATATTCTGTATGTGTAATAGTGTTTTATGTAAACAGAAAATTGTTTGCATATTAATAGATACTATTCTGTTATTGTTTTCAATTTCAAATAACAGTTTATTTTTATTGCTAATATATATTATTGTTACATCTTGTACAAACAGAAATTTGTTTCTGTCTATTGACAATAGTCTTTATTTGTATAACAGAAATGGCTTCTACAAGCACCATTCCTGCCGTGAGTATGTCTCATGGAGAAAAGCCTGAAAGGTTCAATGGAACTGATTTCAAGCGTTGGCAACAGAAAATGCTCTTCTATCTCACCACGTTGAACTTGGCAAGGTTTCTACAAGAGGACTGCCCTACTCTTGTTGAAGGGAAAACTGACAAGGAAAAGGTGGCTGCTGTTGATGCATGGAAACATGCATATTTTCTTTGCAGGAACTATGTGATGAATGGTTTAGATAATACATTATATAATGTATATTGTACAATTAAAACTGCAAAAGAACTATGGAAATCTTTAGACAAAAAATATAAAACTGAAGATGCTGGCATGAAGAAATTCATAGTCGGTAGATTTCTTGATTTTAAAATGGTAGATTCTAAAGCAGTCATCACTCAGGTTCAAGAATTACAAGTAATTCTACATGACATTCATTCTGAAAGAATGTCATTAAGTGACTCATTCCAAGTTGCAGCAATGATTGAAAAACTTCCACCATCATGGAAAGACTTCAAGAATTATCTAAAGCATAAACGCAAAGAGATGAATCTTGAAGAACTGATTGTGCGACTTAGGATTGAAGAGGACAATCGAGGATCTGAGAAGAAGAGTGGAAAGAACTTCTTTGAAGCCAAGACAAATGTTGTAGAACAAAGGCCAAACAACAACAAAAGGAAGCGTGATGGAAAAAAGACTTTCAAGGCCAAGAAGAAATTCAAAGGCAAATGCTTCAACTGTGGCATTCCAGGACATAAATCTAATGAATGTCGAAAGCCAAAGAAGTTGAAGAAAGAACAAAAGCCTCAAGCAAATGTGACAGAACTGAAAAAGCTTTCTGAAGATGTTTCAGACATGAATCTTTGTGCAGTTATATCTGAATGTAACATGGTAGGAAACCCTAAAGAGTGGTACGTGGACACTGGGGCTACTCGCCACATATGTTCCAACAAATGGATGTTTTCTACTTACAAACCAGTAGAAAATGATGATCAACTCTTCATGGGAAACTCCTCAAGTTCAAAGGTTGAAGGACGTGGAAAGATTACACTGAAAATGACATCTGGCAAAGAACTGACTTTGAATGAAGTGCTTCATGTGCCAGATATTCGCAAGAATCTAGTTTCTGGGTCACTACTTAACAAGAATGGTTTTAAGTTGGTGTTTGTGTCTGATAAGTTTGTACTTACAAAGAATGATATGTTTGTAGGAAAGGGCTACATGAATGATGGGCTCTTTAAGATGAATGTTATGACTGTTGTACCGAAGTCTATTGATAATAATAAAATTAATTCTTCTGCTTACTTGTTGGAATCTTCAAACATATGGCATGCTAGATTAGGACATGTTAATTATAATACTTTGCGTAGATTAATTAATTTAGAATTCTTGCCTAAATTTGATATTAATCAAAAACATAAATGTGAAATTTGTGTGGAATCAAAAATGACAAGATTACCCTTTTATTCTGTTGAAAGAAAATCTGAACCTCTAGATTTAATTCACACTGATATATGTGACTTAAAGTTTGTGCAAACTAGAGTTGGGAAAAAATATTTCGTAA